>JAQOTM010000116.1:215046-285110 GCA_029168755.2 Tillandsia fasciculata
TCAAGTTCGTATCACTGATAATTTCACCTCTCCTTTTCTTTGAACTTTCTAGCCCTCTTCAACTTATTTGGTTGGTCTAGTGAGCACCATCGAGATATAACAGTATCAACCAGGAGAATGCCATTGATCTAGTGCTTTGAGTTTAAGAAATGTCCTGTGAAAACCAACTCAAGAACATATGAAAAATTGTCAATTTTGAAAAATTTGAAAACATTGTACCTAGACAATCATAATCATATAGAGAAGCCAAGAATCAAATTAGTTTTCCAAAAAGAATTTTAAAAATAGATCAATTCCATGATTTACAAAAATTCCTCTTTTATGCCCTAAAACCGAATTTTTAGAAATCGAAGCCTAAAAACTCGTTAATCATGCAAACCCAGCATAAAAGCAAAACTAATTGACCCAGAGTTCTTATTTCAAAAGAAATTTGATCAAAAACCATTCACAAACGAAGAAAATCCATCTTTTCAACTCACGTTTGATGAAAAAACCTAAAAACTGTGAAAAACCGAGTTTTGATCATGAAAACTTACTTGAATCCGAAGAACTTTGAGTTTTGAAGCACCAAGAAGCAAGAGATCTAGAGAGAGAAACTCTAGAAGCTTGGAAACCAGAATTTTGGTAAAGAAATCTTGAATCTGAGGTTTCTATAAGAACCCTAGCCGCGATCCGGATCGTTGAATCCGGATCGGCCGTGATCCTGATCGGATCGATCAGCCACGATCCGGATCGGCTACCCGCAGGAAGAATCCTGCGTTCGGGATCCGGATCACTTGCCCGATCCGGATCGGCTACACCTTTTTCTTCAGAAAAATTAAAAAAATACAATAAAATCCAGAAAAAGTATGTAAGCACTTTACCATGTCAACTTTAAACAAATAGCATCGTTTCATACAACAAGAAATAGATTATGAAAAATCTATCAAAAATATCCAAAAATGAAACGAAGATTTACGAAAGTTAAAACACTTAAAGTTGAACAACTTCAATTACATCTATCCTGATCCTATGTGTAATGTCTTTATCAAATCATCAATTTCAGTAAAGAAAATGAAGTACCAAGATCAATAGATGTTTGAAATCCCAGATAAGTTAGATAATATATCTAGACAATCTGTTGAAGGAGTGGCTCTTTGAGCATCTTTTACTAAAAATCCCACCTTATACCAACCATGAAATACGACTGAGTCAAGTATTTCAATATGAGTTTCATCAACAATTTTCAAAACAAAAATTTGCTTTTCATTCATGGAGTATCTTTTTCTTTCATTTTCTCCATGTGGTGGTAGTTTTCACACTCCTCATTGGGATGTAACTCTTTCCACATCTTTTGAGCATTTCACATTTCATTGACTCCCCCTCAATTGGCTATCAATTATTTAATATATAAGGTATTCAACCAAACCATTGATCTCGAATTCATACTCGACTAAGCAATCAAATATGATAATGACTATACCAAGAGATCATTGAGAGAGAAATTGACTTTGATCACTTAGAAGATGGTTTAATTAACGTAAATGATCATTGCAACATTGAAATATTATGACATCAAAACATAATAAATTTCTAAATGCATAAAAGGATGCAATTAAAGTCAATTATGATTTATGCTCAATTAGTGTGCTATGTACAAAACATAGATAAAGAACAAAACAAAACAAAGAACAAAACAAAACCTAATCTAAGCAAAGGTTTCAAAAGAGTTTATTTCAAGGAAAGCATGCCAATTGCTTTACGCAAGTGAATAAAACGTTTTTGATCCAAAGGTTTTGTTAAGATGTCAGCTAATTGATCCTCAGTTGAAATATATGACAGTTGAAGAATGTTTGATTCAACTAGCTCTCTAAGAAAATGATATCTAAGTTCAATATGTTTTGTTCTAGAGTGCAACACAGGGTTTTTAGAAATGTTAATAGCACTAGTGTTGTCACATAAAATGGTTACCGAAGATGTTGAAATTCGGAAATCGCTCAACACGCTCTTCATCCAAATCAATTGGGTTGAACAACTTCCTGCAGAAATGTACTCCGCTTCGGCAGTCGAGAGTGCTATGCAGTTCTGCTTTTTACTGTGCCATGCAACAAGGCAGTGGCCAAGATAGAAGCATGCACCACTCGTGCTTTTCCGGTCATCCACCGATCCAGCCCAATCGGCATCTGAGTATCCAACAATATCCAAAGTCGTTCCCATAGGATACCAAATTCCGAAATTGATTGTACCTTTGATATACCGGATGATCCGTTTCACCGCTTTCAGGTGAACCTCCTTCGGTGCTGATTGATATCTCGCACAAATCCCAACACTGAAGGATATATCCGGGCGACTAGCCGTGAGATATAGTAGACTTCCAATCATACTGCGTACAGTTTCTCGTCTACATTCTCACTTTGTGATTCACTTCCAAGTCCCTTATGGCTAGTTCCCATTGGAGTTGGAAAATCTTTAGAATTTTCAAGATCAAACTTTTTGACCAACTCCAGTGCATACTTGGATTGACACAAGTGAATTCCTTCATCGTTTTGCTTAACTTGTAATCCAAGAAAATAATTCAACTCGCCCATCATGGACATCTCAAATTCGCTTTCCATGGTCTCCGCGAATTTAGAAGCATCATTATCTCTTGTTGCTCCAAAAACAATGTCATCGACATAGATTTGAGCAACTATGAAATTGTTTTGATAATGCTTCACAAAGAGAGTCCTGTCAGCTCCCCCTCGAGTGTAGCCCTTTTCCAAAAGGTGCTTTGTCAACCTTTCGTACCATGCTCGCGGTGCTTGTTTCAGACCGTAAAGAGCCTTTTTCAGTCGAAAAACATGGTTAGGTAGTTTATGATCCACAAAACCTTTCGGTTGAGCTACATAAACTTCCTCATTTAAAAATCCATTTAAAAAGGCGCTCTTAACGTCCATTTGAAATAATTTGATTTTAAAATGACAAGCAATCGCAAACAATATACGAATGGACTCGAGTCTAGCTACAGGGGCGAAGGTTTCATCAAAGTCTATACCTTCTACTTGAGAATAGCCTTGAGCAACTAACCTTGCTTTGTTCCTGATGATAGTACCTTCTTCGTTTTTCTTGTTCTTGAAGATCCATTTGGTACCTATCACATTGTGTTGCTTCGGAGGCTTCGTCAGTTCCCAGACTTTGTTTCGCTCGAATTGATGGAGCTCTTCCTGCATTGCTTTAATCCAATAATCATCTTGGAGAGCTTCATCAACATTCTTTGGTTCGATTTGAGATACATAGCATGCAAATCCGCAAACCAATTGTCTCCGTGTTCTAACTCCTTCTTGTGGATCTCCAATTATGTTCGATTCAGGGTGATCCTTGGAGATGCGTAACGTTTGAGGTAGAGGAGTAGGCGGAGGTACACGAGATGATTCCTGCACATCAGATAAGCTTGAAGAACCGTTAGATGCATCAACATTATTATCGAAAGAATTGTTAGAAGAAGATGCATTAGCAGGTGTATCATCATCAAGAGAGATATCGAGGGTAGATTTTTCAGATTCAAAGTGAAAAGCTTCATCTACCTTAACATTTATCGATTCTACGATCGTCTTAGATTCTAAGTTAAAAACTCGATATGCTCTGCTGTTTGTAGAATAACCTAAGAAAATCCCTTCGTCACTTCGAGAGTCAAATTTTCCAAGATTTCACGATCACGTAAAATAAAACACCGACTCCCAAAATGCGAAAATATTTGATGTTAGGTTTTCTACAAAACCAAAGTTCATATGGTGTATTCAAAGTCCCCGGGCGCAAATACACTCGATTGATAACATAAACAGCAGTGTTCACCGCTTCAGCCCAAAAATATAAAGGTAAGGTTCCGGCTGTGAAGCATAACACGTGCCATTTCCTGTACGACCCTGTTTTTGCGCTCGACTACACCATTTTGTTGAGGTGTGTAAGGTGCGGAGAATTCATGTTTAATGCCATTAGAAACACAAAAATCAATGAATTTGGAATTTATGAATTCACCACCTCTATCACTCCTAACTCGAGTAATCCTTTCATTCTTTTCTATCATAATACGATTGCAGATTTCGAGAAAAGAATCAAAGGTATCAGCTTTTTCTTTTAGAAAGGCTACCCAAGTATATCTAGAAAAGTCATCAACCAACAAAAAAATATACCATTTACCTCCCAGAGATGGTTGACGAGTTGGCCCCATTAAGTCCATATGCAAAAGTTCCAAAGGCCGTTTTGTACCTATGTGGTTCAAATTCTTGTGTGCAGTCCTAGACTGTTTTCCCTTTTGGCAACCGCCACACACAAGGTTTTGTTCAAAAGAAAGTTTCGGAACCCCCTTGACCACATCTTTATTTGAAATTCTAGCAAGTTCCTTAAAGTTTATGTGACCTAGCCTTTCATGCCAAAGTGTTTCATTTTTCAAAGATGCTAGGTTACATTTTTCAGAAATCTTAGAAGGAACTACATAACAGTTGTTTTCTGATCTAACCCCCTTTAAAAAGAAAGCATGGTTCATGTCAGTTACAGTGCATTTATCAGATGAAAAATTAACTGAATAACCACTATCACACAGTTGACTTATGCTTATGAGGTTAGTCTTAAGGCCATGAACAAATAATACATTATCTAGAACCGGGCCATCTGGAATAGCTACCGTTCCCTTTCCAACAATTTTGGAAGACCGACCATCTCCGAAAACAACAAGTCCTCCGGAGTTTTTCTCAAAAGTTTGAAAACAGTTTTTATCGCCGGTCATATGACGGGAACACCCGCTATCCAGGTACCAAGACGAACTATCATATGCATGCAAGGAAACATTGGTAGCAAGACAGGGAAAGATCTCACCTTTGCGCACCCAAACCTTTTTGGATATGCGTCGGTAATGATCGTGAAGTTGATTTCCTAGGTGAGGGCGTCTTGCTTGAAGAATTGCTGCTCCTTGATGATGTCGTCTTGAGCGGTGTACTACCAAGGCTCTTTTCCGTCAATTTGGTTGGAGTTGTTTTCCGAGGAATAGCCCTTTTGGTAGTCATTGCAAGATGTTCTTGAGGTGTGCGTTTGGCTCCAGTCTTGCAGTTTCTTCTTATGTGCCCTGAAATGCCACAACGAAAACATACCTTGGTTCTTGTCGATTCCGAAGATGATGTAGTAGGTTCGTTGTCGTTGCTTGTCGTGAACACCGGTGTCGGAGGAGGAGATACCGACTGAGGCACAAATACTGTACCACTCGAACTTGGAATGTCTCCAGTTTGAGTGTATCCGAGGCCGAACTTGTTTCTTTGACCGAGACCAAGAAGTCTGTCCAACTTACTCCTTCCAGAAGAAAATCTCTGTAAGTCATCCTTTAGTTGGCGTATGGTCTCTGTCATTTCCAATTTTTCCTGTCGGGCCTCGCCGTAGAGCTTCAAGAAGTAATTCGCTTTGTTCACCATGTCTACATAACTCTTCTCGAAATGCTCATTGGACTCTTGAAGGGAAACATTTGTCTTAACCAGATTGTCCCTTTCCACTTCAAGATCGGTTGAGATAGAGGTTACTCTTTTTACTTCATCTTCAAGATCCTGTAATCTCTCTTTCAACCCCTTGTTTTGTTTAGCCAGTTTCTTTGAATCCCTCAAAAGTTGATGGTAGGCTAAAACAAAATCTTCACCTTCCGAATTATCTGATTCATCGTCCGTTGCAATCTTTTCCACAGTGGAGTTGGACAGTGAGTCGGATGTACTTGCCATTAAGCACATGAAGGATGAAGATGTGGTGGACGCGTGGAAAGCTGTCGCGTTGTCTTCTTCATCACTTGACGATGACTCATTTGACGTGGAGTTGTCATCCCAAGTGACTGCTTGCATCGCTTTCTTCTTAGCCGGATTCTTGTTGGGACATTCCGTTGCTATGTGGCCGTAGCCTCGACATTTGAAACACTGAACTTGTCCCTCAGAACTTTTCTTATCCTTTGAGAAGTTCTCTTGGCTTCTTGACTTGTACTTGAAATCCCTTGCCTTTCTTCGACTTTCCGAAGGATGGAGTTTTGCTTGAATTTCCCCTTCGAAAGTTGCGGCGAAACTTCCTTGTCAAGAGAGCGAGCTGCTTCTCAAAGTCCTCCATAGAAATGTTCTCGTCGTCGTCCGAGGAGGATGAATCCGCGTCTTCTTCTTTAGTTGATTTCAATGCGTAACCTGAAGACTTAGAAGAGGATGCCTTTCCAGAAGAATAGTTAGTAGGAAAAGTCATTTCATAAGTTTGTAAAGCACCTACTAATTCTTCTACACGCATTTCGTCCGGGTGTTTAATTGTTTCAATGGCTGCAACCTTCGGGCGAAATCGTTCAGGAAGAGTTCTTAGAATTTTTCTTACAACTTTAAATTCTGGAATCTTCTCTCCCAAGTTAGCACATGAGTTCACGATGTCTTGCAATCGTGTGTAATAGTCAGTGAAGGATTCATTCTCTGCCATAGAGATAGAGTCAAACTTGCTCGTAAGCATTTGCAGTTTCTGAATCTTCACTAGGTTAGTTCCCTCATGCGTAACTTGAAGAACATCCCAGATTTCTTTCGCAGTCTCACATGCCGAGACGCGAGAGAACTCAGTTTGTGACAAAGCATTAAATAGAGCATTAATCCCTTTGCCATTGTAAGAAGATAAGTCTATCTCTTCCTTGGTCCATTTCGACCTAGGTTTTAAGGTGCGAACATCATCTAAAATTTCAGTTGGATTAGACCATCCTAATTCAATTGATTGCCACACCCTTTCGTCGATGGAAATTAAGAAAGCTTTCATCCGTACTTTCCAGTACGCATAATTAGTTCCATCAAAGAAAGGGGGTCGATTGATGTTTCCACCTTCAACCATTGTTTACAACCCTATTCCCGCTCTGATACCACTTGTTGGGTTTAGGTTAATAAGGATCTAAATAGGGGAAAAAACACCTAGAGGGGGGTGAATAGGTGTAAACAATAAACACTCAAAAAATCATTGTGCGATAAAACCCAATGCGGAAAAATAAAAGAACACACAAGATTTTTACGTGGAAAACTCCAAACCGGAGTAAAAAACCACGGGACCGATAACACGGCGAAATCCACTAGAATTAACACACGTACAAGGTGATATAACGTACTCACAGACGACTCAACCTTTTACCATACGCTCCTAGTCGATCTTCTCCGCTCGCTCCACGACGCTTCTCGAATCCACGATCTGCGCCCCAACGCTGAATCCACAGCGTCCAACGTCGAATCCACGACGTCCGACCGAATCCACGGTCTTCACCCAATGGCACGCTTCGAATCCACGAACGCACCTCGCTCCGAATCCACGAGAGCGGTGCACCTTGAATCCACAAGGCCACGCGAGTCCACGCGCCGATTTTGGGGTAAATCGTTGTTTGTTTGGGTGGTGATGATCCGCCGAATACTTAGATCAAGAGTAGATCGGAAATACCATCTAAGTATTCATTATTTGATTCACTCAAGATATGAGAGTATGAAAAACCTAGAATCAAACTAATCAATATAGATGAAGAACCATAGAAATAGATCTAATGATTTCCGTTCTTCTCTATATGTGGATCTAAGGCCGTATAAAATGATATTTGAAAATGACGGCTCTTTTTTCCGATGTGTGGATTGCCCTAGAAATGAAATGGAAGGGCTATTTATAGGTTAGAAACCCTAGGAAGAATATTCGGATCAAAAACAAACTTTTCTGGAAAGTTTTACGGACGGCGATCCGGATTGCGAAGTCACGATCCGGATCGCAGACGCACAGAGAGCAATTTCCAGAAAACCGCCTGTTCGGGATCCGGATCATAATCTACGATCCGGATCGTTCATACAGTTTTACCAAACAATGTGTTCGGGATCCGGATTGAGATTCCTGATCCGGATCGTTCAAGCCAACAGGTAAAACTCATGTTCGGGATCCGGATCATCAAATGCCATGATCCGGATTGAACTAGTGTATGAACGAACACCCTTCGGGATCCGGATTGAAACGACATGATCCGGATCCTGAACATGTCCCATGTCCAGTTTTTGATGAATATGCAATTAAAACCTCTTCCAGGTGTTTCTACACTATAAGAAGTATTCGGATCATCAAAATTATTTAGTTAAACGTACCTGATCCTTTTGAATTCTTCTTTCTTGAGATTGAGGTATATGATCCAAAGTTTCTTCATCTTCAATCTTCAAGACTTAAACTATTCACGAAATACGCCAACTCAAATTCCGTAACACTCATAGCTTTTTCTCCTCAGAAAGCTCAACCGTGGAGTCGGTGTGCTCAATCCAAAAACCGGCTCCAAAACTGCCAGTTCCGACTCACTTTTCAGCTCCGGGGTCTCCGCACGGGTCCGAAACCTCCCGAACCTCGCTGTAAATCAATAGTACAGCTGCTCCAAGTGTTTCCCCAATTTTCTGCAGACACACGGTGGAGTCGGTGCTTCCCAAACAACCAATCCTTTAACGGCGAACACTGCCCGGAAAACCCCGAATCACAAGGGGCTTCCGCGTTGATCCAAATCAACCCGATCACAACAGTAAACAAAACTGGGACACCCCCCAGGCAAACTCTCCTTCCCACGCCATCCCGCGGGGTCGGTGCTCTATCCGAAGCTCCGGTACATTACAATTTTGGTGTTGGCATATTTCGTGAGTCAAGTCAGTAAGTTGAGTCGGAGTCTTAAAGGGATCAAATTGTCAATCAGCAATCAAAGACTTAGAGAAGATTCAACAAGAGCTCAAGTTGACACTCAGTGTCTTGAGTCTTGAAGATTGAAGATGAAGAATTGTGGATCAGTTACATCAATCTCAAGAAGAAAGTATTCAAAAGGATCAGGTATGTTTAACTAAATAATTTTGGTGATCCGAATACTTTCTTATAGTGTAGAAACACTTGGATGAATTTTTAATTGCATAAAAATCAAAAACTGGACATGGGACATGTTCAGGATCCGGATCAGATCTTCCAATCCGGATCCCGAAGGGTACTTGTTCATTGGCAAATTCAATCCGGATCCAGGCCATTCCGATCCGGATCCCGAACATTGGATGTTGCTGAAATTCATGAACGATCCGGATCGGGCCTTGCGATCCGGATCCCGAACCCTTGGATTTCTGGAATCGTCAATCTTGTTACGACGATCCGGATCGCAGTAATCCCGATCCGGATCGCCGTCCTGAAAATTTCCAGATAAGGTATGTTTTTGATTCTTATCTCTTTCCAAAGGTTTCTAAACTATAAATAGACATTTAGGGTTTCTCAAAAACGTGGGAGCTATACCGATGATTTTATAAAACACTTGAGAGCAACCCTAGAGGCTAGGTTTTTATCGTTCTTCTTTATAGCCTCTTTTAGGTCAATTCGATGGTTCTTTCAAGAACATATCTTTTGTCGAATTGATCTAATCTTTGCTTAGAGATTCCATCCATGGTTCTTCATTGATAATCTAAGCAAAGGATCACCATCGAAGCCTATATTCTTATCGGCTGAGTTTGCGTCGTGGATTCGACGTGGCATCGTGGATTCGGTGTGCTAAAGGCGTTTCGTGGATTCGAAACGTGTGCTCGTGGATTCGAGTGGCGTTCGTGGATTCGAACGTGTGCAGTGGACGTGCAATCGGTGGAGCGCAAGGTCCGAAGAAGTTGAAGGAGGGGTTGAATCCGTGGAGACGGTAATCACCTTGTTATTCTTCTATTCTTAGTGGATTGTTATTGCGTGGACATCCAATCGGTGAGCGCAAGGTCCGAAGAAGTTGAAGGAGGGGTTTGAGTCCGTGGAGTCGGTAATCACCTTGTTATTCTTCTTTTCTTAGTGGATTGTTATTGCGTGTTGGTCCCGTGGTTTTTCTCCTGGATTGGAGTTTCCACGCAAATCTCGGTGTGTTGATTTTTATTTTCCGCATTATTTTTTATTTTTGCACTGAGATTGGCTTTTATAATATTACACCTATTCACCCCCCTCTAGGTGTTTGATAGTACCTATTTAGATCCTTGTGGATCCTAAATAACTCAACATTATGGATCACGGGAATTTTTGGAGGACCCGTCGAGTGTTTAGAAGTGATTTCGCGCGATGCGGATGTCAAATTTGGACTCAGGGCGAAGTTTGGATAAAAGATCACCTCTCCGGATGCCTTCGGGAATTTTTAGAGATGGAATTTGGCAAACCGGATTTTTGGAATGGACCCGGCGCGAAAATCGGATTAAGTGGGCTTTCCGGGGGCCTTCGGCAAAATTTTGGTTGAGAATTTGGAGAAACGGACATCGGATTTGGATTCAGCGCGCGAAAACGATGAAAATGGACTATTCATTTGTATTTTTCGGAGCCCGGATGACGCGCACGTTTTTCGAGGCAGCTTGGCACTGTTCCGGCAACCGGCGGCCGGCGGCGGGGGCGGCGGAGCGCAGCGGGCAGCGGCGCAGCGCGGCGGCGGGCCCGCGGGCAGGCGCGCAGGCGCACGGGCAGGAGCGCGGTCCACCGCGGAGGCGTGCACCCGGGCGGTGGACACGTGGCGGGTCCCGGTTGGCCGGCGCAGCGGGCGCGGTCCACGGGGAAATGCGGGTGTACGGTAGACCGGTGGGGGGACACGTGGCGTACACCGGTTGGCCGGTTCGCTTGCACTCGGTCCACGGAGCAGGGGCGGCCGCCTCGGGGCGCATGCCTGGCAGGGTGCACAGGCGGCGCTCGCGCGCGCACGTGCGCGCGCCAGGCGCGCGTTGACTGGCTGCCGGGCCACGTGTCGGTGTCTGGGTTGGCCACGTGTCGCTCGCGTGGTGGTCGGCGCCGCTGTGCGCTGTTTGGCGGGCGACGTGGAGGCCCAGGGAGGATTCGGGCCTGCACAGTGTTGGGCCGGGCCCAACACTGTAGCAGCCCGAATCTTCCGGGCGCCCGGAACCAGGGACACATTCGGTATTTTCCGAATTGTTTCCTGGAGCCTATAAAAGAGATCCGAGCTTCCTTCTTTCCCCTTTTTCTGGCATTTCCGAGCCTATTCTCGCCACTGCGCCTTCAGCAAAGTTGATCCCTGAGCTATGCTGCATCCATCTGCAAAGTTTTGAGATTTTTTGGTGGCACGCTTATCGAGGTTTCCATTTTTACGGCGCGGCGCGACGCTCGTCCATTTGGGTTTCCCTTCGTCGCGTTTCGGTTCACGAGCTCCCCCGGCCTACTCCGACCATCTTTTTGAGCGATTTTTTCGCCGTTGGATTCACAACAGGTGAGGCTACAATTTTGGGTTTCACGCATATTTTCAGATTTCGCATTTTTCGAGGTGTTTTCTCGTGCTCATTGGGACCCTTCTTGCTGTGAGTTTTTGTAGAGGGCAGCAGCTTCTTTTGAGGAGATCTTTGCGCACAAATCTCGGATCAGGACGTGCTTATAGACTTTTTTCATCTACTCGACGCAAGGATCATCGTGGTATTTTTTTTTGGAATTTCCTGAGAGCTTCCCGGAGGTATACATCTTCCTCTTTATCTGTGCAAGATTTTACAGTTATGTGGTTGTATGTTTTCGCGCGCCCGTGTTGTGGAATTTATATCTTGGCCTACGGAACTCCGATTTGGGCGTGCAGGTCCTTGTTTCGAAGCTATCGACACGAAGAACGCCAAGATATTTTTATTGGAATTTATTGAGCACTTTCAGCAGGTGAATTATTAACTTCTTTGTAGCTAAAAATTCAGTGTGAGTTTTTGGGCAAATTTTTGGGATTTAAGTGTAACTGTAGCCTTTTGTTGTGCCCAGGAGGGATTGTGGACTGTACTGGACCTGTTGGACATAAGAGTTGCTGTTCTTCTTGTTTTCTCAGCTGTGTGACCCCGGACAGTTAGCACCTTCAGGTGGGTGGCTTTGCTTTCAGGATCTATGGACTGTGCTCTAATTCTATTGTTATAGAATCATGCATGATAGTGTTTGGACTAGGTAGCATGCTAGAATGTGAATGTTAATATTCTTTGTAATTATCTGATGATCTCTTCTGCTTCCTTCTACCTGTTAAATATTGTTCTCTTGGAACCTGACCTAGCACCCCCGTCATATGTTGCATGTGTAACCAGACCAGTAGAAAACCCTCACTTGGGCTAGGGTTCTTTATGTTTAGACATCCACACTTTATGTTTCGTTCCTGGACTTAGTATTATCCTCGCCCGGGTAGTGGGCCGAGCGGTCGGGACTTCTTTATAGTGTGGGATGCATTTGCACTCGTGCTTGGGAGCAGAGTGGAGTCGGGTAGATGTGGTGGATCGCTTGTCTGTACCGGGAACCGTTTGGGGTAAACGGTGGTCCCGGGAGGTCTTGTTTTTCCCCCTGTTTGGGTTGTCGCCACTGTGTTAGTGGCAGTGGTTTACTAGTGTTAGCCGGACCTAGAACCTAGAACCTTTTTCGACATACACATGATTTTAGTCTACCAATGCTTTCTTCCAAGCATCGAAGGGCCGCTGGAGTCTGTTCTTGTTTGATTGGACAAAGGCATCAGCCCTTCGGGGTTTGGGTAAAACACTTGTCTTCTAACTGTTTTTCTAAAAAGAACTAAAATCATTAAATATGGATTTCTTCCAGATCAAAATGGTTTTCAATAACAAATGTCACCTGTTTCCTATAATCTCCCCACTCGAATGGGTTCGAGTGGTCTGGGTTCTAGGGGCCGTTCCTTCGTTCGGGACGGAAGCCGCGGAGGCCGAGCCTGGAACCTGTTCTTGTTTGATAGGGTTGTAAGTGTAGGTCTCCCGAGACTTTCGGGCCCTAGTTAGTGTCTTCTGCGTGTTGTCCCGAGGTTGCTGTGTCCCCGAACTATAAGGGGTCGGGAACTTCGATAGGCGGAGCCTAGAGTATGTTCTTGTTTGATAGGGTTCTAAGCACCGGCCTACCGGGTTTTGCGAACCCTTATGGTGTCGGTCTTTCCTGTGAGTTAGTGTTCTGTTGTGGGTCGATCCTGGCTGTGGAGTATCTTCAGCCAGTGTGTTTTGTGCTGTGAGTCATTGGTGAGGCTTGTGTCTCGTGTTTCGCGTGAGCTGATCAGCTGAGTCGTCGAGAGTGCTCCGACTGTTGTGCGTGATGTTTGAGGATTCTGAGTCTTTCCGTTCAGAGCGTGAGCGTGGATTTTGGACTATAGCCTGCAGTGCCACTTTGAGCTCGACAGAGTGCGCGGATACCCTCTTCCTCGGTGGGGTCGCTCCCCTCGAGAGCCACGCCCGGGGTGGATTTGTTACTTCTGTATCACGACTTGTCGACGCCGTCCCTCTGACTGGGCCAATTAGTGGCAGTTACGGACGCAGTCCCTCTGGCTGGGCCAGTTAGTGGCAGCCACGGACGCCCTACGTAAGTCGGGTCCTCCGGGATGTCACGGCAGTAGGTAGGCGCAGGTTGACTGGACCCTATGCGGCAGTCAGTGTAGATTGGGTGACTGTACTGTGTGAGTTAGTAGATGCATCATGTTTCCATCTGTTTCATTTTCTTGAGCATCTAGATAGAGGCATAGTAGCAGTAGAGTTATTTTTCCCTGCCCTTCCATTTCAGTATTATTATTGTTACTTTATGCCTCTAGTAGACTTAGTGGGCAGACCGTCGGGCTTGTTGGCGGCACCCACTGAGAACTACTTGGGACGTAGTTCTCACACCCGTCGTGGTGTTTTTCCCACAGGGACCTCTACTCCTATTCCAGTTGCTCCTGTTGCTGCTTCTTCTGATCGAGGTAAGGGAGTCGCGAGCTAGATCCCTACCAGTCGTCGTCCTGAGAGTATATGTACCCTTAATTACTTTTGAGAGTTCATGTTGAGAGAACTTTGTAGTGAGGTATAGAGTTGTATTTATTTTTACTGCTCGAGAGATTTCTGTATTTTGGTGAGGTTGGATTGTACTATTTGAGAGTTGTAGTTGTTCACTTAGTTTTTATTTCTAGCTGTTTTACTTTCAGCTCTGATATCTGTATAGTATAGTCTGATCTTTTGCAGGTTAGTCGCTTCGTCTATACGGGACTTCCCGTATGGGCGGCAGATCTTTTGGCGAGCCCGGGTCGCAGTTTCGACGCCGGGGCGTGACAGTGCTTACGGTAATGCCGCTTGCGACGGCACCCCCACTACCTTTTCCAGAAGAAGGAGCTCCTCCGACTTACCGCCAGCCAGATGAGGCCACGACGTCGGGGCAGCCAGGACGACGACCACCCACATCGAGAGGATGAGTTTGGGCTGCTCGTTTGGAGGGCGCCAGGATAGCGGATTACATAGTACTTGGTATGACTTCTTTTCAGTTGTTGAGCTTAGAGTTTTTGCACCCCTACATGGTTAAGTTGTTGGTTTGTGGTTCTGGGTTGCGGCTACAGCAGGGACAGCGTCAACACCACTATCTTGGTTTTCCCGTTTTAACACCGAAACTGGCGAACGGGGCGAAAAATTTCGAAGGACTACTCCAGAAATGGAGGTGATGCTGGAACCTATTCTTGTTTGATTGGGGTGAAGGCATCGGTCCCTTAGAAATTTCAGACTTTTCGCTATTTTCGGCTGCTTTTCAAATTGAGAGTTGGGGTTGATGATGTTCCTGATGTAGGTTTCTTGTGGTAGGGGGTGTGTTTTGGTTTCGAGGACGAAACCTTTTGAAGGAGGGGAGAGTGTAGAGTACCGGGTCTTCGGATGACGCGCCGACCACACAGATGGCATGGAGCAGAGAGTTGCCTTGGGCATGTTGCATTTGAGTTTACACTTGATGCCGGATTGATTCGGATCAACGCAGAAGCTCCAGCTCGATTCGGGATTTTTCCGGGCTTTGTATGCCGATTGAGGATGAGATTTGAAAATTACCGACTTCACAGTGGAGTGCCGAAAATTCGGGAACACTTGGAACAGGAATACTTTCAGTTTACAGCGAAGTTCGGGAGGTTCCGGACTGACGCGGGAGATCCGGAGGCAAAAAGTGAGTCGGAACTGGCGATTTTGGAGCCGGTATTTAATTTGAGCACCCCGACTCAACGGATGAGCTTTTTGAAGAGAAAAAGCTGTGGACACGTGTACTTTCGATTTACAGCCGAGTTCGGGAGGTTCCGGACAGCGGCGGAGGGCCCGAAGGCAAAAAGTGAGTTGGGGAGGGTCATTTTGGAATATTTTATTAATATAATTAATTGGATTTGCTATTTAAAGGGATCTTCTTGCTTGGTGACTGTGAATGTGGGTTGGGGGTTTTGGATTAAAGGTAAGTGATTTAATTTTACTTATATTTAATCCCCTCACCTAGCTAATTAAGCTTTAATTAGTTTTAAAAGCTTAATTAAGCTTTAGCCTGAAGCTTTTAAGGGGGTGACCATATCCACGTGAGCCCTATGGTCACCCCCCAAACCCACCCCTCTCCTCTGTAGCAGAGAAACAAGAAAGAAGAAAGGAAGAAGAAGAAGGAGAGGGAAGGAAGAAGAAGAAGGAGAGAAAGAAGGAGAAGTGGGTTTTTGGAGTTGAGCTTGGTCGAGGATTTACCCCGTGGTGGCCGTGAGGAGCGTGGATGCATTTTTGAGGTGGGTATTTTGATGCTTTATATTTTTGAAAATTTAATGTTGGAGTTTTTGAGCTTTGGAAATTTTATTTGAGGCTTTTGAAAATTGTTTGGATTCTTTGGGGATTTTTGTTGGTTTTTAAAAGCTTAAAAAATAGATTTTTGGAGAATTTTGGTGCTTTGAGAGTTTTTTTGGAAAAAATTTGGAGTTGAATGGGGTTTTAAATTGATTTATTGAATTAATTAAGTTTTTAAAATTTATTTTAATTTTTTTTAAATTTTTATAAATTTTTTCGCCGTGGGCAGCGCCAGGCGCGCGCGGCAGGCACGCGCGCGCAACGCCGCGCGCAGGCCGCGCGCACCGCAGGAATATTTTATTTGGAATTTCTTGAGCACATTTAGCAGGTGAAATAATCGCATCTTTGCGGTTGATTTTACAGTGTAGTATTTCTTGGCAGATTTAGGGATTTTAGTGTAACTGTAGCCTTATGTTGTACCCAGGAGGGATTGTGGACTGTACTGGACCTGTTGGACATAAGAGTTGCTGTTTTTATGGTTCTCTCAGCTGTGTGACCCCGGACAGTTAGCACCTTCAGGTGAGTGGCTTTGCTTTCAGGATCTATGGACTGTGCTCTAATTCTATTGTTATAGAATCATGCATGATAGTGTTTGGACTGGGTAGCATGCTAGAATGTGAATGTTAATATTCTTTGTAATTATCTGATGATCTCTTCTGCTTCCTTCTACCTGTTAAATATTTGTTCTCTTGGAACCTGACCTAGCACCCCCGTCATATGTTGCATGTGTGACCAGACCATTAGGAAACCCTCACTTGGGCTAGGGTTATTTATGTTTAGACATCCACACTTTATGTTTCATTCCTGGACTTAGAGTTATCCTCGCCCGGGTAGTGGGCCGAGCGGTCGGGACTTCTTTTTAGTGTGGGATGCATTTGCACTCGTGCTTGGGAGCAGAGTGGGGTCTGGTAGATGTAGTGGATCGCTTGTCTGTACCGGGAACCGTTTGGGATAAACGGTGGTCCCGGGAGGTCTTGTTTTTCCCCCTGTTTGGGTTGTCGCCACTGTGTTAGTGGCAGTTGTTACTAGTGTTAGCCAGACCTAGAACCTAGAACCTTTTCGACATATACATGATTTTAGTCTACCAAATGCTTTCTACCAAGCATCGAAGGGCCGCTGGAGTCTGTTCTTGTTTGATTGGACAAAGGCATCAGCCGGGATTTGGGTAAAACACTTGTTTTCTAACTGTTTTTCTAAAAAGAACTAAAATTATTAAATATGGATTTCTTCCAGATCAAAATGGTTTTCAATAATAAATGTCACCTGTTTCCTGTAATCTCCCCACTCGAAAGGATTCGAGTGGTTTGGGTTCTAGGGGCCGTTCCTTTGTCGGGACGAAAGCCGCGGGGGCCGAGCCTGGAACCTGTTCTTGTTTGATAGGGTTGTAGGTGTAGGTCTCCCGGGACTTTCGGGCCCTAGTTGGTGTCTTCTGCGTGTTGTACCGAGGTTGTTGTGTCCCCGAACTATAAGGGGTCGGGAACTGCGATAGACGGAGCCTATAGTCTGTTCTTGTTTGATAGGGTTCTAAGCACCGGCCTACCGGGTTTTCGAACCCTTATGGTGTCGGTTTTTTCCTGTGAGTTTAGTGTTCTGTTGTGGGTCGATCCTGGCTGTGGAGTGTCTCCAGCCAGTGTGTTTTGTGCTGTGAGTTATTGGAGAGGCTTGTGTCTCGTGTTTCGCGTGAGCTGATCAGCTGAGTCGTCGAGAGTGCTCCGACTGTTGTGCGAGATGTTTGAGGATTGAGTCTTTCCGTTCAGTGCGTGAGCGTGGATTTTGACCATAGCCTGCAGTGCCACTTTGAGCTTGACAGAGTGTGCGGATACCTTCTTCCTCGATGGGGTCGCTCCCCTCGAGAGCCACGCCCGGGGTGGATTTGCTACTTTTGTATCGCGACATGTCGACGCCGTCCCTCTGACTGGGCCAGTTAGTGGTAGTTACGGACGCAGTCCCTCTGGCTGGGCCAGTTAGTGGCAGCCACGGACGCCCTACGTAAGTCCGGTCCTCCGAGATGTCACGGCAGTAGGTAGGCGCAGGTTTGACTGGACCCTATGCGGCAGTCAGTGTAGATTGGGTGACTGTACTGTGTGAGTTAGTAGATGCATCATGTTTCCATCTGTTTCATTTTTTTTGAGCATCTAGATAGAGGCATAGTAGCTGTAGAGTTACTTTTCCAGCCCTTTCATTTCAGTATTATTATTGTTACTTTATGCCTCTAGTAGACTTAGTGGGCAGACCGTCGGGCTTGTTGGCGGCACCCACTGAGAACTACTTGGGACGTAGTTCTCACACCCGTCGTGGTGTCTTTTCCCACAGGGACCTCTACTCCAGTTCCAGTTGCTCCTGTTGCTGCTTCTTCTGATCGAGGTAAGGGAGTCGCGAGCTAGATCCCTACCAGTCGTCGTCCTGAGAGTAGATGTACCCTTATTACTTTTGAGAGTTCATGTTGAGAGAACTTTGTAGTGAGGTATAGAGTTGTATTTATTTTACTGCTCGAGAGATTTCTGTATTTTGGTGAGGTTGGATTGTACTATTTGAGAGTTGTAGTTGTTCTCTTAGTTTTTATTTCTAGCAGTTTTACTTTCAGCTCTGATATCTGTATAGTATAGTTGATCTTTTGCAGGTTAGTCGCTTCGTCTATACGGGGCTTCCCGTATGGGCGGCGGATCTGTTGGCGAGCCCGGGTCGCAGTTTCGACGCCGGGGCGTGACACGGACTGTGGGAGTTTGGTTATGTATTGTATTCTAGTTTTAGCTATCTCCCATTTGGATTTGTAGATGTTGTATAGGTTGATTCTGTTGTATCACCTTGTATTTTGGGAGATAGACTTGCACCTTTTTCAACTTTTTAGTAGTGAGATTTTATATTACAGCTTTCTTACCCGCTCTGATATCTGTGTAGCTATAGTTTTATCTTTTGCAGGATAGACGCTTCGTCTGTACGGCAGTTTTCATACAGATGGCGGATCTGTTAGCGAGCCCGGGTCGCAGTTTCGACCCCGGGGCGTGACACTCTTACTATCCGCAGATTTTAGTACCCAGTAGGTACGATTAGCTATTTCTCGGCTCGTCGTGCCCACTGGAATACATGTACAGTGTATCTCACACCCCCTGGGTGACCATTTTCCAGGTTCGTCGGGTGGAGGGATAGCGGGACGATCCAGTGAGGCTGTCACGATAGAGCTGTCCCCCTGATGATATATCGATGTTTGAGATCTTCGATGATTGTAGCTGACTTTTATTTATAGCATTCAGCTTCCAGTTTATTTAGATATTTCAGTTTGATGATAGTATGCTATTTCAGATGATTCCTGATGATTAGTATTGATTTAGTGAGATATGTGTTGCTCTCTGATTGATGATTGGATTAGTCTAGCCGTGCATGTATAGGAGAGACCCTATTCCTTTGGATAGGGGATTTCCTATATGTGTGGCGGTCTGTTACGCCTGTTTTGCAAACTCTGATTTATTTAAAAAAAAAAAAAAATTCAGACCTGATTTTTAAACTTCGGGCGTGACAGATTAGATGGTATCAGAGCAATAGGTACATGGTACCTAGAAAAATTGATTAGGATCTGGTTAGGATGAACCCTAGGATGACTTATGACGTGAGAGCGCGGGGTATTTGTCTAGCGGTTAGGAGCTCAGGTGTATTTTCACACTTATGAGACGTTTTCCTAACTTGTTGTTGTGACTATGAGCGGTGTTCGCACGCGCTCTGGGCTTAGTGGTCATAGTGGGTGTAGTGTTAGCTGCGGTTGTGGTACGAGCCATGGGTTTGATATATCAGTGGAGCCTGAGGGCTCAGATTTTTGGCAGCGGTTAGAGGATCAGTTCACCGCATTTTTGCTGGGTTAGTCCAGCAGATGGCTCAGCATCAGATAGTTACTATTGTTGCACTGGCCCCACCATTAGTCCAGGTATTTGGAGAAGTTAGTGATCCTCCAGTTGTCCTCGCGTCATTGGATATAGTACTTTTGTCGCAGCCGTGGTTATCAAAACTATGTTGTGGCTGCTATTACTGGAGATTCCCCGACTATAGCTATTGGGATGCCTCTGAGGTTAGCAATTATGTTGCTTTGGACGGAACGATTCTGACGACATTTGACAAGTATTAGTCCTTATTGAGTTGTGTCCTAACCCTGATAAGTGTAAATAGGTTGGGATTCATGATTACTTCGATAGAGATGGTGGTAGCAGTGAGCGCTTTGGCGCAGACGTGGTTGATGGATAGGCTAAATTCGGTGATCTATAGGCCCGATTGAAACCCTGGTTCGGGTTAGATTCAGATTCAGACCCCACCTTTGGTACGAGTTTAGTAGAGTCTTAGTTACTCCTATGAGTATGCAACAATTTTAGACGTTGCGGCTGTAGAGTTATTTAGGATCCACAAGGATCTAAATAGGTACTATCAAACACCTAGAGGGGGGTGAATAGGTGTAATATTATAAAAACCAATCTCAGTGCAAAAATAAAAAATAATGCGGAAAATAAAAATCAACACACCGAGATTTACGTGGAAACTCCAATCCAGGAGAAAAACCACGGGACCAACACGCAATAACAATCCACTAAGAATTGAAGAATAACAAGGTGATTACCGACTCCACGGACTCGACCCCTCCTTCAACTTCTTCGGACCTTGCGCTGACCGGTTGGATGTCCACGCAATAACAATCCACTAAGAAACGAAGAATAACAAGGTGATTACCGTCTCCACGGATTCAACCCCTCCTTCAATTTCTTCGGACCTTGCGCTCCACCGTTTGCACGTCCACTGCACACGTTCGAATCCACGAACGCCACTCGAATCCACGAGCACACGTTTCGAATCCACGAAACGCCTTCAACACACCGAATCCACGGTGCCACGTCGAATCCACGACGCAAACTCAGCCGGTAAGAATATTGGCTTCGATGGTGATCCTTTGCTTAGATTATCAATGAAGATCCATGGGAAAAATCTCTAAGCAAAGATTAGATCAATTCGACAAAAGAAAGATCTTGGAAGAACCGTCGAATTGACCTAAAAGAGGCTATAAAGAAGAACGATAAAAACCTAGCCTCTAGGGTTGCTCTCAAGTGTTTTATAAATTGATCGGTATTGAACCCCCGTTCTTGAGAAACCCTAAATGTCTATTTATAGCCCTTGGAAACATATTAGAGTCGGTTTAGGAAACTTTTCCCGAGAGGGCATTGTGTACCGGTACCAAATATCGTGTTCCGGTACGCAATGGTGCAAAACACAGATTTTTCTATTGTGTTCCGGTACGCGAGTCCGTGTTCCGGTACGCAATGCAATTTACAGAAAATTCTGTGTCGGGTTAGAGGAACTTCAAGTGTGGTTCCGGTACGCAATGTAAAAACTGATTTTTCCAAGATAAACTTTATCCAAAACAAACCCAGTACCGGAGTCCAAACTTAAAACAAGTTGTAAGTTAAAACCAAGTTCCTAAAACCAAGTCTAAACCGGTTTTCATTAATTTTCTGTTTCCAATGATTATAAATGAACTTTAATCACCATGAGCTATATTTAATCATACCTGAGAGTTGACTTGGGCTCATGTTGAATCTTCAACGAGTCTTCGAAGGCTGATTTGACAAATTGATCCCTTTAAGACTCCGACTCAACTTACTGACTTGACTCACGAAATGTGCCAACACCAAAAAGCCGTAACAATCTCCCCCTTTGGCAATTTCGTGACAAAACCCAAAAATACATAAAAACTCTCAAGTCACTCATCTTAAACCAAAAGATCGAAATTCAATGTCATCACCAGAACATTGATTTTCTTTGCGTGAAAGATCCAATAAATACAAAATACATTTGAACCAAACAGTCCTAGAACAAACTCTATGACTTAGGACTTGGAGTCTTAAAGTGATGTAATTCCTGCAAAAACAAAACTCCAAACACAATCAAATGTTAGTCGTTAGAAATTAAAATCCTACATTTGATCCGTCTTCCTTTTGGTTCTTTTGTTTTTCGGCTCTTTCAATGTCTCCCCCTATTTTGAGCATCTCCAACATGTTCTCCATGTTCTCCCCCTTTGTGATCGTGTTCTCCCCCTACGATCATTTCCGTTCTCCCCCTTTTTGTCACAAATTGTCAAACAGTTAATAGAAACAAAAAGAGAACATACTAGAAGGATAAGTTCTTAGTTACATGCCCATTAGAGTTCTTGTTCAACACAAAGTGAAAAGAAACTAAAAAGCAAAAACAAGAAGGTAAAGAGATCACTCATCCTGATCTGAATCTTCATCGTCCTCATGTGATGTAGGTCCGTGAGATGTACTCGGTGCAGTTGCTCCAGTGACCACATCATCATGTTTGCATCCAAGAATATCGAAGATTTTCTTTAAGCTATCCTCAAGTTTCTTGAAGCCTCGCTCCATCCTTTGCTCCATCCTTTTCTTTAGTGAACGAACATCCCGATGCAGGGTTTGAAGAGTTACAACCTCATCTGGTTCAGGAGATTCTTGACGAGGTGGTGCACTCACTGTCGCTTCACTTGCATAGGCTTTTGTATGCCCAAAAGTCTTCAAAGTGCTAATTGACTTGGCTAAAGTGATTCCATCAATTGCCCCCAAGCCATAATCATATTTGGCACAAGTAATGTCCACTCCGTGATCTTCCAGAATACGCGTAATCAAGATCGGATACGGTAGAAGGTCACGTTGTCTAGATCCTTCAATGACATGCACCATCTGCTGCCAAATGAGAAATGGAATGTTGGTGTTAATTCCATTTGCACTTTCCGGGTGACCAAGGAGAAAGAGAAGTAACAATCGATCCCATCGAATCCTTTTGGTCCCCAGTGTGGGCAATAGGTTGTAGCATACGATTAAGGACAAAATATGATACTCTGGTTTTAGGTCCTTTGATTCAACATATGATCTGTTCGTGTGCGTCCCTGTCTTGCAAATAGAGTCCACAACCATATCCCAATGGGTATCATGTAGGAAGTTTCCATCAGTATAATAAAGACCAGTAGTGTCAACAGCTAATCCAAGGTTTGCACCAATTACTGCTGGAGTAATGTCAAACTTGACGCCTCTAACTGTTGTTTCAAAGACGAAGGCCCCGGTGTCATGATCTTTTTGAAGTATGTTACCTTGCATGTAGAATTCCCTGATGATCTCCACACAAAAACCCATCTTAGGTTGAACGCTGCCAAGTGGCCGAATATGGCTTCGTTCCAAAATCCTTGCAAAGTCTGGCACCTCACGACATAGCTCATTAAAGTTCACGTGTCGCTCTCCAATGCATGTGCGGTTTGCAAATCTAGCACGGCGTTTTGCACTCACATGCAGTTCACTTTCATCAACATTAGATCTCCGTTGAGAGCGGTCGCGTATTACCGGTCCACCGGTACTTCTACGCGGAGGAGAATCCGCACCCTTCTTTTTCCGTGGAGCCATAGGTGCTTTTCCTTTTCCTTGAACTGTTTCTTCTTCATATTCTGAGGAATTTTCAGAATCTGAGCTAGTTGAATCCTCGTTGCGTGATCGTTTGGTAGCCTTTTTCTTTCCAGAACCACGACCACGTCCACTTCCAGTGGCCATTAAGATCACTAGTGCAAGAAGCCATGAACATGCCATTTCCTACAAAGAACACAATGCACTATGATTTGATCTTATAGAAAGGCTTAAACATGTCTCAGAAACATTCTAAACATGTCACAAGTGATGATTCATCATTCAAAATTCATTTACATCAAAAAGCCCTAATTCTCAATTTTCTTATACTAAGAACATATGAAAATGTTAGATTCAATCAAATAAGCATGGAAACATGAATCTAATTAGATAGAAAGCAACCAAATATGTTCTAAGCATGAATTAAGAGTGATTTAAGCAAGAGATTTCATTTGGAGTAAGGATCAACTCATAAATCCCAAAATAAACATCAAAACCTAAAAACTAGGGTTTTGAAGCAAAAGAAAGCAAGATTCATGTAAAAACTTACAAATCAAAGCAACAAATCTCTTGATCTTGAAGAAAAACCCCTTAGAGATGTTTTAGAGAGAGAGAGGGAGGGTTTTGAAGTGGGAGAGATGAAATAAAAACAAAGTTGTTTCGGAATATAAAGAATCCCAGTCCGCGTACCGGTACAAGGAGTCGCGTACCGGTACGTAGTGTAAAAACCGAAAAACCTTCGTTCGGGTTCCGGATTGTAAAACAGGGGGTAATCCGGATCCGCAATGTAGTTCCGGTACTAAAAGAGTAGTACCGGTACGCCAGTGAAAAACCAGAAAAATTCACATTCGGGATCCGGATTGGATTTTCTAATCCGGATTGGATTTTCAGGTACTAAAAAGCAGGTACCGGAACAACAGAGCCAAAAAGCAAAAATTTCTTGAAACAAATCCAAATTTTGAAATCTTTTCAAATACCGATTTGTATACCATCAAGAAATCCATTTAAGTGCTTTGAAAAACAATGAATTCACATAGATGTCATTCAATCCAATTAATTTCACAAAATTAAAAAGATTTACTCCAAAATCATGAAAAATGAAGGTAAAACATTATAAACCGTTTTTCATGTTATATTCATCAAACACAAGTCATCAAAAATAATCTTGAGATCCAAACTCTATCAAGATGTAACGGATTTACAAAGATGACTTACGGAGATTTTCCAAATGACATCAATCTTGAATTCTACCCTTTCAAATTTGAGATAAGCACTAAAGTACCTAAGGGTGGCTCTTTGAGCATCTTTTTAACTATCCCACCTTATACCAACCAGGAGATTGTTCAAAATAAGAACTTTGAATTTTAAATCTCCGAATGCTTCAACTAAAAATTCTCATAAAATATTTTTCAGGCATCCATAACATGTGGTAGCTCTTTCCAACATGTGGTGGTAGTTTTCACACTCCTTTCGGATGTAACTCTTTCCACATCTTTTACAATTCATTTATTTACCCTTGTAAGAAGGCAATCTCTTACGTGAAAGAATTAAATCCCAAATTTCAGTCTATCGGTTGTCTCACATTTGTCACAATGAATTCACACAACCGAGATAGAATGAGCATCTAAAGATCACACAAGATTTCTAAAATTTGATGCTTATAATATCAAAAACTCCTATAATGAAGTATCTTCAAGAATTATGATTATGGAGTAAAGTTGATAATTCATATAAAATTAAATTGGAGTGATTGAAAGTGAAACCCTTTTTATTCAATGCACTTGTTCGTTAAAACCCTTTTGTTTAAAAAGAAATATAAAACCAAGAGCATTGAAAAACATGTAATGCAAAGATTAAGAAAAATATGAATGAAAAACCAATCAAAGCATTACATACAGTCATAAGCAAATTAGAACTTAAGACAAGGAAAGATATCACCTTTCCGAATCCAAAATCGCTGGATTTTGGGTTGTCTTGATTCGTTGTGGCCGGGGGTTGTCCGCTTTGACTGTTGATCCACCTTAGGTCTTTGCCTCGCGATGATCCACTTGTATGATCGAAGTTGTGGCTCGGACCTTTGGTGGGTTGAGTGAACTCCATTGACTTGATGTGTCTTTTGAATCCTTTGAGTCCGCTCCGTAGATGAAGTTGCCGAAGAATTTTTCTTTCTCTTTTTCGGGCAAACCTTCACCAAATGTCCTTCAAGTCCACAAAGGTGACATGTTCTTCCTTTCAATTTCGTTGTGGAACTTGAAGCCTTCACAGTTTGGTTCTTTTTGAATCCCAAACCAACCTTGCTTGTTTGACCTAATCCGGACATACTTTCTAGTTTCTTGGAATCCATTGAAAGCCTTTGTATGTCGGATTTAAGTTGATGTACTTGTTTGGTCAATGCTTGGTTGGTGACATGAATCTCTTCAAACTGTTTTTCAAGAAAATCAATCTTGTTAATATGGGAATTAACAATTGTTTCCGATTGATTTATCTTTTCTTGGAGGATTTTATTATTCTCCAATAACCGTCCTTTTTCCTCCTCGAGATCATTAAGTTTGATCTTTAAAGCTTGATTCTCGTCTTGAACTTCTTGTCGTTGCTTCCTCAACTTCTTGTTAAGTTTGGCCACCTTCTTTGATTCCGCAAGAAGTTGTTGGTATGCCTCAATGAGTTCTTCTTCGTCCGACTCCCCCTCACTTGATGACTCTCCGCCGGTTGTTGATGTTTCATGCAAAATTAAAGGAATAGAGTCAGTGATTAAAGATGATAAACACAAATTAGAAGAGGGAGTTTGAGAGGCATGAAAAGCAACAAAATTTTCTTTCTCCTCTTCACTTGAGGTCGATTCATTGGAAAAAGAATCGTCCCAAGTTTTTGCTTGCAAAGCCTTCTTTTTATATAATTTCGGAGAAGGACAATCCGTTGAAATATGGCCGTAGCCTTTGCATCTATAACATCGGATTTCCCCTTCGAAATCATCTTTTTCTTTTTCTTTAGAAGGTTTTGCAACGCCTTTGAGTTTAGAGGATTTAGAACCCGATGATCCTTTAGATGAATTTGTGGATGAAGATCCATCGGTTCGATTCTTCCAAAATTTCCGACGAAATTTCTTTGTGATCCGCGCCAGTTGTTCTTCAAAATCGGCAAAAGAGATTTCATCGTCGGAACTCGATTCGTCATCTTCTTCCTTTGTTGATTTGAATGCAATACCTGTAAGCTTAGAAGAAGACTTGGAAGAATTTTGATTAGTAGGAAAAGTCATCTCATAAGTTTGCAAAGCACCTACTAATTCCTCTACACTCATCTCATCCGGATGACTAACGGTTTCAATGGCGGTAACCTTTGCCCTAAACCGTTCCGGAAGAGTCCGAAGAATCTTTCTTACAATTTTCGACTCCGGGATCTTTTCTCCCAAATTAGCACATGTATTAATTACATCTTGAAGTCTAGTGTAATAATCTGTAAACAATTCATGCTCTTCCATATGAATAGAGTCAAATTGACTTGTAAGCATCTGGAGCTTTTGAATTTTTACAAGATTAGTACCTTCATGTGTAATTTTGAGAATATCCCAAATTTCCTTCGCGGTTTCACACGCGGAAATTCTCGAAAATTCAGTCGAGGAAAGAGAATTAAATAGAGCGTTCATACCTTTCCCATTGTAAGAAGATCTTTCGATTTCCTCTTTGGACCATCTAGAGCGAGGTTTTGGGGTAGTAGAATTTCCTACTTCCTCAACCGGATGCACCCAACCGTATTCCACGGTTTGCCATACCCGCTCATCAATAGAGATGAGAAAAGCTCTCATCCGCATTTTCCAATATGCATAATTGGTCCCATCAAAAAGAGGAGGTCTAAAAATATTACCACTTTCACCCATTATGATAGATAAACCTAAAACCCGCTCTGATACCAATTGTAGAGTTATTTAGGATCCACAAGGATCTAAATAGGTACTATCAAACACCTAGAGGGGGGTGAATAGGTGTAATATTATAAAAACCAATCTCAGTGCAAAAATAAAAAATAATGCGGAAAATAAAAATCAACACACCGAGATTTACGTGGAAACTCCAATCCAGGAGAA
The DNA here is from genome assembly GCA_029168755.2 of Tillandsia fasciculata. Taxonomy (NCBI): domain Eukaryota; kingdom Viridiplantae; phylum Streptophyta; class Magnoliopsida; order Poales; family Bromeliaceae; genus Tillandsia; species Tillandsia fasciculata. The sequence continues at coordinate 242,070 of JAQOTM010000116.1, forward strand.
AAACCACGGGACCAACACGCAATAACAATCCACTAAGAATTGAAGAATAACAAGGTGATTACCGACTCCACGGACTCGACCCCTCCTTCAACTTCTTCGGACCTTGCGCTGACCGGTTGGATGTCCACGCAATAACAATCCACTAAGAAACGAAGAATAACAAGGTGATTACCGTCTCCACGGATTCAACCCCTCCTTCAATTTCTTCGGACCTTGCGCTCCACCGTTTGCACGTCCACTGCACACGTTCGAATCCACGAACGCCACTCGAATCCACGAGCACACGTTTCGAATCCACGAAACGCCTTCAACACACCGAATCCACGGTGCCACGTCGAATCCACGACGCAAACTCAGCCGGTAAGAATATTGGCTTCGATGGTGATCCTTTGCTTAGATTATCAATGAAGATCCATGGGAAAAATCTCTAAGCAAAGATTAGATCAATTCGACAAAAGAAAGATCTTGGAAGAACCGTCGAATTGACCTAAAAGAGGCTATAAAGAAGAACGATAAAAACCTAGCCTCTAGGGTTGCTCTCAAGTGTTTTATAAATTGATCGGTATTGAACCCCCGTTCTTGAGAAACCCTAAATGTCTATTTATAGCCCTTGGAAACATATTAGAGTCGGTTTAGGAAACTTTTCCCGAGAGGGCATTGTGTACCGGTACCAAATATCGTGTTCCGGTACGCAATGGTGCAAAACACAGATTTTTCTATTGTGTTCCGGTACGCGAGTCCGTGTTCCGGTACGCAATGCAATTTACAGAAAATTCTGTGTCGGGTTAGAGGAACTTCAAGTGTGGTTCCGGTACGCAATGTAAAACTGATTTTTCCAAGATAAACTTTATCCAAAACAAACCCAGTACCGGAGTCCAAACTTAAAACAAGTTGTAAGTTAAAACCAAGTTCCTAAAACCAAGTCTAAACCGGTTTTCATTAATTTTCTGTTTCCAATGATTATAAATGAACTTTAATCACCATGAGCTATATTTAATCATACCTGAGAGTTGACTTGGGCTCATGTTGAATCTTCAACGAGTCTTCGAAGGCTGATTTGACAAATTGATCCCTTTAAGACTCCGACTCAACTTACTGACTTGACTCACGAAATGTGCCAACACCAAAAAGCCGTAACAGCGGCTACTTCCGTGATGAGATATGACTGGAAAGTCTAATACACAGAGTGATGATGATAGCTTGAGGAATTTGACTTTTTATCCTAAATGAATCCGATTTGTAGTTGATTCGCACATTGGGTGTGAACTGATTTGGGGTCACGATCGCCCCTGCGATATTTGAGCTACGATTGGCGTCGCTAGTGCTGTGTTAGCAAGTGGTGATGCGTTTAAGGTGATGGAGAACAATGGAATATGGTTCTAGATTCTTGTGAGTAGCCAGGGTCGCACTCATGACCACGAGGTGATAGTTACCCTTGATGGAGGGTATAGTATCGGCATAGATTTGTGTTGTGAGGTATGTGTCATACCTTCTATTGGATTCCGGTGGGAATCCTGTCCCCAATTAGTTGTTGGCGACAGATCTATGGTATTTCACTTTTCTTTTGATAAGCATGTTGGCTGCAGACAACGTACTGTCGAAAGAGCTGAGGAAATACCCCACCCTGTAAAGGGGAATATCATGATTGGGTCTATTTGTCTGCTTACTTAAGTTTTAGTTTCCAAGGTTGTCTTTGAACAACGATGTTATAGTTTCAGTATTGATATTCCAGACCATATTGGACCTTAGGTAGGTCTCAGATAGTCGTGTACATAGTGAACAGATTATATTTGTCCTTAATGTAGGCATTCGTCCTAGCTTGCGGCCACTAGCCACGTTGATCTCGCCAGATCTTGCAACTGATTCGATAATAGAAATAAGTGGGTTAAGCTGAAAGGTTAGCTTGTATGCACAGATGGAAATTTTGATAGATCTGAAAGTATAATGATCTTGGATGTCATCTCTCATGTGTCCGTCAGTTCGTAAGAACGTTAAGACGTTTTAACAATATTGTTAAAGAATTGAAAGATCATAATTAGGGTACGTCGACCCTTTATATCGCATACCTTGTGTGGTATCCTTATGAACCAGAATTTTTAGCAGTTTGGATGAAACAGAATTGTGAACCCGAGTGTTATTGCAAACCGCACAGTACAAGGTGCATTGACATTAGGGACCGTGTATGTTCGGTCAACGAACAAGTTATCGGGCCAACGTGGTAGCGGATGCCTTGAGCCGAAAGCACGTGTCGCCAGAGCTGCTAATGATCACGGAACAGGACCGCTTGATTTCCGAGTTCCAGCGTCTAGACTTGGAAATCGTTCCTTCGGGGTCTACCGTTCGATTTTTTTTGCGATGGTAGTGCAGCCTACCCTGTTTGATCGCATAAAGGAGGGACAGCAGTCAGACCCCTCCTTCCAAAAGATTCAAGAGCTGATATCACTGGGACAGACCGATGATTACCAGCTACACGCCGATGGCTCTATTCGATTCAGGGGCCGTTGGTGTGTTCCACATGATAGTGAGTTGAAGAAGGAGATCCTTACCGAAGCTCATCGATCTTTATATACGGTACATCCTAGCGGGACAAAAATGTACCAGCATTACAGGTGGCCTGGGATGAAGGCTGACGTGGCGAACCATGTGGCGCAGTGCCTAGTTTGCCAGCAGGTCAAGGCGGAACACCAAAGACCGGCGGGAAAACTGCAACCGCTTCCTGTACCAGTTTGGAAGTGGGAGCAGATCACGATGGACTTCGTTACCGGTCTGCCTCGATCCCAGCGAGGCCACGATGCTATATGGGTTATTGTGGATCGACTCACCAAGTCGGCCCACTTTCTGCCGATCCACACCACATGGACCCGTGATCGACTCGCCCAGCTCTATATTGATGAGATTGTGCGACTTCATGGCACTCCAGCATTGATTGTTTCTGATAGGGACACTCGCTTTGTGTCCCAGTTCTGGAGAATGTACAAGAAGCTATGGGCACGAAGCTGAAGTTTAGTACTGCCTTCCACCCCCAGAGTGACGGGCAGTCCGAGCGAGTCATTCAGACGTTGGAGGATATGCTGAGATCCTGTGTACTGGAGTATGGAGACGGGTGGTACCGGTATCTTCCCTTGGTAGAGTTCGCCTACAACAATAGCTATCAGGCGAGTATCGGTATGGTTCCTTATGAGGCACTGTACGGGCGCCGATGACGTTCCCCCATCTGCTGGGATGACGTCGGTGAGCGCCGTGTGATCGGGCCAGAGCTACTGGAGGATGCAGAGGCCAGAGTGCGGGTAGCAAGACAGCAGTTGCTGACCGCGCAAAGCAGGCAGAAGAGTTATGCGGACCAACGGCGACGAGACTTGGAGTTCCGGGTTGGTGACCATGTCCTGCTGAAGGTGTCGCCAACTCGGGGAGTCAAGCGGTTTGGGATTCGCAACAAACTCAGTCCGCGCTTTGTCGGTCCTTTCGAGATATTGGAGCATATTGGCCCTGTAGCGTACCGACTGGCTCTTCCTCCTAGCCTCGCCTGGGTGCACAACGTCTTCCACGTCTCCATGCTGCGAAAGTATATCAGGGACCCCTCACACATTATCAGCCCCACCGCTGTCCAGCTTCACGAGGATCTGAGTTATGACAAGGTACCACTGAAGATCCTGGCTCGAGATGAAAATAAGCTGAGGAGTAGATCGATCCCCTACGTCAAAGTATAATGGGAGAACCATGAGGAGTGTGAAGCCATGTGGGAACGCGAATCAACCATGATGGAGCGTTATCCCCCATTTATTTGGTTCTTAGTTGTATTAAGTTTCAGGGACGAAACTTCCTTTTTGGTGGGAGAGATGTAAGAATTCGAATTTTTGTAAATAAATAAAAAGGAAAATAATAAAAGTCAAGTTGAATTTTGGATCATAGATGGCAAGGATAGCCTAAGTGCCCATTTTCTGCAGTGTAAATTGCACAGTTAATAGGGCAGAAATAGCGCCTTTCAATCCGAGCCTAATTTCGAAAATCCGAGATCACGAGTGCGACCGTCTCGTCGAACTGATCGAAAACCATATTAAGCATGTTCAGATACAATGGTCGGATCTTCCAGAAATCAGCAAAGAAGCGGGCGGGACGCGCGACTTAAGTCGCAGAGTAAAGTGAACAGTAAACCCTAAATTCGAATCCCCTAAATGCCAACGTTGGGCCAGTTCGCCATCCGGAAGCCGATCATAGCACTTTAAATAGTCAATTTGAACGGTTTCGTCGTTCTGGACGCAATGGCGCTGACGGAATTTCCGTTTGACGACCCTAGAGTCTCGAAAAGCGCGATAACTGTATTTTGGAATAGTATTTACGGACCGCGGTTTTATCCGGCACTATTTCGAAAAACGAAAATCGCTACCTGATAGGTTTCGTCGAGCCGGACGTCGTGGCGAAGTCCATTTTTCAAATTGACGACTAAAATGCCTCAAAATGCGTGAAAAATAGTGAAAAACACAGTATTTTGCATAGAACCCCCTATATTTCATGTCTCGATTTGCGTGCCACGGATTGGAGAGGGATCTAAGTGTGAATGAAAACTACTGAGAAGGACTGGTCTGGAAATATCAAGCTTGAGGGGCCAAATCTGCAATTATGCAATGTGGTATATATATATATACATGTATTGGGTTAGGGTTTTGGAAACCCTAGACCCCCCCGAGCTCTGCCCTAGCCGCACACTTCAACCACCCCGCTTCTCTGCCGCACTCCACGGGACCTCGAGCACCGGCCGCCGCCTCCCCATCGCCGGAGAAGAAGGTGAAGCTTTTCTTCTCCTTCTCGGTTGCAAGATAGAGGCCAGCTCCCAGGGATCCATGATGGCCCCGTACTACAACTGAGGACCCTACTGGGTCGGGGAAGTCGTGCCCGAGTAGCGCCGATGCCAGCCGCCGCCGAGCGCCGCCGCTGGTGCATCCCTTCCTTCTTCAATTCCCGGCGAGGTGAGATGTTGGAACTTATTTAATTTAAATGGCTCATGAAACCTTGAAGCTTGTTCCTGACGTCGAGTGCTTCGCGCCTGTGAAGTTTGAGCAGTCGCCGTCGTCCCGGTTGCCGGCGGGGGCATCACTTCGCCAGAAAAGCAAGAAATGGCCGAATTTGAGTGCGGGAAGGATCCAACCGTTGAGATGAAGATCAGGACTGTTGAACCTCTTCCTCTCCATGACTGTGAGCTCTCCATGAAGTTTGAGGATGATCGGTTGAGGATCCGCGCCTCCCGAGCTTGCCCTAGAACCGGCCAATAATGCACCTCGGTTGATCTTCGCCGTCCGGCGCCGCCGCGCAACCGCGTCTCCGGCCATCTCCTCACCAAGCATCGGGGGACCGAGAGGGACGCTTTGGTCCATGTTGCGCCGGCCCAGGCCTTGCCGGCCGGAATCCGCCATTAATGGTGGCCGGAATCGCCCAGTTTTGGAGATTTTGATCTCCGGCGATCGTCGGAGCTTCGTCCGATGGGAGAGCGGCTCAGGTATGATCCCTTGACCTCTGTAAAGCTTCCTAAGCACTTGTATGTGGAACCTAACGTGGGTTTTCTCTTCTCTGGGATTGCACCCTCGATGTTGGCCGAGGTTGCCCCGCCGCCGCCGGCGCCGCCTCTGGTCGCTGGCCACCAACCCAGGTAAGTCGTAGGCATTGTATTTAGGCTTCCTATCAAGTTGTATGGGCCAGGTAACCACTGTAAATTATGTTGGTCCAACCTTCTAATCAAATGTGTTTGGTTGGGTTTTTGTTCCAACCGCCGCCGCCTCCGGCCGCCGGCGGTGAGTGAGACTTGGACCAAACATCTTCTGCAAGGGTCCTAGAACTGATGCTTGCTGTTGCCCCAGGTCTGAGCCCGTTTTGATCAAGAGATGGCCAACCCGAGCTTTGGGCTTGTTTGTGTTTGTCACCACCTTGCTCCGGCAAGCCTTCCGGCCAGTCTCCGACGTGCCAAAGGTGAGCACTGCACTCCTCTGTCCTTGCTTAACACCATGCTCTAGCTAGCTCTTGATCTGATCAAGTTTATGTTAAGCTTTAACATAGTAGTAAATTGGACTCTAGATGTTTATGGGCCAACTTTGCCCTTGGGCCCCGTGCCAGCCCAACCTTGTGAGCACGGGCTCCGTCTTGACGTAACGAACACGCTGAAAGTTACGGCATCATTTTTGGACCCCCGGATTGCAAGAACGGGTCGAAACAATGTTCAAATAGTTGTAATTATGCAAATATTAAATGTGTTATGGACTAACTTGCAAATGTAACCCCCGGACTGTCTTTAGACAGTATTTATGCACCATCTAGCCATTTTGTTAAAGTTCCGTAGGCTCTCGTTGAGCGGGAATCGGATACCGTTCCGTAAATTGGTGAAATCGCCGGTTTTACGGTTTACGATGCGAGCTTCGCGTTTCGATTTGGATTTCTGGCCGTCGGTTGTCGTCTCTGGTTATCCCGACACTATCCTGGCTGGTCCAACAACTTTAGTTTTCTGTCGGGAGACTCCGAAGCCAAAATCGGCTTTTCGGGAGTCGTGCAAGTATTCATGGCAACATTTCGACATAGGAAATTACGGTCTTGTCCCTGTCTGCCCGAACATCAAAATTATGATGTTTAGGGTCAGCAGGTATAGTCTGGTGGTATTTGGATATCTGTAGACCATTGGTGGGTCATGATTTGAGTTTAGTGGATTTTCGGGGATTTCAGTTTAAGCCTAGTTTCGGCTAAGTTTCCCCGTGTTAACGTCATATGTTTATAGCGTTGTCGGGATGGGTTGTGCGAGTTTATTACTGATTATAGTTTCTTATTCAGGGCCTAGCTGTTCAGCACCAGCCTCGCAGTAGCTGTGCGGGAGTTCGAGGATCTGCCTACATTCAGGTGGGTTATCTTCGATCCGGGCTTTATCTATTCGGCCCTCTGGTTGCTTTAGTCCAGTCGGACACCTGTTTTTGACTAGCCCTGTCGATTTTATCCATATGACCTATCTTGACAGCTATTGATTCTTTAGACATATCATGTACACTGGTTCTTGACTATACCTGATGATTTGATCTATATGCCATGTGATCCTTCTTGATAGACATTGATTCTTTTAGACTCGTCATATATACCTGCTGATTTTATCTAGATTATCCCTGATGATTGTATTGACATGCCCTATGATTATTTCTGATAGATCTTGATCTACGTGAGACATATCATATGTACCTGTTTATCAGTTTTATATTTCAGTACATAGATTTGCATGATCTGGTTATACATGTTGATTCCTGTCATCCGATATATTATTGATATTCCGATATGCATGATTGATCCTGATCGATAGATGTTGACTGATGATTCCCTGTTGGGATCTCGGCATGTTGCCGACTACCCGGTCACTAGACCGTGAGATTGATCATTATTTGCCACGCACTGCTGTACTTCACAAACATGGCCGGGGTCGCTCCCCGTGGAGATTGTTCTTTACCGGTAAAGTGGTCTTGAGATAGGACCCGTGAGCCCTTGAGTGCAGGGTATGTCAGCGGATCGGGTGCGGATCAGTGGCATTGCCTGAGGTCCTCGTGACCAATATTGGCATTGATGAGATACTTGATATTCTTGTGATTGATGCATAGCTCATATACTTCCATGTACTAGCATGCTTTACTTCTGTTAGATTTGATTACCACCATGATTGATTCTGATACTTCTGTACCCGCATATACACAGCATTTATTATTTGTGCATATACTTTTACCCTGTTGCATGATTACCACTGTTATATCATGACTTTCAGTATCATCACTTACAGTTCTTTATGCTTGACCCCTATAGTCATATCCTGAATTCAGCATTAGTTATCTGCAGTTTCCTTATGATTGATTACCTGCCTACCTTAGCTTATCTGTGGATTATTGATTATCAGTAGATATGATATGTTATTTCAGCTTTACCCATCGACTCTTACTATCCGCAGATTTTAGTACCCAGTAGGTACGATTAGCTATTTCTCGGCTCGTCGTGCCCACTGGGATACATGTACAGTGTATCTCACACCCCCTGGGTGACCATTTTCCAGGTTCGTCGGGTGGAGGGATAGCGGGACGATCCAGTGAGGCTGTCATGATAGAGCTGTCCCCCTGATGATATATCGATGTCTGAGATCTTCGATGATTGTAGCTGACTTTTATTTATAGCATTCAGCTTCCAGTTTATTTAGATATTTCAGTTTGATGATAGTATGCTATTTCAGATGATTCCTGATGATTAGTATTGATTTAGTGAGATATGTGTTGCTCGCTGATTGATGATTGGATTAGTCTAGCCGTGCATGTATAGGAGAGACCCTATTCCTTTGGATAGGGGATTTTCTATATGTGTGGCGGTCTGTTACGCCTGTTTTGCAAACTCTGATTTATTTAAAAAAAAAAAAAAATTCAGACCTGATTTTTAAACTCGGGGCGTGACAGGCTATATCAATTTTCTTCTTTTCAACTCGGTCATGCCATTTAATACCCATAATAAGCACTTCACACAAGAAATAAAAAAATAATCCATCTTAAGAAACTTAAGTGCACTTGCCTCATTTTTTGCAGAGGTAGAGAGCTGATAAAATTTTACTCCAACTTTGTGAGGTTGAGTAGCGGCACGCGATAGGATGCTCATACTACTAAGGTCTACGAGTGTGAATGCTATAAATCAAGTTCAAGACAAAAGACAACAGCTCCCAACGATATCGCAATAAACACCATTACGTTCATCAAATTATGTGATTAGGACAAACAATCAGAAGCAATCCCCATGATAGAGGTTAGAGAAGGGAATTGAGAGGGGAAGAGATCAAACCTTGGCGGGATCGATGAAAGGGAAGGATCTGAGGAGGCCAAGGACTCGATTGGTGATCTCGTGCTTGTCGAGGGCGTATCTTGCGGCGGCGGCGACGGCGACGACGGGCTGAGCGAAATCTCTAGATCTCGCACTATAGAGGAGACCTCCTCTTCCGCATCCATTGAACCTCAGAGCGAAATCTGCATTAAAATTTTTGTCCTCAAAATCTGTATTGTGACATTTTCTCTATTTTAGATGAATACTGGATTAAATTAGAGAAAATTAATTTAGGAGTTTTCATAAATTTTCCCTCTTTTTTAGGGGTCTAGCTTGCAAAACAAAAAACACTTCTCCGTTTTTTGGAGAAACCAAAATCTACAATTTTCTTTAACATTATACTTTTTTGCTACACGACTCAATAAAATATGCAACAAATAAATTTGATACAACTATACAAAAGGGGAAAAAAATAGAGCAGAAGAAAATCTCCTCAAAATATTAATATATGACCTTGACAAAGGAAACTTTAAGCTAACCCAAGAATACATATATTGAAGCTTGAATCTAAAAAAATGCCAAGGGCACTCTTTTTTGTTTTGTTATAGCTTCATTCAAGAACATATGATCGTTAACCGTTAAAGGTAAACCGAGTCCAAGCATGTTGCATATTCAAATTCCCTATTTAAAAATATGAAGAATGATCAAAGAATTCAAATAACACCAACACAGCAAAGAAAAAAAGAAGTGCACCCAATTTTTTTGATTATATGACCGTTAACTCAGCCAACTTCACACATTGTCAAAAGGCCCTAAATCTACAATGTCACAATTTAGGGGTCTTCAACATATTTGGAGATAATAGTTTCTTGGTTAGCCAATCTTGTTTAATAGTTTTGGTTGTTTTGGGCTAAAGTTTTAAAAATTCCGGAATAGTTATACCACATTACAGTTAGATAATCAAATGAGTTGTCAGCTGAACATTAATGAATTTTGAACGCATTCAATGAGAAAATTTGTAAGATAGGATTGGAAAAGAAAAGAAAGGGGAAAAAAAAAAAAAACAAAAGGAAAACTGTTAGTAGATCTACACCAAAGGAAAGTTAGGGGATTTGTTATAAAATGCTCTATAGTTTTGGAATCTCCATACAATTAAGACGAAGTAATAAGGTAAGAAATGAGGAAAAATTAGGAGGGAATAGCTAGCACAAATAGTCAAGTGGAGCAAATGAAGCACAAATTAGCAGAAAAGTAGAATTAGTAGCCAAAACTACATAGAGAAATCACGGGTATATATTTCAGAAGTGAGTAGATAATATGTTTTTTCTACATAGTCAAGTATACTACATTGACAGCAACCATTTCTATTTTCTCAAGATTTGAACATATTATATTGTGAGTGACTATATTTTTTTTATCAATACTTGAATGCACAACCCAAGCAAGGAAATAAGCATGTTAGACATAGGAGGTTGAATTAATATCTGAACCCAAGTAAGGCAAATAAGTTGAGTAGAATATGCCAAACCGCATGAGATGGTTGCTCGAAGTGGTTGCCCAAGAATTAGGTCATCAAAACTTCACATTCCTCTTCCTCTAGATCATTCCTGCCTAAAAGAATATGCCATCGAAATTTACATAAGAGAAATGTATGTTATCTTCTATGTTCTGCTGCTCGACAAATATTACGTGCTAGCAAACTCAATATCAATATGATTTTTTTTTTCTTCTCTTTTTTATCGTCATTGTTTTATTAAAGAAAGCAAGCAAAAAACATCAAAAAAAATAATGAAAGTCTTCGTAAGACTACAAATTAAGGAAGAAGTAGTGTTTAGTATAAGGAACTACAGAAAAATGAAGAGGAGAGAGAATAAACTAATAAATAACAAAAAATGCTTGGAAAATAATGCCATAAAGCATATGAATGAACCTTAGGGTAGAATGTCTTACAGATTTGAAAAGAAGTGAATTGCAGAAGCCGCTCATAATCCAAGAGAAAGGCTGTACCAGCTGCTCTTTGAGCCTACCAAGTTCTCCAACTGGTTGGCCAAAGAATAGGCCATCGAAAGTTGGTTCTTTTTTTTCCCATTTTCATCATCGCCATGTCCAATTCGTGAGTCAACAGGGCGCTCAGGTGGCATGCGGCGAAGCTAAAAGTCAAATCAGACAGGAGTTTAAAAGTAGAATGTTTGGAAACAATCCCAAAAAAATACAAAGAAGGAAGTACAGAAAAATGAAGAGGAGAGAGAATGAGCTAATAAAAAAAAAAAAAAATTTGTGAAAGAATGTCATAAAGCATATGAATGAACGTTAGGGTATATATTTCAGAAATGAGTAGATAATATCTTTTTACTTCATAGCCAAGTATACTACATTGACAGGAATCGTACCTATTTTCTCAAGATTTGAAGATATTATATTGTAAATGACTATTTTCCTTTTTATAAATAATTGAACGCACAACCCAAGCAAGGAAATAAGCATGTTAGACATAGGAGGTTCAATTAATATCCGAACCCAAGCAAGTTAGATTTCTCATTATTTTTCGTATATACCTTTCCTTTGTTTATTATGAGGCACTCCAAACAAACCAACCTGAAGATTTGCTTAAGTTCGTTTACATGAGACGGATGATAAATTGGTATTGCCAATTCTATGTAGCCAAAGTGACCTAAATTATAGAAGGAAAAAAATATATGTTATGCCAAACGACTCAAAATTCTCTTATTATTGCTAGCACCACAAATTACACAGGAAGAAGCGGTTAGTATATGTGAACCTTCACATTTCCTATGTTCTGCTGTTCCACAAGATTCGCACTTTCCAGACTCCAAAGGTAATCGAAGAAAAGGATTAGTAAGTTGGCTTGGGTGCGAAATTGGACATTCTCTAATGGAATATATACACTGCAAAATAGGAAGAGCGAGCATGTTAATCATCATCTTCTAAATCAAGAATTTAGGTAAATTAGTTAGTAATTCCATCAAATTTCACAGCTCTAATTGCTTTCTCACTAAAAAATTGTGGAACGATTAAAAAGGTCGAAGTTGAAAGCAGGCATGGAGAGAAATGTAGGAAGTGAGCAATTAGGTCTAAAAATGTTTGGAGTCAGAATGTCCATTTATATCTTAAAAAGTATAAATAAAGTAATTTAATATTAATAGTTTTATATACAAATAGGAAATGAAGTTAAAAAATTCTAATTTCTAAGTTTCATGTAAAGCCTGTTTGTAAAGTGTACATATAGGCAAATGTGACAGCTAAGTATGGGGCAATCTTAATCTGTAAGTTGAAGTACATTATAAAGCACTTTCTAACCATAAAGAAATGCTAATGTAAATACATATGGAACTAATTATTTAAAATGAAATACAAACTTCATATATTAATCTACAGTTATTGGAAGGCATATATCTTTAAAACTACATTATATATGATTCCCCATTTGATGTTCCCACAATGTTCATCAATATCTTAAAAACTACAAATAAAATAATTTAATATTAATAGTTTTATATACAAATAGGAAATGAAGTTTCAAAATTCTAATTTGTAAGTTTCATGTAAAGGCAAACAATAACCTATTATGAAGATCAAGAGTCAAACCAATTGTTTGAGATCCCTACTGCAAGTAATAGTATAATTAGAACTGAAATGTGAACGAAGAAAAGAGAGATCTAAGTTAAAAGTAAGCAAAAGTACGAATGAGAGAATAAGTAATTAAGAAGTAAATAGGGCCTAAGAGCAATAGAATTTATATAATATACATACACATACTGTGAGGTCTCGGAATCCCCCGCGTAGGGTTTGCTGGTTGTTTGGCAGCTTTCGGTCGCCGTTGGGGGGTGTTGGTGCGCGTGTTGGGGCCCAGAAATGGATTTGTGATGCAATTTGGGTTTTAGTTGCATCACTGGAGGCCTGCGTGGTGTGTCGGTGGTGTTTGCGCGCAATTTGGACACAAGTGTTGGACATCGGGCTTATAAGGAGATCCCGTGGGGAATTGGAGGACCCGTCGGGTGTTTGGATGTGGTTTCGCGCGATTCAGATGTCAAAATTGGACTCCGGGCGAAGTTTGGATAAAAGGTTACCTCTCCGGTCGCCTTCGGGAATTTTTAGAGTTGAAATTTGGCAAATCGGACTTCAGATTTGGACCCGGCGCGGAAAATCGAATCGAGTGGGCATTCAGCAAATTTTCGGATGAGAATTTTGAAAAACGGACGTCGTTTTTGGATTCAGCGCGCGAAATCGCTAAGAATGGACTATTTGTTTGTTTGTTTTGGAGTCCGGTTGAATTGCGCGTTTTTTGAGGCAACACGGCACGTTGTTCGAGGTGGCAGCGCGGCACGGATCCCGAGGCGGCGTGGAGGCGTACTGTGCGCGCGCGCTGCTGGCGCGCGTTGGGAACGCGCGCCTGCGCGGGTCAGCGCAGGGGCCGCCATGTGTGTTACGGCTTTGTGTGTTGGCATATTTCGTGAGTCAAGTCAGTGAGTTGAGTCGGAGTCTTGAAGTGATCAAATTGTCAATCAGCAATTGAAGACTTAGAGAAGATTCAACAAGAGCTCAAGTTGACACTCTGTGTTTGAGTCTTGAAGATTGAAGTTGAAGAATTGTGGATCATATACATCAATCTCAAGGAAAATGGATTCGGATTGATCAGGTACGTTTAACTAAATAATTTTGGTGATCCGAATACTTTTTATAGTGTAGAAACACTTGGATGAATTTTTCATTGCATAAAAATAAAAAACTGTTTTTTCAGGAATTCCGATCAGGATCAGAATTTCCGATCAGGATCGCCACGATCAGGATCAGAATTTCCGATCCGGATCCCGAACCTTGTTTTTTTCAGGAATTGCTGAAAAAGACGACGATCCGGATCGCAGTAAATCCGATCCGGATCGCCGTCCGGGAAAATTTCAGATAAGGTAGTTTTTGATTCTTATCTCTTTCCAAAGGTTTCTAAACTATAAATAGACATTTAGGGTTTCTCAAAAACGTGGGAGCTATACCGATCATTTTATAAAACACTTGAGAGCAACCCTAGAGGCTAGGTTTTTATCGTTCTTCTTTATAGCCTCTTTTAGGTCAATTCGATGGTTCTTTCAAGAACATATCTTTTGTCGAATTGATCTAATCTTTGCTTAGAGATTTCTCCCATGGATCTTCATTGATAATCTAAGCAAAGGATCACCATCGAAGCCAATATTCTTACCGGCTGAGTTTGCGTCGTGGATTCGACGTGGCACCGTGGATTCGGTGTGTTGAAGGCGTTTCGTGGATTCGAAACGTGTGCTCGTGGATTCGAGTGGCGTTCGTGGATTCGAACGTGTGCAGTGGACGTGCAAACGTTGGAGCGCAAGGTCCGAAGAAGTTGAAGGAGGGGTTAAATCCGTGGAGACGGTAATCACCTTGTTATTCTTCTTTTCTTAGTGGATTGTTATTGCGTGGACATCCAACCGGTCAGCGCAAGGTCCGAAGAAGTTGAAGGAGGGGTCGAGTCCGTGGAGTCGGTAATCACCTTGTTATTCTTCAATTCTTAGTGGATTGTTATTGCGTGTTGGTCCCGTGGTTTTTCTCCTGGATTGGAGTTTCCACGTAAATCTCGGTGTGTTGATTTTTATTTTCCGCATTGGTTTTTATTTTTGCACTGAGATTGGTTTTTATAATATTACACCTATTCACCCCCCTCTAGGTGTTTGATAGTACCTATTTAGATCCTTGTGGATCCTAAATAACTCTACAATTGGTATCAGAGCGGGTTTTAGGTTTATCTATCATGTGGGTGAAAGTGGTAATATTTTTAGACCTCCTCTTTTTGATGGGACCAATTATGCATATTGGAAAGTGCGGATGAGAGCTTTTCTCATCTCTATTGATGAGCGGGTATGGCAAACCGTTGAATACGGTTGGGTGCATCCTGTTGAGGAAGTAGGAAATTCTACTACCCCAAAACCTCGCTCTAGATGGTCTAAAGAGGAAATCGAAAGATCTTCTTACAATGGGAAAGGTATGAACGCTTTATTTAATTCTCTTTCCTCGACTGAGTTTACAAGAATTTCCGCGTGTGAAACCGCGAAGGAAATTTGGGATATTCTCAAAATTACACATGAGGGTACTAATCTTGTAAAAATTCAAAAGCTCCAGATGCTTACAAGTCAATTTGACTCTATTCATATGGAAGAGCATGAATTGTTTACAGATTATTACACTAGACTTCAAGATGTAATTAATACATGTGCTAATTTAGGAGAAAAGATCCCGGAGTCGAAAATTGTAAGAAAGATTCTTCGGACTCTTCCGGAACGGTTTAGGGCAAAGGTTACCGCCATTGAAACCGTTAGTCATCCGGATGAGATGAGTGTAGAGGAATTAGTAGGTGCTTTGCAAACTTATGAGATGACTTTTCCTACTAATCAAAATTCTTCCAAGTCTTCTTCTAAGCTTACAGGTATTGCATTCAAATCAACAAAGGAAGAAGATGACGAATCGAGTTCCGACGATGAAATCTCTTTTGCCGATTTTGAAGAACAACTGGCGCGGATCACAAAGAAATTTCGTCGGAAATTTTGGAAGAATCGAACCGATGGATCTTCATCCACGAAATCATCTAAAGGATCATCGGGTTCTAAATCCTCTAAACTCAAAGGCGTTGCAAAACCTTCTAAAGAAAAAGAAAAAGATGATTTCGAAGGGGAAATCCGATGTTATCGATGCAAAGGCTACGGCCATATTTCAACGGATTGTCCTTCTAAGAAATCATACAAAAAGAAGGCTTTGCAAGCAAAAACTTGGGACGATTCTAGTTACGATGAATCGACCTCAAGTGAAGAGGAAAAAGAAAAAATTGTTGCTTTTCATGCCTCTCAAATTCCCTCTTCTAATTTGTGTTTATCATCTTTAGTCACTGACTCTATTCCTTTGATTTTGCATGAAACATCAACATCCGGAGGAGAGTCATCAAGTGAGGGGGAGTCGGACGAAGAAGAACTCGTTGAGGCATACCAACAACTTCTTGCGGAATCAAAGAAGATGGCCAAACTTAACAAGAAGTTGAGGAAGCAACGACTTGAAGTTCAAGACGAGAATCAAGCTTTAAAGATCAAACTTCATGATCTCGAGGAGGAACATGGACGGGTATTGGATAACAATAAAATCCTCCAAGAAAAGCTAAACCAATCGGAGATGAATGCAAAATCATATATGGACAAGATTGGTTTTCTAGAAAAGCAGTTTGAGGAGATTCATGTCACCAACCAAGCTTTGACCAAGCAAGTTCATGAACTTAAATCCGACATACAAAGGCTTTCAACCGGTTCCAAGAAACTTAATTGTATGTCCGGATTAGGTCAAGCAAGCAAGGTTGGTTTGGGATTTAAAAAGAACCAAACTGTGAAGGCTTCAAGTTCCACAATAAATTGAAAGGAAGAACTTGTCACCTATGTGGACTTGAAGGACATTTGGTGGAGAATTGCCCGAAAAAGAGAAAGAAGAATTCTTCGGCAACTTCATCTACGGAGCGAACTCAACGGAATCAAAAGACACATCAAGTCAAAGAAGTTCACTCAACCCACCAAAGGTCCGAGCCACAACATCAATCATTCAAGTGGATCATTGCACGGCAAAGACCTAAGGTGGACCAACAGTCAAAGCTACCAACCCCCGGGCACAACGAATCAAGACAACCCAAAATCCAGCGATTTTGGATTCGGAAAGGTGATATCTTTCCTTGTCTTAAGTTCTAAATAGCTTATGACTGTGTGTAATGCTTTGATTGGTTTTCCCTTCATATTTTTCTTAATCTTTGCATTACATGTTTTTCAATGCTCTTTGTTTTTATACTTTGTTTTTGAACAAAAGGGTTTTTATTGAACAAGTGCATTGAATAAAAAGGGGCTTCACGTTCATTCACTCCAAATTAAATTTTTCTTGGATTATCAACTTGACTCCATATTCATAATTTTGAAGACACTTCATTTAAAGGAGTTGTTTAATTGAGCATTGGCTAAATTGACTTTAATTGCATCCTTTCACGCATTTAGAAATTTATTATGCTTTTGATATCATAATATTTCAATGTTGCAATGATCATTTATGTTAATTAATTCATCTTTTAAGTGATCAAAGTCAATTTCTCTCTCAATGATCTCTTGGTATAGTCATTATCATATTTGATTGCTTAGTCGAGTATGAATTGCGAGATCAATCTTTGGTTGAATACCTTATATATTAAATAATTGATAGCCAATTGAGGGGGAGTCAATGAAATGTAAAATGCTCAAAAGATGTGGAAAGAGTTACATCCCAATGAGGAGTGTGAAAACTACCACCACATGGAGGAAAAGAAAAAGAAAAAGATACTCCATGAATGCAAAGCAAATTTTTGTTTCAAAAATGTTGATGAAATGCATAATGAAATATTTGACTCAGTCATATTTCATGGTTGGTATAAGGTGGGATTTTTGATATAAGATGCTCGAAGAGCCACTCCTTCAACAGATTGTCTAGATATATTATCTAACTTATCGGGGATTTCAAACATCTATTGATCTTTGTAATTCATTTTCTTTACCAAAATTGATGATTTGATAAAGGCATTACGCATAAGATCAAGATAGATGTAATTGAAATTGTTCAACTTTAAGAGTTTTAATTTTCATAAATCTTCGTTTCATTTTTGAGTATTTTTGATAGATTTGGTATAATCTATTTCTTGTTGCATGAAACGATGACTTTTTGTTTAAAGTTGATGCGCTAAAGTGCTTACATACTCTTTCTGGTTTTTATTTTTCTAAATTATTCTAATGAAAGAAAATTGGATTGAATGACTTAATTCATTGGTTAAAGCACTTATTTTGTTTTCTTGATGGAATACAAATCGGTAATTCAAAGATTTCAAAATCTGGATTTGTTTCAAGAAACTATTTGATTTTTGTTCTTGAGTACCGGTACGCAATCTGTGTTTTTGTTATATACCGGAACTGAGCTTTTATCTCTCTTTCTCTATGAACTAATGTTGTTAGTGATTTCCTTTTGTCTAGTATGTTCACTGTTTGACAATTTGTGACAAAAAGGGGGAGAAGAGAAATGACGGAGATGAGATCATCAAGAGAGGACAAACGAAAATGGAAAAATGGGGGAGAACGGAAAATGATGATCGTATCACAAAGGGGGAGAACATAGATGCTCAAGAACATGGAGAACATGGAGAACATGTTAGAGATGCTCAAGATAGGGGGAGACAAAGAAAAAATTGAAAGAGCCGAAAAACAAAAGAACCAAAAGGAAGACGGATCAAATGTAGGATTTTAATTTCTAACGACTAACGTTTGATTTTGTTTGGAGTTTTGTTTTGCAGGAATTACATCACTTTAAGACTCCAAGTCCTAAGTCATAGAGTATGTTCTAGGACTGTTTGGTTCAAATGTAATTTTGTATTTATTGGATCTTTCACGCAAAGAAAATCAATGTTTTGGTGATGACATTGAATTTCGATTTTTTGGTTTAAGATGAGTGACTTGAGCGTTTTTATGTATTTTGGGTTTTGTCACGAAATTGCCAAAGGGGGAGATTGTTACGGCTTTTGGTGTTGGCATATTTCGTGAGTCAAGTCAGTGAGTTGAGTCGGAGTCTTAAAGTGATCAAATTGTCAATCAGCAATCGAAGACTTAGAGAAGATTCAACAAGAGCTCAAGTTGACACTCAGTGTTTGAGTCTTGAAGATTGAAGTTGAAGAATTGTGGATCATTACATCAATCTCAAGGAAAATGGATTCGGATTGATCAGGTACGTTTAACTAAATAATTTTGGTGATCCGAATACATTTGAGTAGTGTAGAAACACTTGGATGAATTTTTCATTGCATAAAAATCAAAAACTGTTTTTTCAGGAATTCCGATCAGGATCAGAATTTCCGATCAGGATCGCCACGATCAGGATCAGAATTTCCGATCCGGATCCCGAACCTTGTTTTTTTCAGGAATTGCTGAAAAAGACGACGATCAGGATCGCCGTAAATCCGATCCGGATCGCCGTCCGGGAAAATTTCAGATAAGGTAGTTTTTGATTCTTATCTCTTTCCAAAGGTTTCTAAACTATAAAAAGACATTTAGGGTTTCTCAAAAACGTGGGAGCTATACCTATGATTTTATAAAACACTTGAGAGCAACCCTAGAGGCTAGGTTTTTATCGTTCTTCTTTATAGCCTCTTTTAGGTCAATTCGATGGTTCTTTCAAGAACATATCTTCTGTCGAATTGATCTAATCTTTGCTTAGAGATTTCTCCATGGATCTTCATTGATAATCTAAGCAAAGGATCACCATCGAAGCCAATATTCTTACCGGCTGAGTTTGCGTCGTGGATTCGACGTGGCACCGTGGATTCGGTGTGTTGAAGGCGTTTCGTGGATTCGAAACGTGTGCTCGTGGATTCGAGTGGCGTTCGTGGATTCGAACGTGTGCAGTGGACGTGCAAACGTTGGAGCGCAAGGTCCGAAGAAGTTGAAGGAGGGGTTAAATCCGTGGAGACGGTAATCACCTTGTTATTCTTCTTTTCTTAGTGGATTGTTATTGCGTGGACATCCAACCGGTCAGTGCAAGGTCCGAAGAAGTTGAAGGAGGGGTCGAGTCCGTGGAGTCGGTAATCACCTTGTTATTCTTCAATTCTTAGTGGATTGTTATTGCGTGTTGGTCCCGTGGTTTTTCTCCTGGATTGGAGTTTCCACGTAAATCTCGGTGTGTTGATTTTTATTTTCCGCATTAATTTTTATTTTTGCACTGAGATTGGTTTTTATAATATTACACCTATTCACCCCCCTCTAGGTGTTTGATAGTACCTATTTAGATCCTTGTGGATCCTAAATAACTCTACAATGTGGCGGCCCCCCGTTGGCGCCCGCGCGGGCGTGGGGGGGCGCACGCCCGTGTCACGCGCCCGCGCGGGCCGCGGTGTCACGCGCCCGTGTGGCGCGCAACCTGCGCGCCCGCGTAGCGCGCTTGGGTGCGTGCCACGTGGCGCACGGGGCGCGTGCGTGGACCCGGTGCACGCGCCCCGGCTACGTGGACCACAAATGGTGGCTCCCCATTTGCTGGCGCCTTGGACCGGATCCGTGGACCGGGTCCGTGGACCCTTTCCTCCTTTTTCTTTCTCTTCTTCTTCTTCTTTCTCCCCCGCGCCATTTCTCCCCCATTTTCCTTTCTTCCTTCTTCACCCGAGCGAGAGAGGGAGTGAGGAGGAGATTTGTGGGGGATGCCGTGAACCTCGTGAAGCGTGCGGGATCGCCGGCGGAGCGTTTCGGCGGCGGCGGCGGCGGCGCAGTCGGGTAGGTCCCGTGTGCTAATTTTACGGTATTTTTTTTGGGCACAGTTTTAGAGCGTTCTTTTGGGCAGTAAATTAACCCTCTTGCTCTTATCTGTGTTAGGGACTGTGTTTTACTGCACCGTTTTGCGTGCGGTCTCCGGTGCCGTGCACCGTTTTGCGTGCGGACTCCGTTTTGCGCGCGGGTTCCGGCACCGTGCTCCGTTTTGCGTGCGGACCCCGGCGGCGTGCACCGTTTTGCGTGCGGACTCCGTTTTGCACGCGAGTTTCGGCACCGTGCTCCGTTTTGCGTGCGGACTCCGGCGGTGTGCACCGTTTTGCGTGCGAACTCTGTTTTGCGCGCGGGTTCCGGCACCGTGCTTCGTTTTGCGTGCGGACCCCGGCGGCGTGCACCGTTTTGCGTGCGGACTCCGTTTTGCCCGCAGGTTTCTCCACCGTGCTCCGTTTTGCATGCGGACTCCGGCGGCGTGCACCGTTTTGCGTGCGGACTCCGTTTTGCGCACGGGTTCCGGCACCATGCTCTGTTTTGCGTGCGGACCCCGGCGGTGTGCACCGTTTTGCGTGCGGACTTCGTTTTGCGTGCGGGTTCCGGCACCGTGCTCCATTTTGCCTGCGGACCCCGGCGGCGTGCACCGTTTTGCGTGCGGACTCCGTTTTGCGCGCTGGTTCCGGCACCATGCTCCGTTTTGCGTGCGAACTCCGGCAGCGGGCATCGTTTTGCGTGCAGATCGCGTGGAGGCCAATTGCAAGTGTCTACGAGCAATTGGTGGCTTATCGAGGTGGGTGGCCTTATCTCCAAGCTTTTTGGACTGTACAGTAATTCTACTGATGTAGGACTATACATGATAGTTTATTTTCTTGTATAGCATGCTAGGAATTGTTATTCCTTTTATCATCTGTTAAATTATAGTTATCTTGGAACTTGACCTAGCACCCCCGTCATATGTTGCATGTGTAACCAGACCAGTAGAAAACCCTCACTTGGGCTAGGGTTATTTATGTTTAGACATCCACACTGCTCTTTCATTCCTGGACTTAGTGTTATCCTCGCCCGGGTAGTGGGCCTAGAGGTCGGGACTTTCTTTTAGTGTGGGATGCATTTGCACTCGTGCTTGGGAGCAGAGTGGAGTCTGGTAGATGTAGTGGGTTGCTTTTCTGTGCCGGGAGCCGTTTGGATAAACGGTAGTCCCGGGAGGTCTTCTATCCCTGTTGGGCTGTCGCCATTGTGTTAGTGGCAGTTGTGTGCTTGTGTTAGCTAGACCTAGAACCCTGAAACTTTTGACATACACATGATTTTTAGTCTATCGATGTTTTCTTCCAAGCATCAAAGGGCCGCTGAAGTCTGTTCTTGTTTGATTGGACAAAGGCATCAGCCCTTCGGGGTTTGGGTAAATCCTTGTTTTCTAACTATTTTTCGTAAAAGAACTAAAAATCATTAAAATGGGTTTCTCCTCAAATCAAGATGGTTTTTCAAAAAGGGAACTACTTTTAGTCCTCACCCGCGTGGGTTGAGTGAAAATGGTTTTTAGTAATTAATGTCACCCCGTTTTCGTGTAAACTTCCCCACTCGTAAGGATTTGAGTGGTCTGGGTTCTAGGGGCCATTCCTTTGTCGGGACGAAAGCCACGGGGGCCGAGCCTGGAACCTGTTCTTGTTTGATAGGGTTGTAGGTGTCGGTCTCCCGGAACTTTCGGGCCCTAGTTGATATCTTCTGCGTGTTGTACCGAGGTTGTCGTGTTCCCGAACTATAAGGGGGCCGAGAACTTCGATAGGCGGAGCCTAGAGTCTGTTCTTGTTTGATAGGGTTCTTAGCACCGACCTATCGAGTTTTCCAAACCCTTATGGTGTCGGCCCTTCCTGAGTTATCGATGTGGTCGGTGTTCTATTTTGGGAGCCGTTTGGAGTGACGGCGGTCCCATTTGTGTGGTACTTTCTTTTAGTGAGTTAGTCTTGTGAGTTGAGTCGTTGAGGGTTCTCCGACATAGCCTTGAGAGTGTTGGGCTTTTCATATTTGAGTCGAGGTTCTTTTTCGACTGAGTGTGTTTCGAGCTTGAGATACCGATCTGTTTGATCGTGGATATATTATAGCCTGCTGAGCCTGGCTTTTTGCCAGTTATGAGATACTTGAGATACTTGAGTTCGTTGGGGTCGCTCCCCTCGAGCTACGCCCCTGGTGCGATGATGATTCCGAGCCTGACGAGGCTGCGATGATGCGACTAGTTGATACACTAGAGTTCGCTTGAGATTGAGATAGTCCTTGAGGGACACCCTACGTAAGTCCGTTCCTCCGGGATGTGCGGCAGTAGATGAGCGCAGGTTTGTTTGACTGATCCAAAGTGGGACAGTCATTGAGATTGGGTGACATTGAGAGAGTGTTGGTATAGCATGTGTCATAGTAGAGTTTTTTTTAGCATTGTACTTGTGGCATATTGTCAGTAGTGAGTAGATGCATCATATTATCTTCTGTTCCACTTTTTGAGCATCTAGATAGAGGCATAGTAGCTGTAGAGATATCCTTTTCTAGCTCTTTTCCTTTGTATACTTTGTTATTTTATGCCTCTAGTAGACTTAGTGGGCAGACCGTTGGGCTTGTTGACGGCACCCACTGAGAACTACTGTGGGAAGTAGTTCTCACACCCGTCGTGGTGTCTTTTCCCCAGGGACTTCTTCTCCTGTTCCTGTGCTCCTGTTGCTGATCCTTCTGACCGAGGCGAGGGAGTCGCGAGCTAGTTCCCTACCCGTCGTTGGAGTGTAGCGGTACCCCTCCAGAGGAGAGCTTCAGTAGTTTAGTTTACTTCTTTTTCTCTGTCGAGAGACCTTTGTTGTGAGGTATAGAGTTGTACTTTATTTTACAGTTTGAGAGACTTGTAGTGAGGATATTGTGTATCGAGAGATTGTACACTGATTTATTTATTGGATATATCTCCCTTTTGGGTTTTTGTATCAGAGGACTTTTTATACGATCGTATTTGGGGAGATGGATATTTTATTATTTTCAGTTGTACAGTGTTTGGATTTCAGTTTTTCAGTAGTTTACTTTCAGCTCTGATATCTGTTTACTGTAGTTGGTTCTTTTTGCAGGTTAGACGCTTCGTCTGTACGGCAGTTTCCGTACAGATGGCGGATCTGTTAGCGAGCCCGGGTCGCAGTTTCGACCCCGGGGCGTGACACATACACTTTAAAACTACAAAAAAGAGTGTAAATAAGGAATTGAAAAGTGAGTAGGCACTAACCCAAACAAAAGGGTTGAGCACGATCTCTGTCTAATGAAGGGAGTTCCCAAAAGTTAGTGAAAGTAATGAACAATAAAAGAGAATTATGAGTTGATAAAACTTAAGTGCTTACAATTTCATGATACAGTTTTTCATTAAGTGCAGATTTTTTCCGCTCTTTGTCACATGTTTGCTGCTTTCATCTCCAAATTGAACTGCAGTTTTTTTTATCATTTAAACAAAAGTTGAAGATAGTCAGTTGATAGAGTTAAGGACAACAATTTCATGGAACAAAATAACAGGAATCATAGATGGTAACATGCATTCTTCTTACCCAGAAAACGTGGCGCAAAATAAACCCGAGATCGATGTAGGCTCCCCATTTGATGTCTCCACAATGTCCATCTATATTTTAAAGACTACAAATACAATAATTTAGTTTTAATAGTTTTATATATATATAGGTATTGAAGTAAAAAAATTCCACTTTGCAAGTTGCATTTAAAGGCAAACAGCAGCTTATTATGACAAAGAAGGAACTACAGGAAAATGAAGAGGAGAGAGAATGAACTAATAAATAACCAAAAATGCTTGTAAAATAATGTCGTAAAGCATATGAATGAACCTTAGGGTAAAATGTCTTACAGATTTGAAAAGAAGTGAATTAGACAAGCCGCTCATAATTCAAGAGAAAGGTTGTAGCAGCTGTTCGTTGAGCCAACCAAGTTCTCCAACCGGTTGCCCAAACAATAGGCCATCCAAAGTTGGTTCTTTTTTTTCCCATTTTCATCATCGCCATGTCCAATTCGTGAGTCAACAGAGCGCTCAGGTTGCATGCGGTGAAGGCAAAAGTCAAATCAGAAAGGAGTTTAAAAGCAGAAGGTTTGGGAATAATGGCAAAAAAATACAAAGAAGGAAGTACAGAAGAACGAAGAGGAGAGAGAATGAGCTAATAAATAACAAAAAATGTTTGTGAAATAATGTCATCAAGCATATGAATGAACCTTTGGGTATATATTCCAGAAGTGAATAGATAATATCTTTTTACTTCATAGGCAAGTATACTACATTGATAGGAACCGTACCTATTTTCTCAAGATTTGAAGATATTATATTGTAAGTGACTATTTTCCTTTTTATAAATAATTGAACACACAACCCAAGCAAGGAGATAAGCATGTTAGACATAGGAAGTTCAATTAATATCCGAATCCAAGCAAGTTAGATTTCTCATTGTTTTTCGTATATACCTTTCCTTTGTTGATTATGAGGCACTCCAAACAAACCAAGCTGAAGATTTGCTTAAGTTCGTTTACATGAGACGGATGATAAATTGGTATTGTTAATTCTATGTAGCCAAAGTGACCTAAATTATAGAAAAAAAAAAAGATATGTTATGCCAAACTACTCAAAAATCTCTTATTATTGCTAGCACTACGAACTACACAGGAAGAAGCGGTTAGTATATGTGAACCTTCACATTTCCCATGTTCTGCTGTTCCACAAGATTCACACTTTCCAGACTCCAAAGGTAATGTCACGCCCCGAGTTCAAAAATCAGCGTCTAATTTTTTTATTTTTATTTTTTTTTTTTTTAAAAAAAAAAAAATCAGAGTTTAAATAGTAAGCCAGGGCATGACAGACCGCCACATATATAGAAGAGTCCCAATCCCCCTTGGGATTGAGCCTTTTCTATATATGCACGGCTATGCTTTACAACAACATCAGAGTAGACTAACTACATACAACTAAACAAATAAATATTACAGTTACTTTTACAATCTCATTCTTTAACAATTGCTAATACATTAATACGGCTGTCCAGGGTCATTTGCTAACTCGGAATCTCACCAACACGTCCTGACATCCCAGCACCCAATCGACCTGAAAAATGGTCACCCAGGGGGTGTGAGATACATCGGCAGTGTATCCCAGTGGGCACGATGAGCCGAGAAATAGCAGATCGTACCTACTGGCATACAATACTAGAGGATAGTAATAGTCACATGTTAGGATAAGCAGATATATATATTTTTAAAGCTGTAATTAAAAGCAAACTTATGAAATCTTGAAGCAAGCATAGGCTGATAACTATAGCAGGAATAGGAATTAGGAAATCATGAGGTACGATAAAAGCAGGCTGAACAGGCAACATATGCATCAACAACTGAAATATCAAATACCCAATCATAAGCCACCATATTGGTCTACAAGACCTCAGGGAAAACTCTCCGAACCTGGCACCAACCTGGCTGACATACTCCGGCACCCTCGGGCACTAACCTGGGAGTCAACACTCCGGCACCCTTGGGCACTAACCTGGGAGTCACGGGTCGTACACCAGACCACTTTACTGGTAAAGAACATCCACACAGGTCATGACTCCGCTGATGTTCGTGAAGTACAGCAGTGCGGGCGATAAATCATGCGAATGCTCAAGCTCACGGTCTACTGACCGGGTAATCGGCAACAAGCCGGGAACAATCCCCTCTGGGATGCAATGGTAGTGCAACAACCAAACCTCAACTCAATGCAGAATCAATCAACAACTATGTATCATGAATCAGATATATCAGGGTATCAAGAATGCAAGATATAAACCAACTGTATCTCAACTTATATGCAAGAAGAAGCAACAATTATCTGACATGGATCAGAAATAATCAGAGGGTACTAATAATCAGGTATAACAAATATCCAAGAATAAAGTCACAACATTTGGAAGCAACTAAAAACCAATCATACGAGACTAAACACATTTTTTTTAAGAAAACCATTTTGAAAACAAGTTTTATGTCCAAACCTCGAAGAGCTATGCCTTTGTCCTATCAAACAAGAACAGACTCAGGCGACCCTGCGATGCTTGGTAAAAAAATATTTGTTGATTAAAATCATGTGTTTAGCAGTATAATACTTGATCAACAACAAGCCAAAACAATCCAATCAAGGATGCAATATCAGAATCAACTGAATCTCAACTGATATGCAGGAATATAATCAACAACAACTAGAGCATGGATCAGGATATATATAATGATAATCAAGAATAAATGTGCAATCTAGCTAATGACCAATCAGGCATGGCAAATGTCCAGGAATAGAGTCATAATCTCTAGAAGCAACTGAGAATCAATCATGCAAAACTAAAAATCTTTTTAGAAAAACAATTTTGAAAACATGTTTTATGTCCAAACCTCGAAGAGCTAAGCCTTCGTCCTATCAAACAAGAACAGACTCCGACGACTCTGCGATGCTTGGAGACAAAACATTGGTTGAATAAAAATACGTTTATAGCAAAATAAAACTGATCAAAAGGAAGGCAAGCTCAAATATCATCTAGGCTAATAAGAACAGGGGTCCAACCAATACTATACCCCAGAGGGCTGAAATGATAAAGCCCGGACCGAAGATAAACCCACCTGTCGTTTTGCAGGCGAACTTTCGACTCCAAAGGAAAGCTCGAAAACTGTGCCAACTTGAATCAAGAATGCTGATCAGGAAAAATCAAACACATTAACCCCAACTTAAACCTAAATCAAACTCGAAATCTTGAACTATTTAAACATCAGTGTTTGACAACAACACTTAGACCAACGCAACCTCATGTTCAATCATTGGTAAAATTACCAAAATGCCCCTCCCAGGAATTCCTTTTGGATTTTCGGGAAACTCGGTCTTTAACTCTTTGTCGCTAGCTCAACCAGATTCTATTGGGACTCAACAGTCGGCTAGGCGAAACCGCCGCAATTTTCCCGAACTATGCGATTGCCGCCGGGACTCCGTTAAATCGACGATTTTGCCGATTCTCGGACTGATATCCGATTTCCGCTCAACGGGAGCTGTTGGGTTCCTAACAAAAAGCTTAGGAATCACCAACACACTGCCCTAGGCAGTACACGATGCTACAATTGCGTTTAGACCCCTAGGGTTTCCGAAAATCGCACTTTTAGTGCTTTTAGAGAGCCGTTTTCGCTCGTTCTTTTAACTGGAAAATCATTTTCATGAACCGTCACTTCCAGTAGGTGACAACCGACTTGCTGAACACCATGCTCACCCATTTGCGGCAGCACGGAACCCGAGGAAAACTTCGGGCCATAATACACTCCTCTAACATAGCCTTAAGCAATTTTTGTTTCTTCGACACAACCAAACTGAAATTAAACGCGAGCATCACGTTCAGTGACCCCAAAATTAGTCAAGAGCTCACTGTTGCGACTTCACAAACAGCCCAGAGCTGTCTTTGGGCCATAACTTTAACTTAGAGCTTGTTTATACTATAACTACTCATCTAGAGATCCAAAATCAATTTTGTTTGAAACATAAGCTCAAAATACCTCAAGAATCACAGGGCTTGCCCTAGTGCAGCCCAGCAACTACTGGTTCAACCAGAACCAACACCAAGCTCTCATACAACATTCACAATGCTCCAAATGTAATTCCTCACAGATCCTGTTTAATTTGAAGTGAGCATCAAGCTCAGGGAATTATTTGGAGAAACTTTCATATTTAAATCGAAACCTAAATCCATCTTTTTCTTCTCTGTGACATTTAATCAAACACTTGGTGTGCACTTTTCATACAGCACACACAAACCACAATCCCGAGTTGATTCTCTGCAGAGGGAGCTCCAGGGGCTTCCCAAGATGGAGGGAAACTTTCCTCCAGGTTGCAGGAGTATTTCCCATCATCTTGGCCAACCCCCACAGCCTCGGTTGCCGGAAAACCCGAGGTTGAAGATGACTTCAAACCTCGAATTTTGTGACCATTCAACTAGGGGCTCTGGGACCCAACAACTTGACCAATTGGATGCTAAAACTCATAAAAAACTCACCTGGACCCGTGCCCAGCGACAGGGCACGGCGGCGGCACGGCGGAGCAAAGCTCGGTTTGAGCTTCACCATCAACAATGGCGGAATTTTCTTGAGGCAGCATGGGCCTCATGCAAGGGCTTGGCTGGGATCAACTTGATCCCAGGAAGCTTCCCGACCCAACCCCGGCCGCCGAAGATGGCCGGATCGTCGGCAAAAGTAACCTGAACCCGGTTCGGTTCAACTATGGCCGCGACTCCCTCGGCTTGCATGGGAGCCATGCAATAGCATAGGTGGAGTCTCCTCACTCCCAGCAAGCTTCCCGAGCAGGTGGCCGGCGGTGGGGAGCGTCGCCGGCGCCGGAGCAAATAGCTCGGCCGAAGTGCAAGTTTACACAAAACTAGGGTTCAATTCTGCGATTTATTGGCTTGATAAATGTCACGCCCCGGGGTAGAAACTGCAACCCGAGCTCGCCAACAGATCCGCCGTCGATACGGGAAGCCCCGCACCGACGAAGCGTCTAACCTGCAAAAGATAGAACTATAGCTATACAGATATCAGAGCAGGAAAATAAAAGCTGTAATATGAAAATCAAACTACTACAAAGCTGAAAATAAATACAAGACCATCTCCCCAAATACCTGAATAATACAAGGTCAGATACAAATAAAAATCCACCTATACAACATCTACGAATCCAAAAAGGGAGATAACTAAAAACTAGAAATACAACAATAACCAGTGAATCCCACAGTCCGGGATGGTACATCTACCTCACTCTAAAGGAACTATGCTGGTAGGGAACTATCTCGCGACTCCCTGTCCTCGGTCCGTCGAGCCAGCTCGGGCAGGAACGGAAGAAAACGCCTCAGCAACCTGTCACCGACAGAGGGTGTGAGAACTACATCCTACAGT
The DNA here is from genome assembly GCA_029168755.2 of Tillandsia fasciculata. Classification (NCBI taxonomy): domain Eukaryota; kingdom Viridiplantae; phylum Streptophyta; class Magnoliopsida; order Poales; family Bromeliaceae; genus Tillandsia; species Tillandsia fasciculata. Next base: position 271,121 of record JAQOTM010000116.1, read on the forward strand.
AGTTCTCAGTGGGTACCGTCTCCAAGACCCACGATCTGCCCACTAAGTCTACTAGAGGCATAAGATAATAGAAAAAGACTGTGATAATAAAAAAAATAAGCTGGAAAAGTATCAACAGCTATCATGCCTCTATCTACTATGCTCAAAGGAAAAAACACAGATGATGGTATGCATCCACTCACTACTGACAATATGTCATAAGTACTATGCTCAAAGAAAACTCTACTAAGACACATGCTATGCAACCACTCACTCACAGTAACCCAAATCTCAGTGACTGCCACATAGGGTCCAGTCAAGCCTGCGCCAAACCTACTGCCACCTCATCCTCACTGGGACGGGACTTACGTAAGGCGTCCCACACGGACTATCACAAGCGAACTCTAGTGTATCAACTAGTCGCATCATCGCAGCCTCGTCAGGCTCGGTATCATCATCGCACCCGGGGCGTAGCTCGAGGGGAGCCACCCCAACGAACTCAAGTATCACATCTGTATCACTGTCTCATAAGCGGCACATGCAGAATATAGTCCATGATCAAACAGATCGGTATCACGATGCTCAATGCACAACTCAGTCGGAGAACCCTCCACGACTCCATCTCACAACACTAACTCACTAAAAGAAGGTACTACACAGCTGGGACCGCCGTCACTCCAAACGGCTCCCACAACGACACCCCACTTGTTGGGTTATAAGTAATTGGATCTAAATAGGGGAAAAAAACACCTAGAGGGGGGTGAATAGGTGTAAACAATAAACACTCAAAAATCGTTGCGCTATAAAACCCAATGCGGAAAAATAAATGAACACGCAAGATTTTTACGTGGAAAAACTCCAAACCGGAGTAAAAAACCACGGGACCGATAACACGGCGAAATCCACTAGAATTGAAACACGTACAAGGTGATATAACGTACTCACAGACGACTCAACCTCTTACCATACGCTCCTAGTAGATCTTCTCCGCTCGCTCCACGACGCTTCTCGAATCCACGATCCGCGCCCAACGCTGAGTCCACAGCGTCCAACGTCGAGTTCACGACGTCCGACCGAATCCACGGTCTTCACCCAATAGACGCTTCGAATCCACGAACGTAGTTGCACCTTGAATCCACAAGGCCACGCGAGTCCACGCGCCGATTTAGGGTAAATCGTTGTTTTTTTAGGGTGGTGATGATCCGCCGAATACTTAGATTAGAAATAGATCGGAAATACCATCTAAGTATTCATTGATTTGATTCTACTCAAAATGTGAGTATGAAAAACCTAGAATCAAATCAATCAATATAGATGAAGAAACATAGAATAAATCTATTGATTTCCTTTCTTCTCTATATGTGGATTTTTTCTTTTCGGCTATCTTTTTCTATTTGTGTCCGATCAATGTGGATGCCCTAGAAAATGAATACAGGGCCTATTTATAGGTTAGAAACCATTGGAAGAAGATAAGGATCAAAAACTGCCTTTTCTGGAGATTTTACGCACGGCGATCCGGATTGGAAATGGACGATCCGGATCGCAGAAGCAAGAAAGACGATTTCCAGAAAAATGTCAGTTCGGGATCCGGATCGAAGTTCCCGATCCGGATTGTTTATACAGTTTCACCAAACATCACGTTCGGGATCCGGATTGCAATTCCTGATCCGGATCATGCAAGTGAAAAGGTAAAACCAGTGTTCGGGATCCGGATCATGAAATGCTGCGATCCGGATTGAAACATTGTATGAACAAACACCCTTCGGGATCCGGATTGCAAGCCACGATCCGGATCCTGAACATGTCCCATGTCCAGTTTTTGATGTTTATGCAATAAAACTTCTTCCAGTGTTTCTACACTACAAGAAGTATTCGGATCACCAAAAATCTTTAGTTAAACATACCTGATCCTTTTGAATTCTTCTTTCTTGAGATTGAGGTATATGATCCAAATTTCTTTCATCTTCAATCTTCAAGACTTAATACTTTCACGAAATACGCCAACTCAAATTCCGTAACAATCTCCCCTTTGGCGGTTTCGTGACAAAACACAAATCCTAAAAGAAAATTCAAAAAGATATTTTTGTTGCTATCACCATACAACAAAAATTTACAATGGAGATCCAGAAAATTAAATACATGAGATAAACTCCTAAAACAGACTCTAGACTTAGACATCTGTACTCTCTGCACACAGAAAGCATTCTTGACAAACAAAGCGTTAGATCCTCAAGAATTGAAACATACAAAACCAAGTACAGAGATAGAGTTTATTCTCATCATGACATTTGAAGAATTCAGATATGTAAGAGAATCATAGTTAAAAACCACATATCTTCTAAGCTTCAAGAACCAAATGTCACAAACTGTTAGTCCAACATCAACTTGTTAGTCATATTACATGCCCAAATAGTTAGTCGAAATAGTTAGTAGGGACATGCAACCAATCACAAAAGAAAAACCAAACCAAAGTTGAAGTTGAGATCATACTTACCTTGATATTCACAATGTTGTTTCATACATTTTCGTCATTTGTTCAAGTTGCTTGTCCAAGTTCTCTCTTAAACTCTCTCCCCCTTTTTGTTACAAATAAAGCAAAACGTAGCAAAAGCTACAAAATATAAGGAGAGTTAAAAAGTTCTATTAATATGCACAACCTGAGAACTAAACTATGTTACGGAATTTGAGTTGGCGTATTTCGTGATTGTTTAAGTCTTGAGGATTGAAGATGAAGAAACTTTGGATCATATACCTCAATCTCAAGAAAGAAGAATTCAAAAGGATCAGGTACGTTTAACTAAATAATTTTGATGATCCGAATACTTCTTATAGTGTAGAAACACCTGGAAGAGGTTTTAATTGCATATTCATCAAAAACTGGACATGGGACATGTTCAGGATCCGGATCGTGGACTTTCAATCCGGATCCCGAAAGGTGTTCGTTCATACATTGCTGCAATCCGGATCACAGCTTGGGCAATCCGGATCCCGAATGGGGTGTTTTGTGAAAATGTATGAACGATCCGGATCGTGGATTATGATCCGGATCCCGAACAGGCGATTTTCTGGAAACTGCATTCTGTGCGTCTGCGATCCGGATCGTGGCTTATGCAATCCGGATCGCCGTCGGTAAAACTTTCCAGAAAAGTTTGTTTTTGATCCGAATATTCTTCCTAGGGTTTCTAACCTATAAATAGCCCTTCTATTCATTTCTAGGGCATCGGAAAAAGCCGTCATTTTCAAATATCATTTTATACGGCCTTAGATCCACATATAGAGAAGAAAGGAAATCAATAGATCTATTCTAATGTTTCTTCATCTATATTGATTAGTTTGATTCTAGGTTTTCATACTCACATCTTGAGTTGAATCAAACTAATGAATACTTAGATGGTATTTCCGATCTACTCTTGATCTAAGTATTCGGCGGATCATCACCACCCAAACAAACAACGATTTACCCCAAAATCGGCGCGTGGACTCGCGTGGCCTTGTGGATTCAAGGTGTTATCGCTTTCGTGGATTCGGAGCGAGGTGCGTTCGTGGATTCGAAGCGTACCATTGGGTGAAGACCGTGGATTCGGTCGGACGTCGTGGACTCGACGTTGGACGCTGTGGATTCAGCGTTGGGCGCGGATCGTGGATTCGAGAAGCGTCGTGGAGCGAGCGGGAAGATCGACTAGGGCGTATGGTAAAAGGTTGAGTCGTCTGTGAGTACGTTATATCACCTTGTACGTGTGTTAACTCTAGTGGATTTCGCCGTGTTATCGGTCCCGTGGTTTTTTACTCCGGTTTGGAGTTTTCCACGTAAAAATCTTGTGTGTTCTTTTATTTTTCCGCATTGGGTTTTATCGCACAATGATTTTTTGAGTGTTTATTGTTTACACCTATTCACCCCCCTCTAGGTGTTTTTTCCCCTATTAGATCCTTATTAACCTAAACCCAACAAGTGGTATCAGAGCGGGAATAGGGTTGTAAACAATGGTTGAAGGTGGAAACATCAATCGACCCCCTTTCTTTGATGGAACTAATTATGCGTACTGGAAAGTACGGATGAAAGCTTTCTTAATTTCCATCGACGAAAGGGTGTGGCAATCAATTGAATTAGGATGGTCTAATCCAACTGAAATTTTAGATGATGTTCGCACCTTAAAACCTAGGTCGAAATGGACCAAGGAAGAGATAGACTTATCTTCTTACAATGGCAAAGGGATTAATGCTCTATTTAATGCTTTGTCACAAACTGAGTTCTCTCGCGTCTCGGCATGTGAGACTGCGAAAGAAATCTGGGATGTTCTTCAAGTTACGCATGAGGGAACTAACTTAGTGAAGATTCAGAAACTGCAAATGCTCACGAGCAAGTTTGACTCTATCTCTATGGCAGAGAATGAATCCTTCACTGACTATTACACACGATTGCAAGACATCGTGAACTCATGTGCTAACTTGGGAGAGAAGATTCCAGAATTTAAAGTTGTAAGAAAAATTCTAAGAACTCTTCCTGAACGATTTCGCCCGAAGGTTGCAGCCATTGAAACAATTAAACACCCGGACGAAATGCGTGTAGAAGAATTAGTAGGTGCTTTACAAACTTATGAAATGACTTTTCCTACTAACTATTCTTCTGGAAAGGCATCCTCTTCTAAGTCTTCAGGTTACGCATTGAAATCAACTAAAGAAGAAGACGCGGATTCATCCTCCTCGGACGACGACGAGAACATTTCTATGGAGGACTTTGAGAAGCAGCTCGCTCTCTTGACAAGGAAGTTTCGCCGCAACTTTCGAAGGGGAAATTCAAGCAAACCTCAATCCTTCGGAAAGTCGAAGAAAGGCAAGGGTCCTTCAAGTTACAAGTCAAGAAGCCAGGAGAACTTCTCAAAGGATAAGAAAAGTTCTGAGGGACAAGTCCAGTGTTTCAAATGTCGAGGCTACGGCCACATAGCAACGGAATGTCCCAACAAGAATCCGGCAAAGAAGAAGGCGATGCAAGTAGTTACTTGGGATGACAACTCCACGTCAAATGAGTCATCGTCAAGTGATGAAGAAGACAACGCGACAGCTTTCCACGCGTCCACTACATCTTCTCCCTTCATGTGCTTAATGGCAAGTACATCCGAGTCATTGTCCAACTCCACTGTGGAAAAGATTGCAACGGACGATGAGTCAGATGATTCGGAAGGTGAAGATTTTGTTTTAGCCTACCATAAGCTTTTGAGGGATTCAAAGAAATTGGCTAAGCAAAACAAGGGGTTGAAAGAGAGATTACTGGATCTTGAAGATGAAGTAAAAAGAGTAACCTCTATCTCAACCGATCTTGAAGTGGAAAGGGACAATCTGATTAAGACAAATGTTTCCCTTCAAGAGTCCAATGAGCATTTCGAGAAGAGTTATGTAGACATGGTGAACAAAGCGAATTACTTCTTGAAGCTCAACGGCGAGGCCCGACAGGAAAAATTGGAAATGACGGAGACCATACGCCAACTAAAGGATGACTTACAGAGATTTTCTTCTGGAAGGAGTAAGTTGGACAGACTTCTTGGTCTCGGTCAAAGAAACAAGTTCGGCCTCGGATACACTCAAACTGGAGACATTCCAAGTTCGAGTGGTACGGTATTTGTGCCTCAGTCGGTATCTCCTCCTCCGACACCGGTGTTCACGACAAGCAACGACAACGAACCTACTACATCTTCTTCGGAATCGACAAGATCCAAGGTATGTTTTCGTTGTGGCATTTCAGGGCACATAAGAAGAAATTGCAAGACTGGAGCCAAACGCACACCTCAAGAACATCTTGCAACAACTACCAAAAGGGCTATTCCTCGGAAACAACTCCAATCAAATTGACGGAAAAGAGCCTTGGTAGTACACCGCTCAAGACGACATCATCAAGGAGCAGCAATTCTTCATGCAAGACGCTCTCACCTAGGAAATCAACTTCACGACCATTACCGACGCACTCCAAAAAGGTTTGGGTGCGCAAAGGTGAAATCTTTCCCTGTCTTGCTACCAATGTTTCCTTGCATGCATATGATAGTTCGTCTTGGTACCTGGATAGCGGGTGTTCCCGTCATATGACCGGTGATAAAAACTGTTTTCAAACTTTGAGAAAAACTCCGGAGGACTTGTTGTTTTCGGAGATGGTCGGTCTTCCAAAATTGTTGGAAAGGGAACGGTAGCTATTCCAGATGGCCCGGTTCTAGATAATGTATTATTTGTTCATGGCCTTAAGACTAACCTCATAAGCATAAGTCAACTGTGTGATAATGGTTATTCAGTTAATTTTTCATCTGATAAATGCACTGTAACTGACTTGAACCATGCTTTCTTTTTAAAGGGGGTTAGATCAGAAAACAACTGTTATGTAGTTCCTTCTAAAATTTCTGAAAAATGTAACCTAGCATCTTTGAAAAATGAAACACTTTGGCATGAAAGGCTAGGTCACATAAACTTTAAGGAACTTGCTAGAATTTCAAATAAAGATGTGGTCAAAGGGGTTCCGAAACTTTCTTTTGAACAAAACCTTGTGTGTGGCGGTTGCCAAAAGGGAAAACAGTCTAGGACTGCACACAAGAATTTGAACCACATAGGTACAAAACGGCCTTTGGAACTTTTGCATATGGACTTAATGGGGCCAACTCGTCAACCATCTCTGGGAGGTAAATGGTATATTTTTTGTTGGTTGATGACTTTTCTAGATATACTTGGGTAGCATTTTTAAAAGAAAAAGCTGATACTTTTGATTCTTTTCTCGAAATTTGCAATCGTATTATGATTGAAAAGAATGAAAGGATTACTCGAGTTAGGAGTGATAGAGGTGGGGAATTCATAAATTCCAAATTCATTGATTTTTGCTCTTCTAACGGCATTAAACATGAATTCTCTGCACCTTACACACCTCAACAAAATGGTGTAGTCGAGCGCAAAAACAGGGTCGTACAGGAGATGGCTCGTGTTATGCTTCATAGCCGGAACCTTCCTTTATATTTTTGGGCTGAAGCGGTGAACACGGCTGTCTATGTTATCAATCGAGTGTATTTGCGCCCGGGGACTTTGAATACACCATATGAACTATGGTTTTGTAGAAAACCTAACATCAAATATTTTCGCATTTTGGGAGTCGGTGTTTTATTTTACGTGATCGCGAAAATCTTGGAAAATTTGACTCTCGAAGTGACGAAGGGATTTTCTTAGGTTATTCTACAAACAGTAGAGCATATCGAGTTTTTAACTTAGAATCTAAGACGATCGTAGAATCGATAAATGTTAAGGTAGATGAAGCTTTTCATTTTGAATCTGAAAAATCTACCCTCGATATCTCTCTTGATGATGATACACCTGCTAATGCATCTTCTTCTAACAATTCTTTCGATAATAATGTTGATGCATCTAACGGTTCTTCAAGCTTATCTGATGTGCAGGAATCATCTCGTGTACCTCCGCCTACTCCTCTACCTCAAACGTTACGCATCTCCAAGGATCACCCTGAATCGAACATAATTGGAGATCCACAAGAAGGAGTTAGAACACGGAGACAATTGGTTTGCGGATTTGCATGCTATGTATCTCAAATCGAACCAAGAATGTTGATGAAGCTCTCCAAGATGATTATTGGATTAAAGCAATGCAGGAAGAGCTCCATCAATTCGAGCGAAACAAAGTCTGGGAATTGACGAAGCCTCCGAAGCAACACAATGTGATAGGTACCAAATGGATCTTCAAGAACAAGAAAAACGAAGAAGGTACTATCATCAGGAACAAAGCAAGGTTAGTTGCTCAAGGCTATTCTCAAGTAGAAGGTATAGACTTTGATGAAACCTTCGCCCCTGTAGCTAGACTCGAGTCCATTCGTATATTGTTTGCGATCGCTTGTCATTTTAAAATCAAATTATTTCAAATGGACGTTAAGAGCGCCTTTTTAAATGGATTTTTAAATGAGGAAGTTTATGTAGCTCAACCGAAAGGTTTTGTGGATCATAAACTACCTAACCATGTTTTTCGACTGAAAAAGGCTCTTTACGGTCTGAAACAAGCACCGCGAGCATGGTACGAAAGGTTGACAAAGCACCTTTTGGAAAAGGGCTACACTCGAGGGGGAGCTGACAGGACTCTCTTTGTGAAGCATTATCAAAACAATTTCATAGTTGCTCAAATCTATGTCGATGACATTGTTTTTGGAGCAACAAGAGATAATGATGCTTCTAAATTCGCGGAGACCATGGAAAGCGAATTTGAGATGTCCATGATGGGCGAATTGAATTATTTTCTTGGATTACAAGTTAAACAAAACGATGAAGGAATTCACTTGTGTCAATCCAAGTATGCACTGGAGTTGGTCAAAAAGTTTGATCTTGAAAATTCTAAAGATTTTCCAACTCCAATGGGAACTAGCCATAAGGGACTTGGAAGTGAATCACAAAGTGAGAATGTAGACGAGAAACTGTACCGCAGTATGATTGGAAGTCTACTATATCTCACGGCTAGTCGCCCGGATATATCCTTCAGTGTTGGGATTTGTGCGAGATATCAATCAGCACCGAAGGAGGTTCACCTGAAAGCGGTGAAACGGATCATCCGGTATATCAAAGGTACAATCAATTTCGGAATTTGGTATCCTATGGGAACGACTTTGGATATTGTTGGATACTCAGATGCCGATTGGGCTGGATCGGTGGATGACCGGAAAAGCACGAGTGGTGCATGCTTCTATCTTGGCCACTGCCTTGTTGCATGGCACAGTAAAAAGCAGAACTGCATAGCACTCTCGACTGCCGAAGCGGAGTACATTTCTGCAGGAAGTTGTTCAACCCAATTGATTTGGATGAAGAGCGTGTTGAGCGATTTCCGAATTTCAACATCTTCGGTAACCATTTTATGTGACAACACTAGTGCTATTAACATTTCTAAAAACCCTGTGTTGCACTCTAGAACAAAACATATTGAACTTAGATATCATTTTCTTAGAGAGCTAGTTGAATCAAACATTCTTCAACTGTCATATATTTCAACTGAGGATCAATTAGCTGACATCTTAACAAAACCTTTGGATCAAAAACGTTTTATTCACTTGCGTAAAGCAATTGGCATGCTTTCCTTGAAATAAACTCTTTTTGAAACCTTTGCTTAGGTTAGGTTTTGTTTTTGTTTTGTTTTTGTTTTGTTCTTTATCTATGTTCTGTACATAGGACATTAATTGAGCATAAATCATAATTGACTTTAATTGCATCCTTTTATGCATTTAGAAATTTATTATGCTTTTGATGTCATAATATTTCAATGTTGCAATGATCATTTACGTTAATTAAACCATCTTTTGTGATCAAAGTCAATTTCTCTCTCAATGATCTCTTGGTATAGTCATTATCATATTTGATTGCTTAGTCGAGTATGAATTCGAGATCAATGGTTTGGTTGAATACTTTATATATTAAATAATTGATAGCCAATTGAGGGGGAGTCAATGAAATGTGAAATGCTCAAAAGATGTGGAAAGAGTTACATCCCAATGAGGAGTGTGAAAACTACCACCACATGGAGAAAATGAAAGAAAAAGATACTCCATGAATGAAAAGCAAACTTTTGTTTGAAAAATTGTTGATGAAATCATATTGAAATACTTGACTCAGTCGTATTTCATGGTTGGTATAAGGTGGGATTTTGATTAAAGATGCTCAAAGAGCCACTCCTTCAACAGATTGTCTAGATATATTATCTAACTTATCTGGGATTTCAAACATCTATTGATCTTGGTACTTCATTTTCTTTACTGAAATTGATGATTTGATAAAGGCATTACACATAAGATCAGGATAGATGTAATTGAAGTTGTTCAACTTTAAGTGTTTTAACTTTCGTAAATTTTCGTTTCATTTTTGGATATTTTTGATAGATTTTCATAATCTATTTCTTGTTGTATGAAACGATGTCATTTGTTTAAAGTTGACATGGTAAAGTGCTTACATACTTTTTCTGGATTTTATGGATTTTTCTAAATTTTTCTGAAGAAAAAGGTGTAGCCGATCCGGATCGGGCAAGTGATCCGGATCCCGAACGCAGGATTTTTCCTGCGGGTGCCGATCCGGATCACATTCTCGGCCGATCCGGATCACGGCTAGGGTTTTATATAGAAACATTCAGATTCGAGATTTCTTTACCCTAATTTCTGGTTTTCAAGCTTCTAGAGTTTCTCTCTCTAGATTTCTTGCTTCCTGGTGCTTCAAAACTCAAAGTTCTTCGGATTCAAGTAAGTTTTCATGATCAAAACTCGGTTTTTCTCAGTTTTTATGGTTTTTCATCAAACGTGAGTTGAAAAGTTGGAATTTTTTCGTTTGTGAATGGTTTTTTGATCAAATTTCTTTTGAAATAAGAACTCTGGGTCAATTAGTTTTACTTTTATGCTGGGATTTCACTTGTTTAACGTTTTTTTAGGCTTCATTTCTAAAAATTCGGTTTTAGGGCATAAAAGAGGAATTTTTGTAAATCATGGATTTGATCTATTTTTAAAATTCTTTTTGGAAAACTAATTTGATTCTTGGCTTCTCTATATGATTATGATTGTCTAGGTACAATGTTTCAAATTTTTCAAAATTGACGATTTTTCATATGTTCTTGAGTTGGTCTTCACAGGACACTTTCTTAAACTCAAAGCACTAGAACAATGGCATTCTCCTGGTTGATCTGCTACTGGCACGATGGTGCTCACTTTCGCCAACCAATAAGTGAAGCGGCCAAAAAGTTCAACGCAAAGGAGAAGTGGGATGTATAGTGACACTGAACTTGAAAAGACCCCTGAGAGTCCACTGGGAATCTGATGAGGAGGATATGATGAGCTTGCCTCAAAATCAACCTCTCAAAGGGAAGCACCATGAAGACGGGAAATGCTCCTATGCTGCTCCATATCTTTTTCAACGAAACGACTCCTCGACGTTTGATTAAGACCAGAACTAACATTGATCACCAATAGCCCTGACTTTCTCCGCCACGTTTGAAAGGTATCGTAATTCTGACCGTCTCAAGCTTTTGAACGACGGAATGCATTGGAGAAAGACGTCAAATTGAAGGCTTTACGCAATCTTCACCGAATTTGGAGATTGATTGAACAAGCTCTCTTCTTCGTCTGCCGCTTTCCCTGAACTTCTCGGATACTGGTTGGTCGTGTGAGAACTTTCTATCCGAACTGCAGACATCTTCAGAATTGAAAATGGGTCGATGTATTTTATACAAATGTCCAAGATAGTCTTAAGATCACGACCACTGATTGGAGAGGTGGGGGCAGTTATATTTGGGAGTCTTGGAATGGAATTAGTGAGCACAATGGGTATTAACTCTTGAAAGGCAAATTTACAAAAGAATTGTAGCAAACTGGACGCGAAGATTTGTTTATTGAGGGAACCAATCAACCGATTTAAGGGTGTAAGTCAAAGAATCAACGTCTGGATATCGATTTCTAACTTCATCAACTGCTACAACATTCTCTTACAGCAACTAGGTTGTGAGATGGGAACGATTGCTATTCCTTTATCTCATGGAATCCCTCTGAGGCAATTGGATTGAACTGATATTCCCTATATATTTGGAATAGAATCAGGTATTGTGCATCCTCACCCCTATGAGCGACTTCCATTCCTAATCATAATGAGGGATCCTTACAAATTTTGGTATGATGTAGCAACTCCAAATCATATCAAGTTTGGGATGATAATGAGTCAACAATTGTCAAGTCACTTCACAAGCTACCTCATGTCATCAAGAAGCCTTCGGATGAACCAACCAAGGACTCGGCTCACCCATCTCAACAAGAAACTGGCAAGATGATGAAGCATCATAACTTCGTCTTAAATTGCAGAACGACTATCTATCAAAGGAACAAATTTGAAAGAACAACAATGGATGGCCAATGAACTTGAAATAACGACAGCAGCTCACATTACCATCACTGAAAAGAAGATAAAATTCATTGCAAGCGGATGCAAAAGTCTGTCCAACAATGGGTTGCACTCGTCTGACGATTCAATTCTGACGACTGACCGGTTTTTGACTCTTTTCTCGTTCTTTTCTGCAAGGAGATTAGTCCGGTTATCTTTAGCTTTAGTTCTCAGTTTTGTGCATCTTTAGAACCTTATGATTTTTTTTACTCTCCTTACATATTGTAGCTCATGCTACGTTTTGGCTTTGTTTTGTGACAAAAAGGGGGAGAGAGTTAGAGAAAACAATGAACAATGATGAATGATTTGAACATGATTGTGAATATCGATGATATCAAGGTAAGTATGAATCTCAACTCAACTTTGGTTTTCTTTTGTGATTGTGACATGCTTCTATACTAACTATTTGACTAACTATTTGGGCATGTAATATGACTAACAAGTTGATGTTGGACTAACATACTTTGACATTTGGTTTTCAACTGCTTAGAAGATATGTTGGTTTTAACTATGTTTCTTTCACATATCTGATTTTTTCAAATGTCATGATGAGATCAAACTCTATCTCTGCACTATTTTTTTTATGTTCCAATTCTTGAGGTATCTAACGATTTGTTTGTCAAGAATGTTTTCTGTGTGCAGAGTTACAGATGTCTAAGTCTAGAGTCTGTCTTAGGAGTTTATCTCATGTTTTTAATTTCTGGAACTCTTTTGTAAATTTTTGTTGTATGGTGATAGCAACAAAAATATCTTTTTGAATTTTCTTTGTGGATCTGTGTTTTGTCACGAAACCGCCAAAGGGGGAGATTGTTACGGAATTTGAGTTGGCGTATTTCGTGAATGTTTTAAGTCTTGAAGATTGAAGATGAAGAAACTTTGGATCATATACCTCAATCTCAAGAAAGAAGAATTCAAAAGGATCAGGTACGTTTAACTAAATAATTTTGATGATCCGAATACTTCTTATAGTGTAGAAACACCTGGAAGAGGTTTTAATTGCTTATTCATCAAAAACTGGACATGGGACATGTTCAGGATCCGGATCGTGGCTTTCAATCCGGATCCCGAAAGGTGTTCGTTCATACATTGCTGCAATCCGGATCACAGCTTGGGAGTCCGGATCCCGATGGGGTTGTTTTTCTGAAAATGTATGAACGATCCGGATCGTGGATTATGATCCGGATCCCGAACAGGCATTTTCTGGAAATCGCTTCTGTGCTTCTGCAATCCGGATCGTGGCTTATGCAATCCGGATCGCCGTCGGTAAAACTTTCCAGAAAAGTTTGTTTTTGATCCGAATATTCTTCCTAGGGTTTCTAACCTATATATAGCCCTTCTATTTCATTTCTAGGGCATCGGAAAAAGAGCCGTCATTTTCAAATATCATTTTACGGCCTTAGATCCACATATAGAGAAGAACGGAAATCATTAGATCTATTTAATGGTTCTTCATCTATATTGATTAGTTTGATTCTAGGTTTTCATACTCATATCTTGAGTTGAATCAAACTAATGAATACTTAGATGGTATTTCCGATCTACTCTTGATCTAAGTATTCGGCGGATCATCACCACCCAAACAAACAACGATTTACCCAAAATCGGCGCGTGGACTCGCGTGGCCTTGTGGATTCAAGGTGTTATCGCTCTCGTGGATTCGGAGCGAGGTGCGTTCGTGGATTCGAAGCGTACCATTGGGTGAAGACCGTGGATTCGGTCGGACGTCGTGGACTCGACGTTGGACGCTGTGGATTCAGCGTTGGGCGCGGATCGTGGATTCGAGAAGCGTCGTGGAGCGAGCGGGAAGATCAACTAGGGGCGTATGGTAAAAGGTTGAGTCGTCTGTGAGTACGCTATATCACCTTGTACGTGTGTTAACTCTAGTGGATTTCGCCGTGTTATCGGTCCCGTGGTTTTTTACTCCGGTTTGGAGTTTTTCCACGTAAAAATCTTGTGTGTTCTTTTATTTTTCCGCATTGGGTTTTATCGCACAATGATTTTTGAGTGTTTATTGTTTACACCTATTCACCCCCCTCTAGGTTGTTTTCCCCTATTAGATCCTTATTAACCTAACCCAACAAACTACAAGT
>JAQOTM010000116.1:285210-384976 GCA_029168755.2 Tillandsia fasciculata
CCGCACGAGGTAGAGTTGTTCGAGGCAGGCCTCCGTCCAGAGATTTACACACTTGTGCATGCTCAGAGATTTCAGACCCTGGAGGCAGCCGCAGAGCATGCACAGTGGGTGGAGAGAGGCGATCAGGAGGTGGCCAGACGGAGGGCCGCGGTCGCGCAGAGTTCCGACAGGAAGCGACCAGCCCCAGAGGACGGGGGACAGGCCAGCTCATGGAGACCGCCACGGCCGCCGCAGTCCCAGTCTTATGGCCGTGGGCGATCTGAGAGGAGAGGGCCTGGTGGACCCCAGAGACCGCAGCAGCATCAGCAGCAGCACCAGCAGCAGAGATCGCAGCAGAGGCAGCAGAGATCTCAGCAGCAGTCCTCGAGCAGCAGCAGCAGCAGCCGAGACAGCCCCGATCTTCTGACCGATGTATTTTCTGTGGAGGTCAGCATGCCGCCATTACTTGTGACCAGAGATGGGGTCGATGCTTCCGTTGTGGACAGCCAGGGCATGTGCGAGCTACTTGCCCCCTTACTACTTCCTCGGCACCTTCTTCGGCATCGGCTCCATATCCCCCTCAGCAGCAGCGGCCACCAGCTCAGCGGCCTTATGCTCCAGCGAGCAGGCCGTCCACCTCTTACCCTACAGATTCTCGACCTCCAGCACCGAGCGGGCGGGTGTATGCCGCCCAGTTGGCGGATTCTTCAGCGGCAGACCAGGTGGTGGCAGGTATTACTCTACTCTTTGGTATTCGGGCTCGCTCTTTATTCGACACTGGAGCATCTCATTCTTTCATTAGTCGAGCATTTGCATCCCTGCATGGTCTAGAGATAGAGTCCTTGTCACATGCATTAGAGGTGCGGATTCCTGATCATATTTTGCATGTCGAGGAGCGTTGTGTGGCTTGCCCGGTGCAGTTGGGGCCTTGGATTTTGCCTGCAGACTTGCTTGTTTTGCAGCAGCTCCAGGATTTTGACTTGGTGCTAGGGATGGATTGGCTGTCACGGTATTCCGCCACTATCGACTGCAGAGAGAGGACGGTGACTCTTCGCGAGCCAGGACAGGAGGAGTTCATCTTCAGAGGCTGCCAGAGCACGCTGTTCGCAGCGACCATTTCCTCGGCGAGAGCTAGGAGGATGATGAGCAGAGGTTGCACTGCCTTTTTGGCCACTGTGGTGGAGGTGCCTACGGCGGCACTGGGACTCGAGGATATCCCTATTGTCCGAGAGTTCCCAGATGTGTTTCCCCCTGAGTTGACGACGATGCCGCCGGAGAGGGAGATTGAGTTTGTGATTGATGTGGTCCCTGGGACTGCACCAATCTCAAAGGCACCCTATAGGATGGCGCCAGCTGAGTTGAGGGAGTTGAAAGCCCAGCTTCAGGATCTTTTGGATAGGGGCTTCATCAGACCCAGTGTTTCTCCGTGGGGAGCGCCTGTGTTGTTTGTGAAGAAGAAGGATGGGTCACTTCGGTTGTGTGTGGATTATAGGGAATTGAACAAAGTGACCATCCGGAACAAGTATCCCCTCCCCCGGATTGATGATTTGTTTGATCAGTTGCAGGGAGCATCGGTGTTCTCGAAGATTGATCTGCAGTCCGGTTACCACCAGCTGAGGGTGAGGGCCGAGGACATCTCCAAGACGGCTTTCAGATCGCGGTACGGGCATTATGAGTTTACTGTGATGCCTTTTGGGTTGACAAATGCCCCTGCCGCATTCATGGACTTGATGAACAGGATATTTCAGCCGTTTTTGGACCGGTTTGTGGTGGTGTTTATAGATGATATTCTGATCTACTCCCGGAGTGATCTGGAGCACGAGGAGCACTTGAGGACCGTGCTACAGCTTCTGCGAGAGAAGAAGCTGTATGCTAAGTTCAAAAAGTGCGAGTTTTGGCTCCGGGAGGTTGCCTTTCTGGGTCATGTTGTTTCAGCTGCTGGAGTGGCGGTGGATCCGGCCAAGGTGGATGCTATTCGAGATTGGCCGAGGCCGACGACTATCACCGAGGTGCGGAGCTTTCTTGGTTTGGCGGGCTACTATCGGCGTTTTGTGGAAGGCTTTGCGAAGCTTTCCTCTCCCCTCACTCGTCTGACCAGGAAAGGGGTTAAGTTTGTTTGGAGCGAGACTTGCCAGAGCTGTTTTGAGGAGCTGAAGCAGAGATTGATGACCGCTCCAATCCTTGCCCTCCCAGTTATGGGGGAAGGATTTGTGATTTACAGTGATGCCTCACATAGTGGTCTGGGGTGTGTGTTGATGCAGCATGGTAGGGTGATTGCCTATGCTTCACGGCAATTGAAGGACTATGAGAAAAATTACCCTACTCATGATCTGGAGCTGGCAGCGGTGGTGTTTGCTCTGAAGCTGTGGCGGCATTACTTGTATGGAGAGCATTGCGAGATATATACTGATCACAAGAGCTTGAAGTATCTGTTCACCCAAAAGGAGCTGAATTTGAGGCAACGCCGGTGGTTGGAGCTGTAAAGGATTATGATCTGAGTATCCTTTATCACCCCGGCAAGGCCAATGTTGTGGCAGATGCTTTGAGCAGGAGGACGAGTCTGAGCTTATTGATCTCGCAGCAGGCGCCGTTGGTCGAGCAGATGAGGCGGTTACAGCTGGAGGTAGTATCCCCTGGGGTCTCTGCTAGACTCATGTCTATGGTCTTGCAGCCCACTCTGTTGGAGAGGATCAGGGACACTCAGAGTGAGGACCCCCACTTGACGAGGATCAGGACGCAGCTTCAGGCGGATCAGACAGGGGATTTTTCTGTGGATAGCTCGGGAGTACTGCGGTACAGGGACCGAGTGTGTGTGCCTATGGATCAGGAGATTAGAGATCAGATTTTGAGGGAGGCCCATTATACACCTTATACCATCCATCCTGGAGGTACTAAGATGTATAAGGACCTCAAGGCACAGTTTTGGTGGCCCGGAATGAAGCGGGACATTGGGAGATTCGTAGCTCATTGTTTAACTTGCCAGCAAGTGAAGGCAGAGCATCGCGTTCCTGCTGGCAAGTTGCAGAGTCTTCCAATTCCCGAGTGGAAATGGGACCACGTCACTATGGATTTCGTCACTGGATTGCCGAGGGCGCAGAGCGGGGCAGATGCGATCTGGGTTATTGTGGACAGACTCACCAAGTCGGCGCACTTCTTACCGGTTCAGATGACTTGGTCACTGGAGCGTTTGGCACAGTTATATTTGGATGAGATAGTGAGGCTTCACGGTGTACCTGCTTCGATTGTGTCAGATCGGGACCCGAGATTCGTGTCACGCTTTTGGGGGAGTTTGCATTCTGCATTGGGGACTCAGCTCAGGTTTAGCACCGCTTTCCACCCACAGACCGATGGACAGTCAGAGCGCACCATACAGACCCTTGAGGATATGTTGAGAGCGTGCGTTATGGATTTTGGAGGAGGGTGGTACCGACACTTATCTTTGGTTGAGTTCGCGTACAACAACAGCTATCAGGCGAGCATCCAGATGGCTCCGTTTGAGGCGTTGTATGGACGCAAGTGTCGGTCTCCCTTATATTGGAGTGACGTGGGTGAGAGGAGGACTTTGGGACCGGATTTACTTTTGGAGGCAGAGGAAAAAGTCAGAGTTATTCGCCGACATCTAGAGACAGCCCAGAGTCGTCAGAGGAGCTACGCCGATACTCGACGGCAAGACCTAGAGTTTCAGGTGGGTGATCACGACTTCTTGAAGGTCTCGCCCTCAAAAGGGATCCGGAGATTTGGAGTGCGGGGGAAGCTCAGTCCCCGCTATATTGGACCCTTTGAGGTACTTGGCAGAGTTGGTCCTGTGGCTTACAGAGTTGCCTTACCCCCACGCCTGGCCGGAGTTCATGATGTCTTCCACGTCTCAGCTCTGAGGAGATATGTTTTCGACCCGTCGCACGTGATTGACTTCACTTCGTTGGAGATCGGCGAGGACATGGTCTACGAGGAGCGCCCGCTGCGGATTCTTGCTCGTGAGGTGAGGGAATTGCACAACCGGGCCATTCCGTATGTGAAGATCTTGTGGAGCAATCATGAGGAGCGAGAGGCTACATGGGAGCTAGAGACAGAGATGAGAGATGCCTATCCCTTCTTGTTCGAGGCTTCTGATTGAGGTACGTCTGCCTTGTTTATCCTTGTTTCGGGGACGAAACTTTTTTTTAGTGGGGGAGGATGTAGGGCCCCTGAAACCCCATGTAGCTTTTTCCCGTGAATCTACTGTGTAAACACCTGTTGATGGTGTATTTGGCCCATAGTGCATCAAAGGGATTCCACAGATGGACCCTGTGAGCTTTTGTTAGCTGTGTTGGCCTTCGGCTGCTTTTGCTGAATTTTAAAAAAGGTTTTAGGCCAAACGGAGGTTGGATTCGAATTCAGCACGGAAAAACGCTTGAAAATGGCTTTTTGTTTGCTAAATTCTGAGTCCGGATGCCCAAAAACGGACTCCCGGAAAATTTATTGGATTTCAGGTGCATGGGGGAGCCGTGGACCGGCGGGGGTGCCACGTGGCGCCACCGGATTGGCCGGCGCACGCGGCTGGGTCCACGAAAAGGCGGGGTTGTGACCGGGGTGCACCGCGAGGGGCGTGGACCGGCGGAGGTCCACGTGGCAGCGCGTGATTGGGCGGCCCACGCGCGCTCGGTCCACGGGCGCGCGCGGGGAGTCGTGGACCGGGGGCGCGCCACGTGGCAGCACCGGATAGGCGGGCTCACAGGCGCGCGGTCCATGCGAAGCGCGGGGCAGGTTCGGGGCAGGTGGCCGTACGCGAGGCAGGCGCGGGCGACGTGGGCAGCGCCACGTGGCGCCCTCTGATTCGCGAGCGCCACCCACCGCGTTGACGCGGGCAGGGACACGTGGCACTCTCCGCGGCAGCTTGCACGGCTGCCACCTGTTCGGGTGACACGCGGCGGGCCCCGAGGCGGGTCGGACGAAGCGTGGATCCCGTCCGACGGCGCGTAACGGGCCGGGCCGCACTGTGCGCGCCCGAAAATCGTGGGCCGGGCCGCACTGTGCGCGCCCGGAAATTTCCGGGCGCCCGAAACTTGGGATACATTGGGAATTTTCCCAATTGTTTGTTTCTGAATATAAATAGCAGCCCGAGCCCTCTTCTTTGGCTTTTTTCTCTCAGCCCACGCACCATCTGCCCGAGCACCCTTAAGAAGATTTGTTCATCTGTAAGTTCTTGATCTTCCTGCCAAGTTTTAGGATTTTAGAAGCACGCATCCCGAGGTTCTGGATTTTACGGCGCGGCGCGACGTTGCATTTCCTGCGTTCTCCTTCGTCGCAGCGGCAGTGTTTGGACTCCCCTGGGCTACCCCGAGATCCTTTTTCTGTGATTCTTGCGCCGACAGACTCCTAAGAGGTAGGGCTTCATCTTTCGTATTGATCGCGCTTTCCCGTTTCGAGGTTTTGGCACGGATCCCGAGGCAACACAGTGACCCCCTTTTCTGTGTGGATTCTTGTGACAGCGGCAGAGTGTTTTGGCCATATCTTCGTGCTCAAGCATCAGACGGAAACGTTCTTATACAACTTTTTCATCTACGGATCGCATGGAACGCGCTCGTATTTTTCTTGGATTTTTCAGAGATTTATTTCGAGGTGAAATCCCTGTTTTTCCCCGTGAACAGTGTTCAGTTTTTATTACAGATTTTTGTTGGAGTATACCGCCTTGCCGAATTTATATCTTGACTTACAGAACTCAGATTTGGGCGTGCAAGCAGCCGTTTCGAAGGTATCGACGCGAGGATCGCCGTGAGATTTTTCTGGGAATTTTCTGGGAATTTTTAGCAGGTGAAAATTAAGCATCTTTGGGACTGTTGTTGTATGTGTGCGTAAGAGCAGATTTTGGAATGTAAGTGTATTAGTGGACTCTGTATTGTGCCAGGAGTGTTACGGGTGTGCTTAACGCATTGGGGCAGGAGATTGGATTTATTTGGTATTTTCAGCAGTTGGGATTTGGACAGTTAGCACTCCAGGTGGGTGGTTGTTGTACTCCTCTCCTTTGGTATGCCCACTAGGAACAGCAGAGTGTTCTAATAATATTGATGCTAAGAATATTGTAGGTTGCCTTGCATGCGCTAGGAAATAAATTAATTGATAATTAATCCTTGATGATGATACCTTTGACATGATGTTGATAGCATGATCACTTTCTTTAGTCGCTTGATTATTCTGGACTGCATGTTTAGGGGCAGATTAGTAACAGAGGACTGAAAATTGATGAACATTCCTTGAGACTGTCACCTTGGCTTTTATTACTCTAAATTGTTTCATCTTGCAAATAAACTAAAGGCTAAATTACAGAAACCCCCCCTCTAATATCCCGCTTTTCCACTTTACGCCCCTGTCTCTTAAAAGTCGACAATCTGCCCCCTCGAAATTACCGAAATGTGCAGTTACCCCCCTGCCGTCACAAGTCTGTGAGTGTGCCGTCAGTTTTTTTGAAAATATAATTAAAAATACCCAAAATACCCTTGAGGGAAAAAAAAAAGAGAGGGAGAGACTTTCCGAGAGAAAAAAAAAAAAAAAAAACATCGAAAAGAAAAAAAGAAATTAAAAAAAAAAAAAGAAAGAAAGAAAGAGGGAGAGACATCGAAGGAAAAAAAAAAAAAAACAAAAAAACAAAAAAAAAAAAACAAAATCAGAGGGAGAGCCCTCTTCGTCGTCGTCGTCGTCATCCACCTCCTCCTCCGGATCGGGTCGCACGCGGTGGAGCCCGCGCCCGCTTCGCCGCCGCCGTCGTCATCGTCGTCTCCTCCGGATCGGGTCGCACACGGCACGTCGCCGCAGCCGTCGTCGTCGTCGTCGTCCTCCGGATCGGGTAGCCCGAAGCGGGGGATCGGGTCGCACGCGGCGGGAGCCTGCGCCCGCTTCGCCGTCGTCGTCGTCGTCGTCGAAGCGCTCATCGCCCGAGCCCTCTTCGTCGTCGTTGTCGTCCACCTCCTCCTCGGGATCGGGTTGCATGCGGCAGAGCCCGCGCCCGCTTCGCCTCCGCCGTCGTCATCGTCGTCTCCTCCGGATCGGGTCGCACGCGGCGGAGCTCATCGCCCGCGTCGCCGCCGCCGTCGTCCTCCTCCTCCTCCTGCTCTGGCGCAGGTCGCCGCCGCGGTCGCCCGCTCGTTCTCTCTCTCTCTCTCTCTCTCTCTCTCTCGTTCTCTCTCTCTCTCCCCGATATAAGATAAGGGCATAATGGTCATTTTACCCTCTCTGTTAACGGCGTTGCCCCATAAAAACATTTCGGTAATTTCGAGGGGGCAGATTGTCGACTTTTAAAAGACAGGGGGGTAAAGTGGAAAAACGGGATATTAGAGGGGGGTTTTCTGTAATTTAGCCTAAACTAAAATACTGGGACAAATGCATGTTTAAACTGGTCACTTATCTAAGTCACTCTTTACTGCTACACTATCTTTTGGGACTTGACTTAGGAGAAACCATGTTTTGATTCTTTTCTTTCTCCTATTATTCTAGACTTGAGTTATTGTTGCTCGGGTTCGAGCGGGAGTTGGATGGTGTAGTCAGGTGCTGGGGATTTGGGGCAGGTTGGGCTTTTGACAGGGTGTTGCGGCGACCACGGATCTTGGGTGGTTGACCGGGTTATACTATTGCATCAGATTGGGTGATGGGGATCGGGCTACCTTTGTGGAGGGTTTCTCCCACTTGGTTGAGTCTTGATCCAGTCCTGCTATATCAGGTTACTTGTGGTTACTTATTTTTCCTCGTGTGGGTCGCTCCCCACGAGTGCCACTCCGGAGTGCACGGCTGACAGACTTGATGTCACGCCCCGGAGGCCTCAGGATAAGCGAAAAAACGTTTTTTTTTTTTTTTTTTTTTTTTGAAACCAATTAATCAACGGCCCCGCCTACCGATGCGTGCCAGACCCGCCACACATAGAAATTCATTCTTCAAACGGACAGAGTCTCCTTTGTAAGTGCACGGCGTCTCGACTACATTCACGATAATAACATTGCACGGCATTGATCACACAGTCACAGTGACTAAGTACAACAAGTATCCGCATTCAACAACATTGGAAAGAACCTAGAAGTTCGCAAACGGTGCCCACTCGACACCCAAGTCTTTAAAAACATCTAACATTCACATGCAGGCGGCTACATTGTTTTGAAAGGATAAGTTCCCAGGGTTTTCAAAGTGGTGTCCACACGACACCCTATTTTTGAAAAGCGTTTTCGAAATCCTTTTACATCGTAAAACTGCCGCACAGTTAACATAAAACATAACCAAATCCAAACAGTTAATTACATGTCCACATATCCAGCATGATCCACAACCACACCAAATAACGAAAAGAGGAAAGAGAGAGAGATAACCAAACTAAAAGTTTCAATCAAGGGCCTCATTCGGCCACGCTAAGTCTGCGGCACCTCACCACCGTCCCGATATACACACCTATTAGGACCTGTCACGGAGTGGGTAAAGTCAGTGACAAATAAAGTAGATGCTTTAACAAAATTAAACAAGAGCTTAAAAAGAGTTACACCGCACCGGAACCTTCGCTACCCGACGCCCTGCAAGTTAATTAAAATACTTTATTTACTTTAGTTCACACCGTCCCGTCAGGGTAGTCGACGAATCTCCCCACGGGACATTTGAAGCTCTAGCCCTCTCACGATGCGTGAGCGACACGTTTGGCCATCGTGATAAGGTCCCCAAACAACACACGTGGGGCACACGGGTCCTACAGACCACTTCTCCGGAAAAGTACACCAATGCGGGGGCCTATTCCGCCGGTGTACGTGCAGCATTCAAAGCAGGGATGCCGAAATCGGCGTGGATTGATTATTACAAAATGCGAAGGATTAAAACATTAGCACCTCGCATCTACTTTATTAACCGGTTAGCAATAGATACTTTAGTGATATGTTGCACTCAATGCACTTACAGCACTTGATGCAAAAGAACCCACCTGGTCGCGGGAGAAACGGGGTACTACGAGTCTCAGACACCTTCCCGCTGCACACCTGGACCTAAGAAAAATCCCCAAAAATAATAGTCAATAACTTACACGTTTATCGGAAAAGCAACCCTGATCACCTCTGCGCCGTAACCCCAAAAAACGGCGACGGGAATCGCACCTGCCGACCCCCGCGCGGAGACTGCCCGCGTAGTGCCCGCACCGTGCGGGTACGCGCCGCGAGGCGCCCGTGCGGGTGCGGGCTGCGCGGCGCCTGCGCAGGGTCGGTCGCAGCGCCCGCGCGGCGCCCGCCCGGGGCCGGGCCGCGCGGAGCCCGCGTGGTGCCCGCGCGGCGTCGGGCCGCGCGGCGCCCGCGAGGTTGCCCGCGCGGCGCCCGCGCTGGGCCGGGCCGCGCGACGCCCGCGCGGCGCCCGCGCGGGGCCGGGCCGCGCGGCGCCGGGCAGCGCGGAGCCCGCGCGGTTGCCCGCTCGGCGCCGGCCGCGCGGCGCCCACGCCGCGCCGTGCCGCGTGGGATCCGCGCGGTGCCCGTCCTTGTGGCGCCCGTCCGCGCGGCGCCCTACCGGCACCGCACGTTCCTTCATCCGCGCGGTGCCCTAGCGGCTTCTCGCGTTGCCCGCCGCGCGCACCGTGCCCTACCCCGCACGGTGACGGCGGCGGGCGGAGGAATCGAGAATGGGAAAAACACCCAATAATCAAAAGGGAAAAAAACCGAAAAAATACTACGAAATAAAAACTCACCGGATTAATCGACGGGGTACGACCGATCACGTTCTTGGTTCTGGTACGTGCTTCGGGGTGATCGGATCCGCCGTCCTCTCCCTTTTCCTTTCTTCCGGTTAGGGTTTCGCCTTTCTTCTTTTCTTTCTTTTCTTTCTGCTCTTACGGCTAGGGTTTAGAATTCTCTCTTTTCTTTTCTTAACAAGGGGAGGAAAAATACTTATATTATCTATTTATTTATTTTTCCCTTATTTTCTGTTATTTTCCCAAATCGTACGTAGAGAACAATCTCTTTTTCCGTCACCGGATAATTAATTAATTAAATAATTATCCACACGGGATAACCCCCATTATCCCAAACGGGTGCAAGATATTTTGCACGGATTTCGATGCACGACTAATCACCGCATCACTAAAAATCCCGTTCCGGGGGTTCCCGACATCGGATTTCCGATCCGATCGCACCGTCGGTCATTATTTTTCGCGCTCTTTCGCAGAAAAATACAAGCACCACACACACCGACCGACAAACCAAAAGTAATATTCCCGGAGTACTAAAAGAACACTTAAAATAGAAGGAGGGTTAAATATTACAAAACACCGTGTCATTACACCACTCACACTTTATAAAAAGTTTCGTCCCCGAAACTTAAATACAACCCTCGCTAAACAGCACGGGAAAACATTCCCTCATTTTCGATTCCAGCTCCCACGTCGCCTTGCGTTCCTCGTGGTTGCTCCATTGGACCTTCACGTAGGGGATCGTCCGGTTCCGCAGTTTCTTGTCCTCTCGCGCCAGGATCCGCACCAGTGTTTCCTCGACAGTTAAATCCTCCTGAAGCTTGATCGTGGATATGTCCAGGGCGTGAGAGGGGTCGGGAAGGTACTTTCGGAGCATCGATACGTAGAACACGTTGTGTACACGGTCTAGGCTTGGCGGCAAGGCCAAGCGATAAGCCACCGGACCCACACGCTATAGAATCTCAAACGGTCCCACGTACCTCGGGCTTAATTTCCCTCTCAGGCCGAAACGTCGGGTCCCTTTCGAAGGCGACACTCGCAGCAACACGTGCTCGCCCACTGCGAATTCCAACTCCCGTCGCTTGTGGTCTGCGTAACTTTTCTGTCTACTCTGGGCGGTTAACAATCGCTGCCTGATGAGGCGCACCTTTGCCTCGGTTTCTTCGACCAAATCCGGTCCCAACCATTTGCGCTCTCCCAAGTCATCCCAGCATAAAGGCGACCGACAGCGGCGTCCATATAAAGCTTCGTATGGCGCCATCTTAATGCTGGCTTGGTAACTGTTATTATAGGCGAATTCCACAAGTGGCAGGTGTTGAGACCATCCGTCGCCCAGGTCTAGCACGCATGCCCGCAGCATGTCTTCAAGGATCTGGATCACCCGCTCTGATTGTCCGTCAGTTTGCGGGTGAAAGGCCGTGCTGAAATGCAGCTTAGTCCCCATTGCTCGCTGCAAACTTTGCCAAAAATTCGACACGAACCGCGTGTCTCTGTCCGACGTGATGGATGTCGGTACCCTATGCAACCTTACTATCTCGTCGATGTATGTTTGTGCCAGTCGTTCCCGCGTCCACGTCGTGTGTATGGGCATTGTAGAGTTATTTAGGATCCACAAGGATCTAAATAGGTACTATCAAACACCTAGAGGGGGGTGAATAGGTGTAATATTATAAAAACCAATCTCAGTGTAAAAATAAAAAAACAATGCGGAAAATAAAAATCAACACACCGAGATTTACGTGGAAACTCCAATCCAGGAGAAAAACCACGGGACCAACACGCAATAACAATCCACTAAGAATAGAAGAATAACAAGGTGATTACCGACTCCACGGACTCAACCCCTCCTTCAGCTTCTTCGGACCTTGCGCTGACCGGTTGGATGTCCACGCAATAACAATCCACTAAGAAAAGAAGAATAACAAGGTGATTACCGTCTCCACGGATTTAACCCCTCCTTCAATTTCTTCGGACCTTGCGCTCCAACGTTTGCACGTCCACTGCACACGTTCGAATCCACGAACGCCACTCGAATCCACGAGCACACGTTTCGAATCCACGAAACGCCTTCAACACACCGAATCCACGGTGCCACGTCGAATCCACGACGCAAACTCAGCCGGTAAGAATATTGGCTTTGATGGTGATCCTTTGCTTAGATTATCAATGAAGATCCATGGGAAAAAATCTCTAAGCAAAGATTAGATCAATTCGACAAAAGATATGTTCTTGAAAGAACCATCGAATTGACCTAAAAGAGGCTATAAAGAAGAACGATAAAAACCTAGCCTCTAGGGTTGCTCTCAAGTGTTTTATAAATTGATCGGCCGTGCTCCCCACGTTTTTGAGAAACCCTAAATGTCTATTTATAGTTTAGAAACCTTTGGAAAGAGATAAGAATCAAAAACATACCTTATCTGGAAATTTTCAGGACGGCGATCCGGATCGGGATTACTGCGATCCGGATCGTCGTAACGAGATTGACGATTCCAGAAATCCAAGGGTTCGGGATCCGGATCGCAAGGCCCGATCCGGATCGTTCATGAATTTCAGCAACATCCAATGTTCGGGATCCGGATCAGAATAGGCTTGGATCCGGATTGGATTTGCACATGAACTAATACCCTTCGGGATCCGGATTGGATCATCTGATCCGGATCCTGAACATGTCCCATGTCCAGTTTTTGATTTTTATGCAATTAAAAATTCATCCAAGTGTTTCTACACTATAAGAAAGTATTCGGATCACCAAAATTATTTAGTTAAACATACCTGATCCTTTTGAATACTTTCTTCTTGAGATTGATGTAACTGATCCACAATTCTTCATCTTCAATCTTCAAGACTCAAGACACTGAGTGTCAACTTGAGCTCTTGTTGAATCTTCTCTAAGTCTTTGATTGCTGATTGACAATTTGATCCCTTTAAGACTCCGACTCAACTCACTGACTTGACTCACGAAATATGCCAACACCAAAAAGCCGTAACAATCTCCCCCTTTGGCAATTTCGTGACAAAACCCAAAAATACATAAAACGCTCAAGTCACTCATCTTAAACCAAAAATCGAAATTCAATGTCATCACCAAAACATTGATTTTCTTTGCGTGAAAGATCCAATAAATACAAAATTACATTTGAACCAAATAGTCCTAGAACATACTCTATGACTTAGGACTTGGAGTCTTAAAGTGATGTAATTCCTGCAAAACAAAACTCCAAACAAAATCAAACGTTAGTCGTTAGAAATTAAAATCCTACATTTGATTCGTCCTTTTGGTTCTTTTGTTTTTCGGCTCTTTCAATTTTTTCTTTGTCTCCCCCTATCTTGAGCATCTCTAACATGTTCTCCATGTTCTTGAGCATCTCTGTTCTCCCCCTTTGTGATACGATCATCATTTTCGGTTCTCCCCCATTTTTCCATTTTCGTTTGTCCTCTCTTGATGATCTCATCTCCATCATTTCTCTTCTCCCCCTTTTTGTCACAAATTGTCAAACAGTGAACATACTAGACAAAAGGAAATTAGTTCATAGAGAAAGAGAGATAAAAGCTCAGTTCCGGTATATAACAAAAATGCAGATTGCGTACCGGTACCAGAAAGCAAAAATCAAATAATTTCTTGAAACAAATCCAGATTTTGGAAACTTTTCAAATACCGATTTGTATTCCATCAAGAAATCCATTTAAGTGCTTTGAAGAACAATGAATTCACATAGATGTCATTCAATCCAAATTTCTTTCATTAGAATAATTTAGAAAAATAAAAACCAGAAAGAGTATGTAAGCACTTTAGCGTATCAACTTTAAACAAAAGTCATCGTTTCATGCAACAAGAAATAGATTATACCAAATCTATCAAAAATACTCAAAAATGAAACGAAAATTTATGAAAATTAAAACTCTTAAAGTTGACCACTTTCAATTACATCTAACCTGATCTTATGCGTAATGCCTTTATCAAATCATCAATTTTGGTAAAGAAAATGAAATACAAAGATCAATAGATGTTTGAAATCCCCGATAAGTTAGATAATATATCTAGACAATCTGTTGAAGGAGTGGCTCTTCGAGCATCTTTTATCAAAAATCCCACCTTATACCAACCATGAAATATGACTGAGTCAAGTATTTCATTATGCATTTCATCAACATTTTTAAAACAAAAATTTGCTTTGCATACATGGGGTATCTTTTTCTTTCTTCTTTTTCTCCATGTGGTGGTAGTTTTCACACTCCTCATTGGGATGTAACTCTTTCCACATCTTTTGAGCATTTTACTTTTCTTTGACTCCCCCTCAATTGGCTATCAATTATTTAATATATAAGGTATTCAACCAAAAATTGATCTCGCATTCATACTCGACTAAGCAATCAAATATGATAATGACTATACCAAGAGATCATTGAGAGAGAAATTGACTTTGATCACTTAAAAGATGAATTAATTAACATAAATGATCATTGCAACATTGAAATATTATGATATCAAAAGCATAATAAATTTCTAAATGCGTGAAAGGATGCAATTAAAGTCAATTTAACCAATGCTCAATTAAACAACTCCTCTAAATGAAGTGTCTTCAAGATTATGAATATGGAGTCAAGTTGATAATCCAAGAAAATTAATTTGGAGTGAATGAACGTGAAGCCCTTTTTATTCAATGCACTTGTTCGTTAAAAACCCTTTTGTTCAAAAACAAAGTATAAAAACAAAGAGCATTGAAAAACATGTAATGCAGAGATTAAGAAAAATATGAAGGGAAAACCAATCAAAGCATTACACACAGTCATAAGCTATTTAGAACTTAAGACAAGGAAAGATATCACCTTTCCGAATCCAAAATCGTCGGATCTTGGGTTGTCTTGATTCGTTGTGCCCGGGGGTTGTAGCTTTGACTGTTGGTCCACCTTAGGTCTTTGCCTCGCAATGATCCACTTGAATGATTGATGTTGTGGCTCGGACCTTTGGTGGGTTGAGTGAACTCCTTTGACTTGATGTGTCTTTTGATTCCGTTGAGTCCGCTCCGTAGATGAAGTTGCCGAAGTATTTTTCTTTTTCTTTTTCGGGCAATTCTTCACCAAGTGTCCTTCAAGTCCACATAGGTGACAAGTTCTTCCTTTCAATTTCTTTGTGGAACTTGAAGCATGCACAGTTTGGTCCTTTTTAAATCCCAAACCAACCTTGCTTGATTGACCTAATCCGGACATACAATCTAGTTTCTTGGAACCGGTTGAAAGCCTTTGTATGTCGGATTTGAGTTCATGAACTTGCTTGGTCAAAGCTTGGTTGGTGACATGAATCTCCTCAAACTGCTTTTCAAGAAAATCAATCTTGTTAATGTGGGAATTAACGACCATTTCCGATTGATTTATCTTTTCTTGGAGGATTTTATTATTATCCAATAAAAGCTCTCGTTCCTCCTCGAGATCATGAAGTTTGATCTTTAAAGCATGATTCTCGTCTTGAATCTCAAGTCGTTGCTTCCTCAACTTCTTGTTAAGTTTGGCCATCTTCTTTGATTCCGCAAGAAGTTGTTGGTATGCCTCAACGAGTTCTTCTTCGTCCGACTCCCCCTCACTTGATGACTCTCCTCCGGATGTTGATGTTTCATGCAAAATCAAAGGAATAGAGTCAGTGACTAAAGATGATAAACACAAATTAGAAGAGGGAATTTGAGAGGCATGAAAAGCAACAAATTTTTCTTTTTCCTCTTCACTTGAGGTCGATTCATCGAAACTAGAATCGTCCCAAGTTTTCGCTTGCAAAGCCTTCTTTTTATATAATTTCGGAGAAGGACAATCCGTTGAAATATGGCCGTAGCCTTTGCATCTATAACATCGGATTTCCCCTTCGAAATCATCTTTTTCTTTTTCTTTAGAAGGTTTTGCAACGCCTTTGAGTTTAGAGGATTTAGAACCCGATGATCCTTTAGATGGTTTCGTGGATGAAGATCCATCGGTTCGATTCTTCCAAAATTTCCGACGAAATTTCTTTGTGATCCGCGCCAATTGTTCTTCAAAATCGGCAAAAGAGATTTCATCGTCGGAACTCGATTCGTCATCTTCTTCCTTTGTTGATTTGAATGCAATACCTGTAAGCTTAGAAGAAGACTTGGAAGAATTTTGATTAGTAGGAAAAGTCATCTCATAAGTTTGTAAAGCACCTACTAATTCCTCTACACTCATCTCATCCGGATGACTAACGGTTTCAATGGCGGTAACCTTTGCCCTAAACCGTTCCGGAAGAGTCCGAAGTATCTTTCTTACAATTTTCGACTCCGGGATCTTTTCTCCTAAATTAGCACATGTATTAATTACATCTTGAAGTCTAGTGTAATAATCTGTAAACAATTCATGCTCTTCCATATGAATAGAGTCAAATTGACTTGTAAGCATCTGGAGCTTTTGAATTTTTACAAGATTAGTACCCTCATGTGTAATTTTGAGAATATCCCAAATTTCCTTCGCGGTTTCACACGCGGAAATTCTTGTAAACTCAGTCGAGGAAAGAGAATTAAATAAAGCGTTCATACCTTTCCCATTGTAAGAAGATCTTTCGATTTCCTCTTTAGACCATCTAGAGCGAGGTTTTGGGGTAGTAGAATTTCCTACTTCCTCAACCGGATGCACCCAACCGTATTCAACGGTTTGCCATACCCGCTCATCAATAGAGATGAGAAAAGCTCTCATCCGCATTTTCCAATATGCATAATTGGTCCCATCAAAAAGAGGAGGTCTAAAAATATTACCACTTTCACCCATCATGATAGATAAACCTAAAACCCGCTCTGATACCAATTGTAGAGTTATTTAGGATCCACAAGGATCTAAATAGGTACTATCAAACACCTAGAGGGGGGTGAATAGGTGTAATATTATAAAAACCAATCTCAGTGCAAAAATAAAAAACAATGCGGAAAATAAAAATCAACACACCGAGATTTACGTGGAAACTCCAATCCAGGAGAAAAACCACGGGACCAACACGCAATAACAATCCACTAAGAATAGAAGAATAACAAGGTGATTACCGACTCCACGGACTCAACCCCTCCTTCAGCTTCTTCGGACCTTGCGCTGACCGGTTGGATGTCCACGCAATAACAATCCACTAAGAAAAGAAGAATAACAAGGTGATTACCGTCTCCACGGATTTAACCCCTCCTTCAATTTCTTCGGACCTTGCGCTCCAACGTTTGCACGTCCACTGCACACGTTCGAATCCACGAACGCCACTCGAATCCACGAGCACACGTTTCGAATCCACGAAACGCCTTCAACACACCGAATCCACGGTGCCACGTCGAATCCACGACGCAAACTCAGCCGGTAAGAATATTGGCTTCGATGGTGATCCTTTGCTTAGATTATCAATGAAGATCCATGGGAAAAAATCTCTAAGCAAAGATTAGATCAATTCGACAAAAGATATGTTCTTGAAAGAACCATCGAATTGACCTAAAAGAGGCTATAAAGAAGAACGATAAAAACCTAGCCTCTAGGGTTGCTCTCAAGTGTTTTATAAATTGATCGGCCGTGCTCCCCACGTTTTTGAGAAACCCTAAGTGTCTATTTATAGTTTAGAAACCTTTGGAAAGAGATAAGAATCAAAAACATACCTTATCTGGAAATTTTCAGGACGGCGATCCGGATCGGGATTACAGCGATCCGGATCGTCGTAACGAGATTGACGATTCCAGAAATCCAAGGGTTCGGGATCCGGATCGCAAGGCCCGATCCGGATCGTTCATGAATTTCAGCAACATCCAATGTTCGGGATCCGGATCAGAATAGGCTTGGATCCGGATTGGATTTGCACATGAACAAATACCCATCGGGATCCGGATTGGATCATCTGATCCGGATCCTGAACATGTCCCATGTCCAGTTTTTGATTTTTATGCAATTAAAAATTCATCCAAGTGTTTCTACACTATAAGAAAGTATTCGGATCACCAAAATTATTTAGTTAAACATACCTGATCCTTTTGAATACTTTCTTCTTGAGATTGATGTAACTAATCCACAATTCTTCATCTTCAATCTTCAAGACTCAAGACACTGAGTGTCAACTTGAGCTCTTGTTGAATCTTCTCTAAGTCTTTGATTGCTGATTGACAATTTGATCCCTTTAAGACTCCGACTCAACTCACTGACTTGACTCACGAAATATGCCAACACCAAAAAGCCGTAACAAGAAAGTGGGCCGATTTCGTCAAACGGTCCACAATCACCCATATCGCATCGTGTCCCTGTGGCAACCTCGGGAATCCGGTCACAAAATCCATGGTAATCATGTCCCACTTCCACTCCGGCACGGGCAACGGCTGCAACTTCCCCGCTGGACGCTGGTGTTCAGCCTTCACCTGTTGGCACACCAGGCAGTGTGCCACGAATCGAGTCACATCTTCCTTCATCTTGGGCCACCAGAAGGTTTGTTTGACATCCTTGTACATCTTCGTTCCCCCGGGGTGCACCGCATAAGGGGCGGTATGCGCCTCCCTCAGGATCTCTTCCTTGAGTTCCGGTAGATCCGGCACACAGATTCATCCCCGAAAACATATCGTGCCATTAGCATTCATCGCGAAATCGCCTCCTTAGTCTGTGGGTAGCCTATCCCGCACAAGTTGTAGCTGGGTATCCGTCGATTGCCCTTCACGGATTCTGTCCAATAGGGTTGGTCGGACCACCAGGGTCATGAGTCGTGCGACCGTTCCTGCTGGTACTACCTCCAGTCTCAATTGTGAAAATTCCGCAATCAAGCGGTCCTGTTGGGTGAGGGCGTTCGTCACTGATTCTACCGTCTGCCCTTTGCGGCTCAAGGCATCCGCCACCACGTTCGCCTTCCCAGGGTGGTAATGGATGGTTAAATCATAATCCTTTAGTAATTCGAGCCACCGCCTTTGCCGCAAATTCAACTCCTTCTGGGTGAAAAGGTACTTTAAGCTCTGATGGTCTGAATACACGTTGCAGTGTGTTCCATACAAGTAGTGCCTCCATAACTTGAGGACGAATACAACCGCTGCAAGCTCTAGATCGTGCACGGGGTAGTTCCTCTCGTACTCCTTGAGTTGCCTCGACGCATAGGCTATAACCCTACCCCGTTGCATGAGTACTCCACCCAGTCCGTTTCGCGACGCATCGCAATATACCTCGTAGTCCTCGCCGGGTTCCGGTAGAGCGAGCACCGGGGCTCGCGTTAACTTGTCCTTGAGTTCTTTGAAACTCTTCTGGCATTGCTCCGTCCATATGTACTTTTCTCCTTTACGGGTCAGGCGAGTGAGGGGCAACGCTATCTTGGAGAAGCCTTTCACGAAGCGTCTATAATACCCTGCTAGCCCCAGGAAGCTTCTAATCTCAGTTACCGTCGTCGGTCTGGGCCAGTCGGTTACCGAATCAATCTTCTTTGGGTCGACCGCAACCCCAGCAGCCGACACGACATGCCCCAAGAAGTCCACCTCGCGTAGCCAAAACTCACACTTTTTGAGTTTGGCGTAGAGTTTCTGTTCCCGTAAAGTTCGGAGGACTACGCGTAGATGCTCTTCATGCTCCTCATCCGTACGGGGATAGATGAGGATGTCGTCAATGAAGACTACTACGAAAACATCCAAGAAGGGTTTAAACACCCTATTCATCATGTCCATGAATACCGCCGGGGCATTTGTGAGCCCGAACGGCATTACGGTGAACTCGAAGTGACCATAGCGAGTCCGGAATGTTGTCTTCGGGATGTCCTCGCCCCTAACTCGGAGCTGATGGTAACCGAACTGCATATCGATTTTAGAGAACACCGTTGCTCCCCGTAACTGATCAAACAGGTCGTCAATCCGTGGTAATGGATACTTGTTCTTGATGGTGACCTTGTTTAATTCTCGGTAGTCGATGCACAGGCGAAGGCTTCCATCCTTCTTTCTTACGAATAAAACGGGCGCGCCCCATGGCGACACGCTCGGTCTGATGTAGCCTTTATCCAATAGATCCTCCAGTTGCGCCTTGAGTTCTTTCAGCTCAGCGAAGGCCATCCGGTACGGTGCCTTCGTGATAGGTTTAGTGCCTGGGAGCAGCTCGATAGGAAAGTCAACCTCCCGTTCGGGTGGCATCCCAGGGAGTTCGGCCGGGAATACATCGGGATACTCCCTCACGATCGGGATGTCGGATGGAGAGGGGGTGGGTCGAGTCGTTAGGTCCACCGAGGCCAGGTAGGCCACACACCCGCCTGCTATCAGCTTCCTTGCTCGTGATACAAAAATGACGTTCAAGAAGGAAGTACTCTTACACGCCAGGTAAACATGCTTCGGAAATCCGGGCTTCTGCAGGCATACCTGGCGTTTCTCACAATCGATCACCGCCTGGTATTCTGTGAGCCAATCCATGCCCAGCACTACGTCGTATTCTTTTAGCGGGATAACTACTAGGTCCCAGGGGCAAGACAGCCTTCCCAACCTAATAGAGCAGGAAGGCACGAGGCTATTTGCTTCAATTGATCCCCCAGGAGTTTGGATGGTCAACAAATAGCTTAGGGGTTCATCTTCTATCAGGTGCGTTTGCGCAAAGGCGCGAGAGATGAACGAGCGAGACGCTCCGGTGTCAAACAGAGTTCGAGCTTGGAATTCAGAAATCAGAGTCGTACCTGCTACCACGTCCTCCGGTGGTTCGACTCCTTGCTGGTTCATTGAGTAGACCCTGCCTCCGGGTTGTGGTCGCGCCTCCCCTTCCTGTCGGGGTGCCGGGGGGCGCGTGGGCGCTCCTAAGGGTGCCCTACCCCGCCCCTGCGGCTGAGGCGTCGCGGCGGAAGCCGCCGAGGACGTCGCCCCTATGTTGGCGGGGCAGTTGAATCGCAGATGGCCGGGCTTGCCACAGCGAAAACAATGATCTTGTCTCTTGGGGCATTCAGTGACCCGGTGCGCTTCTC
The DNA here is from genome assembly GCA_029168755.2 of Tillandsia fasciculata. Classification (NCBI taxonomy): domain Eukaryota; kingdom Viridiplantae; phylum Streptophyta; class Magnoliopsida; order Poales; family Bromeliaceae; genus Tillandsia; species Tillandsia fasciculata. The sequence continues at coordinate 305,772 of JAQOTM010000116.1, forward strand.
CGCATATGATACAGGGCTTGTCCGCTGGCCGTTGTCCTCCCGTCGGCATACTCTTGGCCCTATGTCGCGTCTTGGGGTGTTTTGGGGGTCTGTTCCCGCCAGGTAAGCCCCCTCCGGGGTAGGACTATGACCGCTTCTTGTCTCGATTGTAGTCCGATCCCTCCTGCCGGGCGCGTGTGACGGCGAAGCCACGCTCCACGATAGTGGCCCTGTCGACCACCGCCCGGAAGGTGTGTAAGTCCTCCGCTTGAACTACTTCGAAGATGTCGCTTCGCAACCCATCAACAAAGAGACGGGCCTTGTGGGCGTCATCCCGTATGGCGAACGGGACACAGTTGGTCAGTCTGACGAACTCCCGCTGGTACTCCATCACCGATCGATTCCCTTGCCTGATGTGTTTGAGGTCGTCTTCCATCTGTTGCTTAACACTATTAGGGAAGAACGTTCCAAACAGTTCCTCTCTAAAAACCGTCCATGATGGGAGAGGGGCATTAGTAGCTGGGTCCGGGCGCACCGTCTTCCACCAGATGCGCGCGTTCCCCTCGAGGAAGTGAACGGCTAAAGGTACCCGTTCATGCTCTTCCATCATCAAATCCTCGAACAGCTTTTCCATGGTGTCCACCCATTTTTCTACGACCCAAGGGTCGGTAGTTTCTCCCTCGAAAACGGGCGGGTCATGCTTTTTGAACTTCGCCAAGCTTGTCCTAGCTCATTCCCGGTCGCTTCGCTGTCCCGCGGTCCCTCCAGTAGCCGCGGTACTTCCGGGGGTGTGCACCGCTGCCGCCTCCCTCGCCGAGCCCTCCATAGTGGCTCCTACCGCAGGTCCTGTAGCTGCCACCGTGGGGGAGTCTGCTGAGGCCATGGGCTGCCCTGCCGACACGCCCGTCACAGTGGTCTGCCGGGGCGCGGTTGCCGTTGCACCGCCCGCGCCGGGGGGGTCCACAGTGGGGGCCGTCGGTTCGTGCGGTGGGGCCGGGGCGCCCTCTGCCGTTGCGGTGGACTGCCGTTGAGTTAGCTGACGAACTTGCTCCGTCAACGTTGCCAGTTGTCCAGCCATTTCCCGTAATTGTTGTCGGAGGAGTTGGCCTTCCGCGGCGGCTGGGGCCGTGCCTTCTGCCCCCGGGTTGTCGGCCGATGATCTGGTCCTGGCCATCCTCTGCTGTTCACATAGAAACCACATTAACCCTAAGGTTCCTGGCCTAACACTTGACCTACAAAAACACTAAGGTTACAACCCTTTTTATCCCCGCACACTCACGTTCTAAGACACCTACGACCTGGTTATCTCATATCCAAATTTTGGTGGTAGGATCATGCACTGCGGTTACTGGACACCGACTGTTGTGGTCAAAGCCGTTTTTTTCTCTGATACCATAAAATCTGTCACGCCCCGGAGGCCTCAGGATAAGCGGAAAAACGTATTTATTTTATTTTATTTTTTTTTGAAACCAATTAATCAACGGCCCCGCCTACCGGTGCGTGCCAGACCCGCCACACATACAAATTCACTCTTCAAACGGACAGAGTCTCCTTAGTAAGTGCACGGCGTCTCGACTACATTCACGATAATAACATTGCACGGCATTGATCACACAGTCACAGTGACTAAGTACAACAAGTATCCGCATTCAACAACATTGGAAAGAACCTAGAAGTTCGCAAACGGTGCCCACTCGACACCCAAGTCTTTAAAAACATCTAACATTCACATGCAGGCGGCTACATTGTTTTGAAAGGATAAGTTCCCAGGGTTTTCAAATTGGTGTCCACACGACACTCTATTTTTGAAAAGCGTTTTCGAAATCCTTTTACATCGTAAAACTGCCGCACGGTTAACATAAAACATAACCAAATCCAAACAGTTAATTACATGTCCACATATCCAGCATGATCCACAACCACACCAAATAACGAAAAGAGGAAAGAGAGAGAGATAACCAAACTAAAAGTTTCAATCAACGGCCTCATTCGGCCACGCTAAGTCTGCGGCACCTCACCACCGTCCCGATATACACACCTATTAGGACCTGTCACGGAGTGGGTAAAGTCAGTGACAAATAAAGTAGATGCTTTAACAAAATTAAACAAGAGCTTAAAAAGAGTTACACCGCACCGGAACCTTCGCTACCCGACGCCCTGGAAGTTAATTAAAATACTTTATTTACTTTAGTTCACACCGTCCCGTCAGGGTAGTCGACGAATCTCCCCACGGGACATTTGAAGCTCTAACCCTCTCACGATGCGTGAGCGACACGTTTGGCCATCGTGATAAGGTCCCCAAACAACACACGTGGGGCACATGGGTCCTACAGACCACTTCTCCGGAAAAGTACACCAATGCGGGGGCCTATTCCGCCGGTGTACGTGCAGCATTCAAAGCAGGGATGCCGAAATCGGCGTGGATTGATTATTACAAAATGCGAAGGATTAAAACATTAGCACCTCTCATCTACTTTATTAACCGGTTAGCAATAGATACTTTAGTGATATGTTGCACTCAATGCACTTACAGCACTTGATGCAAAAGAACCCACCTGGTCGCGGGAGAAACGGGGTACTACGAGTCTCAGACACCTTCCCGCTGCACACCTGGACCTAAGAAAAATCCCCAAAAATAATAGTCAATAACTTACACGTTTACCGGAAAAGCAACCCTGATCACCTCTGCGCCGTAACCCCAAAAAACGGCGACGGGAATCGCACCTGCCGACCCCCGCGCGGAGACTGCCCGCGCAGTGCCCGCACCGTGCGGGTACACGCCGCGCGGCGCCCGTGCGGGTGCGGGCTGCGCTGCGCCGGCGCGGGGTCGGTCGCGACGCCGGGCAGCGCGGCGCCTGCGCGGTTGCCCGCGCGGCGCCCGTCCTTGTGGCGCCCGTCCGCGTGGCGCCCTAGCGGCACCGCGCGTTCCTTCATCCGCGCGGTGCACTAGCGGCTCCGCGCGTTGCCCGCCGCGCGCACCGTGCCCTACCCCGCACGGTGACGGCGGCGGGCGGAGGAATCGAGAACGGGAAAAACACCCAATAATCAAAAGGGAAAAAATCGGAAAAATACTACGAAATAAAAACTCACCGGATTAATCGACGGGGTACGACCGATCACGTTCTTGGTTCCGGTACGTGCTTTGGGGTGATCGGATCCGCCGTCCTCTCCCTTTTTCTTTCTTCCGGTTAGGGTTTCGCCTTTCTTCTTTTCTTTCTTTTCTTTCCGCTCTTACGGCTAGGGTTTAGAATTCTCTCTTTTCTTTTCTTAACGAGGGGAGGAAAAATACTTATATTATCTATTTATTTATTTTTCCCTTATTTTCTGTTATTTTTCCAAATCGTACGTAGAGAACAATCTCTTTTTCCGTCACCGGATAATTAATTAATTAATTAATTATCCACACGGGATAACCCCCATTATCCCAAACGGGTGCAAGATATTTTGCATGGATTTCGATGCACGACTAATCACCGCATCACTAAAAATCCCGTTCCGGGGGTTCCCGACATCGGATTTCCGATCCGATCGCACCGTCGGTCATTATTTTTCGCGCTCTTTCGCAGAAAAATACAAGCACCACACACACCGACCGACAAACGAAAAGTAATATTCCCGGAGTACTAAAAGAACACTTAAAATAGAAGGAGGGTTAAATATTACAAAACACCGTGTCAGTACACTTGAGTCCTTGGGACTCCTTTGCTTCGGTGTTATGCGTAGGCTGGCATACCCGTCGCGGCAGAGCAGGCAATGCCAGTGTCCACTGGCGGTCAGATTGGGTCGCTTGACAGGCTTCTAGTTACTGATGCATTCTTTTCCCATCTTTGTTGGGTTATCATGTAGAGGCATATTAGGGATAGCATTTTATCAGTTGTCACATTTATCTGCATCCCCTTTCTTTTCCTTTCCCTTTTTGCCTCTGATCACCTAGTGGGCATGTCTGAGCTGAGGCTTTACCCACTAGGGGAGGCTACTGTTTATAGTAGTACTTACCCCCATTGTCTTTTCTTGTTTCTTTCTTTCCCCTTGTTTTGTAGAGTCCTCTGTGGGAGTTGCTGGGCCGTCAGCAGCTGAGCGAGGTAAGAGGATTGCGGACTAGTTAGCGAGCCACCGAGAGATGTAGCTGGAGTTTTTGGTCACCCGGTCTTCTCAGACAGTTTTTATTATTTCTTTTTGGGTCTGGCTTCTGCCAGCTGTTTGTATTTTTGTGGTGAGCTGGGAGAGATATCTGTATTTATTTTCACTGTTGTACCTTATTTACTTCCAGCTTCTGTCTGAGATACAGTAGTTTTAGTTTACCTCTGATTATTATGCTCTTTTATTATTATCTCTTATATCTAAGCAGGTTACCGACGCTTCGTGTACGCGAAAAATACCGCTTGCACGGCGGATCTGTAGATGGGCCCGGGTTCCGGTTTACACCCGAGGCGTGACAACGGGGGCTCGTAAGAACTGAGAATTTATACTCAGGCAACAACTACAATCAATCCAAAGTGTGTTGCGAAGAACGAAACACACATTTTTCTACAAATATGTAGTAAACAATGCCAATTGGTTACCAAGCAACAATCGGGTGCGGAAGGCCACCCATGATTATTACTATTTTATGAGCTGCCATCATTGCCCATACAGTAATCCGATGCCGAAGGCCATCCAAAATTGCTGAAGATTTTTTGCATCATCATTGCCTCAAAAAGAAAATAAAAAGAATGAATGAAAGAGAGCTTAAATTAGTAAAGAAATAAAATATAAAAACACGAAAAGAAGATAGAGTTAATACCGTATCGTACAAAAGGGTTGAGCACGATCTCTCTCTTATGAAAGGAATTCCCAAAAGTTAGTGAAAGTTATGATCAATAAAAGAGAATTGTGAGTTGATAAAACTTAAGTGCTTACAATTTTATGATACAGTTTTTCATTAAGTGCAGATTTTTTCCGTCTTTTGTCACATATTTGCTGCTTTCATCTCCAAATTAAACTGTAGTTTTCTTTATCATTTAAACAAAAGTTTAAGATAGTCAGTTGATAGAGGTAAGGACAACATTTCATGAAACAAAATAACAGGAATCACAAATGGTAACATGCATTCTTCTTACCCAGAAAACGTGGCACAAAATAAACCCGAGATGTACGCTTCCCATTTGATATCTCGACAATGTCCATCTATATTTTAAAGCACCAGCGAAGAGTGGAAATTCATAACATTTGCCCATCTTAATCCACAGATTAAAACAACGTAGAGAGAGAAAGTAATAAAGCATAGGGCATATGCGAGGGAAGAGTAGTCTGCCATGATGACGTTCCGTTCTTGTTGCCGGTCTCTTCAATACACACATTTATAAAAGTTCTCAATATAGATATCGATCAGTATATTAAGATCCGTGAATAGTTCCCGGAGTATCCGGAGTTTGCCATAGTATATATACATATATATATATATGTATATATATATATATATATATGTACATATATATATATATATATATATGTACATATATATATGTACATATATGTATATATATATATATATATATATATATATATATATATATATATATATATATATATATATATATATATATATATATATATATATATATATATGTACATATATATATATATATATATATATATATATATATATATATATATATATATATATATATATATATATATATATATATATATATGTATATATATATATATATATATATATATATATATGTACATATATATATATATATATATATATATATATATATACATATATATATATATATGTACATATATATATATATATATATATATATATATGTACATATATATATATATATATATATATATGTACATATATATATATATATATATATATATATATATGTACATATATATATATATATATATATATATATATATATATGTATATATATATATGTATATATATATATATATATATATATATATATACATATATATATATATATGTACATATATATATATATATATATATATATATATATATATATATATATATATATATATATATATATATATATATATATATATATATATATATATATATATGTATATATATACATACATATATATATATATATCATATATATATATATATATATATACATACATATATATATATATATATACATACATATATATATATATATATATATACATATATATATATATATATATATATATATATATATATATATATATACATATATATATATATATATATATATATATATATATATACATATATATATATATATATATACATATATATATATACATATATATATATATACATATATATATATATATATATATATATATATATATATATATATATATATATATATATATATATATATATATATATATATATATATATATACATACATATATATATATATATATATATATATATATACATATATATATATATATACATACATATATATATATATATACATACATATATATATATATATACATACATATATATATATATATATATATATATACATACATATATATATATATATACATACATATATATATATATATATATATACATACATATATATATATATATATATATACATACATATATATATATATATATATATACATACATATATATATATATATATATTATTAGTGCCGGTCATATACTAATTAGTAAAATAAGTAGTCTAATTAGTTATTAATAGGAATAAGATAGTTTATACATAGTTTCTCATTTCTTGAGCCCTTCAGCTTCATCAGCATGTTTAGAACTGCAAATAGCGTAATTAAATATTAGTAGTTTTATATACAAATATGCAAGTAATCAATTGAAAGAAGGTATAATAGGAAATATTACATAGAACGGCATTTTTTTCGAGTGGTGACTTCATATGATTTTTCAGATGTTTGTGTAAAGCTGTGTTGGAAATAATCAAATGTTAAGTATAATTTAGAGTAAATAAGTAATATTTGAAGTAGAGAAGCGGAAGTTCGAGAAATTATATTACCTAGACGAACTTCCAATAATTGGAGCTGTTTCTTCGAGTAACTCCATGCACAGTTGTTTTTAAGAGGGAGTTGAGCAGCTTTCGTCTTCACATTTCAGCAACAGAACGCCGCTTTTTTGTCTTATTTCTTTATTTAACGTGAAAATTTTGATAACCTTAAAAGTTCCAACATTTGCTGTAAATTTCTGTGTGTCAACTGTTATTTGGAAAATGTGCACTTGATTGATGATGGCTTTTATCACAGGCGGAAGACTAAAGTTATCCGAATTAGCCGCGGTTGCTAAATTTTGCGCTGGAATGCGAATCAAATCTTGAGCTGATTTTCCAAATATTGTAAAATTAGCTATGCCGGTTTCATTGTGATGATCCAGACTCCCGCAGGAACTGTGCAACATTAAACAGTGACTGTAGGGAGCTTATTCGAGAAACGGAGCTTGTAGAATCGAAATTGGACATTAAAAATAGACTCGGCGCGAAAATCGGAGCAAATGGGCATTTTCGGGAGCTTTCGGCAAAATTTCGGATGAGAATTTGGCAAAACGGACGGTGGATTTGGACTCAGCGCGCGAAAACGATCAAAATGGTATATTTACTTTATTTTTTTCCGGCGAAAAATCACTGTTCACGCCGGAACAGTAATTTCGGCCGCCGCCGGCGGCCGGCGGCGACCGGCGGGCGGCGGCGGAGCGCGGCAGAGCAAGGCGGAAGGCGGCGGCGCGCGGCGCGGGCAGGCGCGGGCAGGCGCGCGAGAGCGCGGTCCACGGGCATGGCGTGCACCGGGAGCACCGAACATTTCAGTTGCCACGTGGCAAGCTGTGATTGGCTGGCCGTCTTCTAGAAGGCTGTGGGGACTGTGACACGTGGCGCTTCCCGATTGGCTGGAAATTTCCGGAAAACCCGGAGCGTGGAGCAAGCACGTGCACCACGTGGGACACGTGGCGGACTTTGAGTGGTCCTTGCACGATGTTTCCTGTTTTGTGGACGCGTGGCGCGTTTTGGTTGGCCCTTTTCGGTGTTTCCTGTTCTGCCGATCCCGTGTGGGAAGATTCCCTTGGCCCATTATAAATAGGGTTCCCCACCCCCTCTCATTCCCACCTCGAATTCCGAGCCATAGAGAGAGAATCAAGGCTTGAGCCCTTTACAAAAATTGTTCCTCTCTCTCTTCTCTCTCTCTCCTAAAAATTTCAGAATTTCTGGAGTTACCGATAGTGAGTTATCTGCGACGCGGCGCACTGCGACGGTTTTCTTTTTCGGCCCATTTCCCGTCGCAGTTCAGTCGAAAAATCCCTGTGGGCTAACCAGGAGGAATTTTTGGACGATTTTTGCCACAGCGCGTTCCTAAGAGGTAAGGCTTCGATTTCCGTGTTGATCACTTTGCTCCATTTCGCACTTTTGGCACGGTTTCCAAGGCCTCTTTGACCCCCCTTTTTGCTGTGGAAATTTCTGGACAGCATCGACTTCTCCGATTTTTATCTTGGCGTAGGAGCATCAGATCGAGGCGTTTTTCGATTTTGATCTACTCTTCGCGAGGAACGCAACCGTAATTTTTCTAGGATTTTTGGAGCTCAGTATAGAGGTGAAAAACTCCTCTTTTCCCGTGCTGTTTGAAAAATAGCAAATATTGTACCTTTTGGGATTTATATTTATACCGGGTGCGTTGTTATGTACAGCTGTGCACTGATTTGCAGGATTTGAGGACTGTGGACAGCTAGGAGGCTTTCTGGGTGTGGTTTGAGCTGCTCGAGGTGGGCGGTTGTTGCTTACCTCATTTTTGACAAGCTCACTGGGATTATTAGAACTCCCCTAAAATTTAAATGATGAGAACCATTGGGACAAACTAATATAACATGCAATTGATGAGAACCATTGGGACAAACTAATATGACAATTGATGAGAACCATTGGGACAAACTAATATGACAATTGTTGAGAACCATTGGGACGAACTAATGTGACAATTGATGAGAACCGTTGGGACGAACTCTCCTAAAATTTATTATAACCCCACAAATTATATGATAACTTATCTTGGGACACTGTGATTGGGATAAAGGCTATAATCTCGCATGCAAATAACTTTTATTCAGTAAATCAATCTTTTAAAATAACTATTTGACACTATTTTACAGCTTTTAAAATAAGACAGTTGCATGCATGACTAAACATCTAGTGAGGCCACTATTTATTGCTACACTATCATGTTGGGACTTGGCATGTTTTATTGCTCTCCTTTGCCTTCAGATGTTTGACGCTCAAGTATGAGCAGGGGTTTGGGATAGTGTAGCCGAGATTGTGGAATTGTGGGGTGTTGCGGTGACCGCGGACAGTAGGCGGTCAGCCAGATGTTTATCCTTGCATCAGATCGGGGTTGAGTCTGGTTTATTTTTGCATCAGCCGGGGATCGGGCTTTTCTCTAGTGGATGGTTTTTCCCACTTATTGAGTACTATAGCCGGGGATCGGGCTTTTCTTTAGTGGATGGCTTTTCCCACTTTGATCATGGTCATGATCCAGTCCTGCTGTTTTATGGCACTTATGATACTTATTACTGAGATACCTTACTCGTGTGGGTCGCTCCCCTCGAGGGCCACTCCGGACTGTGTTACAGGCAGGCTTTGAGTCCTTGAGACTCCTATTTCCTATCGGTGTTAGGGTTTGGCCAACCTACCCGATTTGGCAGGCAAGGCACAGCAGGCAGTACCAGTTTTACTGGTGGCACAAGATTGGGTTATTTCAGGCAGGCATGATATTGATGCATACATTCAGTCATTTCATGGCATTTAGAGGCATAGTGGTGGTAGTTTCCCTTTTTATCAGCAGCCTTTATAGCTTACCACTGTTCTTTCATTTTGCCTCTAGTAGTCTTAGTGGGTGCGTCAGAGTTGAGGTTTTACCCACTAGGGGAGGCTACTGGTTTATCTGGTAGTTCTCACCCCTATTGTTATTTTCTGTCTCTTTCTTCTCCTTTATTTTTGCAGAGTCGTCTGCGGGAGCTGCTAGGCCATCGGCAGCGGATCGAGGTAAGGGGATCGCTGAATAGATAGATCTCCTGTGAGATCGAGAGCTGTTAGATAGACGCTGTACCCTTCACTCAGACTGTGGTATTCTCCTTTTATTTTGGGTATGGCTTCCGCCAGCTGGTTGTACTATTTTAGTGAGCTGGGAGATTATTGTATTTATTACAGCTTTATTTGTAATTCCAGTCTGAGGTACTATGTGGTTCTTCTATTTCAGCTCTGTATTATGCTCTTTTATTGTTATATTATATCTGAGCAGGTTACCAGCGCTTCGTGTACGCGGAAAATCCCGTGTGCATGGCGGATCTGTTGGCGAGCCCGGGTTCTGGTTTACACCCGGGGCGTGACAGATTAAAGTTGGTATCAGAGCTTAGGGATAGGTCAGTTGAGACTTAGGAAACCCTAGGCTTTTGGCAGACCCTAGGATAGTAGGGCGTGAGAGACGTGACATTTTGCGAAAGTCGTTGATTTATTGTTTGACTCTTCCAGGGAGGGAAGAGGGACCGACATACCCAATTTCTAGTGAACAGTTATGTTGGCTGCAGACAACATAAAGTCACAGAAATAGGAGGATGTCCTTGACTTTCGCTAGAATGGGTCGAGTGTGGCTTCGTTTATTGATTCAGGGTTTCTTGTGTGGTAGGATGCCTCCTAGGAGGCGGATTCTTCCCCGGGGTACTCCTACACCCCCTGAGGAGCCGGAGCAGTCCGGGCATCCAGAGATTAGCGAATTGCGGGCCATGGTAGCCCAACTGGCGGAGAATCACCGCCAGCAAGAGCAGAGGATTGAGCAGCTGCTCGCTCAGGCAGGGGCACCTCCCCCTACTACTGTTGAGACCCCTGTACCACCGGTTATACCGCCGGCTATACCGCTAGCGCCTGCGGCACCATCTTCGAGCAGTGGTGCCCAGGGAGCGATTCAGCCATTGACTCCTGCGGAGGAGCAGGAGATTGCTGACAAACTTACCCAATTTTGTCAGCGGGGACCTCCTAGGTTTTCTGGGCGGAATACTCAGCCTTGGGAGATCGGGACTTGGCTTTCATCAATGGAGAAGTTATTTCGGGACTTCTTCATTGACCCGAAATACAGGGTACATATGGCTGTACACTGCTTACACGGGGATGCTGATCCATGGTGGCGTCGAGTAGAGCCCCTGGAGTTTCAGATCACTCGACAGCTACCCTGGTCAGAGTTCAAGAGGATGATTCTGGATACGTACTTCTCCACGAGCGTGAAGAAAAAGCTAGAAGATGATTTGAAGAATCTTCAGCAAGGCGACCGGGCAGCATGGGACTACTTCCAGGAGTTCACGCGGTTGCTCAACTGCGTACCCTATGTCGGCAGGGACGGACCGCACCAGGTAGAGCTCTTTGAGTCGGGCCTGCGCCCAGAAATCTATACTTTGGTGCATGCTCAGAGGCTACAGACCTTGGAAGAGGCAGCAGAGCATGCGCAGTGGGTTGAGAGGGGAGACCACGTCGTCGCCAGACGTGGGGGCTTGGTCGCTCAGAATTCTGACAGAAAGCGACCAGCGCGGGACGACGGGGGACAGGCCAGTTCCTGGAGGCAGCCCCGACCGCCACCGCCTCAGTTCACGAGCCGTGGGCGTTCTGAGCGGCGAGGGCCTGGTGGATCCCAGAGGCCAACACAGCATCAGCAGCAGCAGCACTCGCATCCGCAGAGGTCGCAGTCGCGACAGCAGGGACCTCTGCGGCAGAGGCAACAGCAGCAGCAGGCGAGGCAGCCCCAGGCTACGGCTAGGTGCATTTTCTGCCGGGGACAGCATACTCCTGATACTTGTGATCTGAGGTTTGGCCGCTGTTATCGATGCGGACAGTCTAGCCACGTCCGAGCTGCTTGCCCTTATGCACCATCGACGGCTCCTTCTTCATCTCAGCAGTGGTCGACGGCTCAGCGACCATATGCTCCAGCAAGCAGGCCATCTTCTTTCCATCCCACTGATTATCGCCCTCCAGCTCAGAGTGGGCGAGTGTATGCGGCGCAGGTAGAGGACTCTTCAGCCGCAGATCATGTGGTGGCAGGTATCACCTTACTTTCTGGCATTAGGACTCGTACCTTATTTGATACGGGAGCATCGCATTCTTTCATTAGTAGATCATTTGCATCATTACATGGGTTAGAGGTAGGACTTTTGCCACTTGCACGAGAGGTTCAGATTCCCGATCACACCTTGCACGTGGAGGAGTGTTGTTGGTCCTGCCCAATGCAGATCGAGTCCTGGATTATGCCAGCAGACCTGTTGGTCCTGAGACAGCTGAGGGACTTTGATGTGGTTCTCGGGATGGACTGGCTGGCTCGGTATTTCGCGACTATTGACTGTGCCGCAAGGACGGTCACTTTTAGAGAGCCAGGCCAGGAGATGTTGGTATACCGGGGATGTCAGAGTGCTTTCTTTGCCTCTATGGTTTCGACTTCCCGAGCGAGGCAGATGATCCATCGAGGATGTGTAGCCTTTTTAGCTAGTGTTGTTGAGGGGCCTACGGCGGCGCCGGGACTCGGGGATATCCCTATTGCCCGCGAGTTCCCGGATGTTTTCCCACCTGAGCTGGCTAGCATGCAGCCAGATAGGGAGATTGAATTCGTGATTGACGTAGTTCCAGGAACTGCGCCAATCTCTAAGGCTCCTTACCGGATGGCACCGGCTGAGCTGCGAGAGCTTAAGGCGCAACTCCAGGATTTGATGGACAAGGGTTTTATTAGTCCGAGTGTGTCGCCTTGGGGAGCGCCGGTGCTATTCGTGAAAAGGAAGGATGGGTCACTTCGACTGTGTGTGGATTATAGGAAATTGAACAAAGTGACCATCAAGAACAAGTACCCTTTGCCGCGCATTGATGATCTCTTTGATCAGCTGCAAGGGTCTTGTGTCTTTTCTAAGATTGATCTGCAATCCGGGTACCACCAGCTGAAGGTGAAGGCCGAGGATATTCCTAAGACGGCATTTAGGTCACGGTACGGGCATTATGAGTTCACGGTTATGCCTTTCGGACTAACTAATGCCCCTGCCGCATTCATGGATTTAATGAACCAGATCTTCCGACCGTACTTAGATCGATTCGTGGTGGTTTTCATTGATGATATCTTGATTTACTCCCGGAGTGATGCGGAGCATGAGGAGCACTTAAGGATTGTGCTGCAACTTCTGCAAGAGAAGAAGTTGTTTGCCAAGCTGGCAAAGTGCGAGTTTTGGCTTCAGGAGGTAGTCTTCTTGGGCCATGTGATTTCCGCCACAGGTGTGGCGGTGGACCCGGCGAAGATTGAGGCGATCCGGGATTGGCCCCGACCGACGACCGTTTCTGAGGTGCGTAGCTTTATGGGCTTAGCTGGTTACTATCGTCGGTTTGTGGAAGGCTTTGCGAAGCTTTCCACACCCCTCACTCGCTTGACGCGTAAAGAAGTGAAATTTATCTGGAGTGAGGACTGTCAGCAGAGCTTTGAGGAGCTAAAGAGTAGACTGATGACCGCTCCTATCCTTTCCCTCCCTGTTATGGGGAAAGGATACGTGATCTACAGCGACGCATCACACAGCGGACTTGGTTGTGTGTTGATGCAGGAAGGGAGGGTAATTGCTTATGCATCAAGGCAACTCAAGGATTATGAGAAGAATTACCCTACCCATGACTTGGAGCTTGCTGCTGTAGTATTTGCACTGAAGCTTTGGCGTCATTATCTATATGGGGAACACTATGAAATCTATACCGACCACAAGAGCCTAAAGTACCTGTTCACGCAAAAGGAGCTAAATTTGAGGCAGCGTAGGTGGTTAGAGCTATTAAAGGATTATGATGTATGTTGGGTTGTATGTAATAATGGATCTAAATAGGGGAAAAAACACCTAGAGGGGGGTGAATAGGTGTAAACAATAAACACTCAAAAAATCATTGCGCAATAAAATCCAATGCGGAAATATAAATGAACACGCAAGATTTTTACGTGGAAAAACTCCAAACCAGAGTAAAAAAATCACGGGACCGATAACACGGTGAAATCCACTAGAATTAACACACGTACAAGGTGATATAACGTACTCACAGACGACTCAACCTTTTACCATACGCTCCTAGTAGATCTTCTCCGCTCGCTCCACAACGCGTCTCGAATCCACGATCTGCGTCCAACGCCGAATCCACGGCGTCCAACGTCGAGTCCACGACGTCCGACCGAATCCACGGTCTTCACCCAGTAGCACGCTTCGAATCCACGAACGTACCTCGCTCCGAATCCACGAGAGCGGTTGCACCTTGAATCCACAAGGCCACGCGAGTCCACGCGCCGATTTAGGGTAAATCGTTGTTTTTGGGTGGTGATGATCCGCCGAATACTTAGATTAGAAATAGATCGGAAATACCATCTAAGTATTCATTAATTTGATTCTACTCAAAATCTGAGTTTGGTAAACCTAGAATCAAATTAATCAATATAGATGAAGAAACATAGAAATAAATCTATTGATTTCCTTTCTTCTCTATATGTGGATTTTTCTTTTTCGGTCGTATTTTTCGTTTATTTTCCGATTGATTCCACGATTGATCCCTTGCCCTAGAAAATGAATAAAGGGTCTATATATAGGTTAGGAACCATTGGAAGAAGATAAGGATCAAAAACTGTCCGTTTCTGGAAATTTTCAGGACGGCGATCCGGATCGGATTTACTGTGATCCGGATCGTCGTAGCGTGATAGACAATTCCAGACAAACAGGGTTCGGGATCCGGATTGCAAAGTCCGATCCGGATCGTTCATACAATTCAGCAAAATCCCATGTTCGGGATCCGGATCGAAAATGGCCTTTGATCCGGATTGGATTTGCCAATGAACAAGTACCCTTCGGGATTCGGATTGGACTGTCTGATCCGGATCCTGAACATGTCCCATGTCCAGTTTTTGATTTTTATGCAATAAAAAATTCTTCCAAGTGTTTCTACACTACAAGAAGTATTCGGATCACCAAAAATCTTTAGTTAAACATACCTGATCCTTTTGAATTCTTCTTTCTTGAGATTGAGGTATATGATCCAAACTTCTTTCATCTTCAATCTTCAAGACTTAATACTTTCACGAAATACGCCAACTCAAATTCTGTAACAATCTCCCCCTTTGGCGGTTTCGTGACAAAACACAAATCCACTAAAGAAAATTCTGTAGTGACCCGACCCTTTGGGGTGTTTTTGAACTCACATGTAATCGCTTAGGCCTTAAGCGAAATAAAATTATTTAATTTTCAAAAGTCGGCCGGGACAAGGTGTGTGTTTTTTTCTGCGATAGAGCGCGAAAAACGATGACCGACGGTGCGATCGGATCCGAAATCCGATGTCGGGGTCTCCCGGAACGGGATCCTTAGCGACGCGGTAGTTAGTCACGCATCGGAAACCGTGCAAAATATCTTGCACCCGTTAGAGATAAGGTGGGTTATCTCGGAGGGATAATTAATTAATTAATTAATTAATTAATTATCCGGTGACGGAAATTTAAATCCTCCTACGTACGAATTAATTAAGGGATTTAAATTGGTGGGATTTTATCTCGTGGATTGGGTAAGAGATAAAATCCGGATATTTAAGTAAGGGATTTAAATTGGTGGGATTTTATCTCGTGGATTGGATAAGAGATAAAATCCGGATATTTAAATCGGGGATTTGTTTTCCCCGGGATTATTTAATAAAGGTGATTAAATAATCGGTGGCCAGGATTTAAAATTAAGATTTAAATATCCGGTAATTTGAATCCAATTGGGAATTTGATTTCCCTTGATTATTTAATAAAGGTGATTAAATAATCGGTGGTCAGGATTTAAAGGTGAGAAATATCCCGTCAATCGGATATTTTCTTGAGAAATAGAAACGGGGAATTTTGGGTTTTCCTACGTACGTAAATAAAGAAATCAAACGATCAAATATGAGGGATCGACGGTAAGGATATTAATTAAACAATTAACTAATAGGGTTATCGGTAAGGATTAATTAATTAATAAATTAATTAATCGGAGTCAAAATACCCGAAAGGGATTTTGACGGTGCGTATGTGTGAAATTAGATAAAAAGGGGATAAATAAATAACAGATTATTTATTCCCCGTTACCAACGAAACCCTAATTGTAAAATACCGCCTCTCAAATCGCCTCTTTCGTGCGTACCGAAAACCCCAACCGGTGAGGAGAGAAAAGAAAAGAGGCGGAACCCCTAACCGGAGGAGAAAAGAGGAAAAGAAGGGGGAAGCGGAGGAACCCGATCGCCCCGATTCACGTGCCGGAGATCGGAGAACGAGACGCCATCGTCTACGGGGAGCGGATCCGGATCTCCGGCGCCGCGAGAAACAAGATCGGATCTTTTATTCCGATAAATTTAAGGTTAGTGATCATCGTTCCGGTTGTTAAATTAATCGGGGGTTTTCCGTGTTCTTGAAAGGTCGCTTTAAATTGGTACATCGATCGCGGTTTCTTTTTCGGGTTTTCGATCAACGTTTTGTTCGTTCATGATCGGGTGTGGCCGATGATTTTTATCGGATCTAATTGATGGTTTCTTTAACCGATTTCTTGTTATCGGACCTCCGATCGACGTTTTGGTTGTTCGTCGGTCGTTGGTTTGGTTATTAGATTTACCGGGAATTTTTCGGGAATTTTTCGGGAATTTTCGGGCGACTTCGGCGGGACATAGTGGGTTAACGGGAGGCCGCCGCCGCCGTTGTTAGACGGGAGGCCGCCGCCGTCGTTACCATGTTCACGGGGTAGTCGCCGGGATCGCACGGGAGCGAAAACGGAGAAGAAATCGCGAAACGGGGGCGAAAACGACGAAAAAACGGAAAAACGGGAAGTTACTGTGCGTTTCCGTACAGTGCGGTCCACGGGTCCAGGCGTGCACCCGGTGCACGCCTGCAGCATCGGGAGCACAAGACCCGGCGCACGAAATCGTGCGCCGGCCCGGCCCGTCCAGCGCGGTGCACGCGCTGGGCGTGCACCCGGTGCGCGATGCCGCGGTGGAATGCGTGAACCCGGCGCACGCCAGTGCCGTGCACGGCCCGGCCCGTTCCGCCTGGTGCACGCTTCCTGCGTGCACCCGGCGCGCGCTGCCCGGCCGCCGATGCGTAGACCCGGTCCACGCTCTGCTTCATGCACCATCCGACAGCCCGGAGTTCTTTTGCTCCGTTTGGGTCCGTTTTTCCACCGTTTTGAGCGCGGTTTTCGCCGTTGGGATCGTTATTTCAGTGGCTTTCATGTCATGGCCACTTGGGACCTACTTGGTCATTATTTTATTATAATGTTGGGTGCCGATTTCGCCGACGCTCCGCGCCTCGACGAAATTGTCGGGGGCGCGCCGTCGGGTCTTTCTCTCATCGTTTTCGTCGTCGGGGCTTCTCTGCTGGACCGTTGACGCCCCGAGTTGGCGACTAACTGAGAGATTGGGTTTTGTTAGATTCCGTTAGCGGTTTTGGGTTCCGGTTTCGGCGAACCGAACGGTGTTGGACTTTTCCGTCAAAAAGGGGTAAATTGGGTCTTTTGTTTTGGGATGTTTGTACACGTTTGTGACTATTATTGTCCGTGCGGACTTTTCTTAGGTCCGGGTGCGCAGCGGGGGAGCGCGAAGGATATAGGTGTTCCGATTGCTCTCCAACAAGGTGGGTACGGTTGCGATGAGTGCAACCGGTGCTGTAAGTGCATCTATCACCATTAAAAGTACTCCTTAATTTACCTAACAAAGTAGATGGTAGTTTAACCTTTCGATTAATGTTGTTATCTAATAATTGTGCGGCTGCGGTCGCGGTGCCCATTACACGCCAATCTTGGCAATCCGGTTTCGGATGCTGCACGTACACAGGCGGATTGGCCTCCGCATGGGTGTACTTTTCCGGAGAAGTGGTCTTTATGACCCGTGTGCCCCGCAAAGGTAACGGTGCAAGCGGGGACCTCTTCGCGCCAGCTGAGGTGTTCACCAGCACCGCGAAGGGGTAAAAGCATCAAAAAGGTGTTGTGCACGAGGGGAGACTTTGGTCTCCCCGACAGGTACTCTGGGGTTGGTGCCCAGTTAAAATATGCACAGGTCTTTAACGAAAGGTTACGGTGTATTCGGTGTGTTCGGTTTGTTTTCCCTTTGTGATATTGTTACACATCTACTTTGTTTGTCACTGACTTTACCCACTCCGTGACAGGTGTTACTAGGTGCGTTAGCCGGGATGGCGGTGGGACTGCGTCGTGAGGATCGTAGTCGGACTCTTGGTTATCGTATTATGATCTCATTTCCTCTTATGCTACTTTAGTTTTTGCTTGTGGATTACTCTAGCTGTGGACATGTATTAGCTCTGTGGATGAGGTGTAGTTTTACATTTTGATTCTCTTAGTAGCGTTTTCATTCGCGGCATGTTTGCATGATAAAATAAAGGATTACGAAAATGTTTTCTCAAAACGAAGTGCCGTGTGGGCACGGGTTTTACAACTCTGGGTTTTATCCTTTCCAAACACTGATGCCGTATTATAAATCGATTATGTTTGGTGATGTATGTCTGCTGTATGGTTGTTGGTTGGAAATTGATGTGTGATATTCGTGATCGAATAGTATGTTGTAAATGAGACGCCGTGCATATACAAAGGAGACTCTGTCCGTGGACAGAGTGAATTTGTGTATGTGGCGGTCTGGCACGCACCGGGGTTGAAGATTATGTTACCTTATTAAAAGAAAAAAAAAAAAAAATAGACACGTCTTTCCGCTTCAATTGACTCAAAAACCCCCGGGGGCGTGACAGATTAAATGGTATCAGAGAAAATGCAACCACAACCATAGTAGACGAGGTTTACATCCACAGTGCTAGGTGCCACAAGCAAATGGGAAATGAGATAACCAAGGTGTAGGTGTAGTACGTGAGAGTACGGGAAAACGGGAACGTAATATAGGTGTAAATGTAAGTCTAGGTGCTAGGGTGATAACCTTAGGCCTAACGAGGTTTCTTTGTTTACAAGCGGACGATGGCCCGAAATGGGTTATCAGCGGAGGACGCAGGGGCAAAAAGTACGGTGCGAACAGTGGCGGAGTGCCAGCTTCTTCGACAACGGCTACAAGAGATGGCCGGGCAGTTAGTAACCCTTGTGGAGCGACATCTTCAAGGTAGTGCAAACGGCGGGTTTGCACACCTTCCAGGAGGTGGACGATAGAGCCACCGCGGTGGAGCGCGAATTACGATGTCTCAAGCCCGACGGGAGAGCTCAGGACACAGCAGGGATGAGAAACGACCCCAGCCCTTCTCAGGAGGGGGATTTTCTAGCGGAGCCTGGCCATGCATCATCTACAGAGGAGCACCTCGGCGAAAATTATTCATTCCGGAAGCACGACCTTTGCTTCTAACGTGACAAACTGGGACAGTTCCGTTTTTACTGCCCCGAACCCGGGAATGATCTTTCGAAGTCGCGACACGGATGAGGGGTCTTATGCGACGACACGACAAAGGACGCACTACCCGAGGGAAGTAGTAGCAGGAAAGACCCCTTACGAAGAGTAATGTTGGTCTTGACCCCAGGAGAACCCTTAGGAGCAAATACTCTGTATCTTCCTGCCCAGTAAGGATGCGAAGACTTAGTTGTCTTTGGTGTTGGCCCTTTATTATGGGTCAAATAGGTCTCTGCCCTGCCTTGGACAATAGGCCCAAGGGACTAGTGAGTTGGGTTGGGTGTTGCCTAGGCTGCGGTTCCGAGTAATAGACCTAACCGCAAGAGGCCCAACAAGAGACCCACATCCAATAGTGGGTTCCAGGGGGTGGGTCTGGTCGGTATGGTGAATACCACTATAAGTGAATCGGATGCGCACCTCTGAAAGCTCAGGCTTTTGGGGTTAATGGTTAGCGCCGACGATTCGACATTTGAGGCTTAGTGGTAAGGGAATTTCCGGATGTATTCCGGCGGAGCTCCCCGGAATGCCGCCGGAAAGAGGTTGACTTCCAATTGAGCTGCTTCCCGGCACCAAGCCCATCACTAAGGCACCGTACAGGATGGCCTTCGCGGAGCTGAAGGAACTCAAGGCACAGTTGGAGGACCTTTTGGACAAAGGTTTCATCAGACCAAGCGCGTCACCTTGGGGCGCGCCCGTCCTGTTTGTGAGGAAGAAGGACGGAAGTCTCCGGTTGTGCATCGACTACCGGGAGATAAATAAGGTCACGATCAAGAATAAGTACCCCCTGCCAAGGATCGACGACCTCTTTGACCAGTTACGGGGGGCGACGGTGTTCTCAAAGATCGACCTGCAGTCGGGCTATCATCAGGTCCAAGTCAAGGGGGAGGACATCCCCAAGACGGCTTTCCGTACTCGCTATGGCCATTACGAGTTTACGGTAATGCCGTTCGGGCTCACAAATGCCCCGGCAGTGTTCATGGATATGATGAACAGGGTATTCAAACCCTTCCTGGACTTGTTCGTGGTGGTCTTCATCGACGATATCCTCATCTACTCGCGTACAGATGAGGAACACGAAGAACACCTGCGCACAGTCCTCCAGACCCTACGGGAACAGAAACTCTACGCCAAACTCAAAAAGTGTGAGTTTTGGCTCCGAGAGGTCGGGTTCTTGGGGCACGTGATCTCGGCGGCTGGAGTCGCGGTGGATCCGAAGAAGATAGATTCGGTGACGGACTGGCCCCGACCGACCACGGTGACGGAAATTCGAAGCTTCCTAGGATTAGCCGGGTATTACCGGCGCTTCGTGGAGGGCTTCTCCAAGATAGCCACCCCCTTGACCCGTTTGACGAAAAAGGGGGAAAAGTTTGTCTGGACGGACAAGTGTCAGGAAGCTTCGAGGAGCTCAAGGACAGGTTGACGCGAGCTCCGATCCTCGCCCTGCCAGAGCCTGGGGAGGATTATGAAGTATATTGCGACGCGTCGCGAAATGGATTGGGTGGAGTACTCATGCAACGGGGAAAGGTGATCGCCTATGCATCAAGGCAGCTCAAGGAGTACGAGCGGAATTACCCCGTGCATGATTTGGAACTCGCAGCGGTGGTGTTTGTGCTCAAGCTTTGGAGGCACTACCTGTATGGGGCACACTGTAATGTGTACTCAGATCATAAGAGCCTCAAGTACCTTTTCACCCAAAGGGAGCTAAATCTGCGACAAAGGCGGTGGCTTGAGCTATTAAAGGATTACGATCTGACGATCCACTACCACGTGGTAATAACGTGATCTAAATAGTCGGAAAAAACACCTAGAGGGGGGTGTAAGCGGTGTCTCGCAATTGACACTCAAAAAATATTGCGCAATAACTTAGAGGTGGTACCTAAAGGAACACGCAACTTCGACGTGGAAAAACTCCAACCGGAGTAAAAAAATCGACGGGACCGATAACACGGTGGTCCACTAGAATAACACCGACAAGGTGATATATGGTACTCAAGACGACTCCTACGATTTCGCATACGCTCCGTAGCGGATCTTCCCGCTCGCTCCACAAGGCGTCTCGCAAACGATCTGCGCCCAACGAAGAATCCACGGCGTCCAACGTCGAGTCCAACGGGTCCGACCGAAATCAACGGTCTTCACCCAGTTGCACGCTTCGGTGCCACGAACGGAAATGGCTTGATTACCATGGAGAGCGGTTGCCCGAATCCACAAGGACCGATGCGATATCCACGTGGACCGATTTAGGGAAATCGTTTTTTGACGTGGGGACGATGGCGCGAATACCTCGATGAGAAGTAGGATCGGAAATACCATCACGTCGGACAGAGAACACGATTGTACTCGAACTTTTGAGTTTGCAACAAGAGAACCAAGTTGCAATCAATACAGATCAAGAAACATAGCAATCGGAGCGGGTGATTCAGATCTGGAAGACATGTGGCATGCGTTCTGGACTTGGGCGAATGGGCACGTTTTGCCCCGGTGGAATTTGCCACGATTGTTATCAGGCCAGTATTCAGATGGCGCCGTACGAGGCCCTGTACGGGCGGTGTAGGTCTCCATTGGGGAAGACTTAGGTGAACTGTCCGTTTCTGGAAATTTGGAGGAGACCGAAGCAAAGGTGCGTTTGATTAAACAAAGGCTACTGACCGCCCAAAGCAGACAGAAGAGTTACGCGACAAACAGGGTTAGGGTTCCGGAGCAACGTGCTGCTCCGGGTTTCACCCTCCAAGGGAAACCGACGTTTCGGCATAAAAGGGAAGTTGAGCCCAAGGTACGTGGGACCGTTTCAATGGAGCGCGGACCGGTGGGACCGGTTGGCCCTGCCCCGGAACCTCGAACAGTCCCATGTCCACGTTTTCGATGCTATGCAAGTAAAAGATTCCTCCTGTTTTACACTCAAGAGTATTCGGATCACCAAAATCTTGAGTTAGACAGACCTGATTTTGAATTTTCTTTCAAGAGATTGAAGTTGCGATCCGAACTATCCCCTATTCAAGGTGGAGCAACCACGAAGAACGCGAGGCGACGTGGGAACTGGAATCAAAGATGAGGGAATGTTTTCCCGAGTTGTTTTAGTGAGGTTTGAGTTAAGTTTCGGGACGAAACTTTTTATAAAGTGTGAGTGGTGTAGTGACCCGACCCTTTGGGGTATTTTGAACTCACATGTAATCGCTTAGGCCTTAAGCGAAATAAAATTATTTAATTTTCAAAAGTCGGCCGGGACAAGGTGTGTGTATTTTTCTGCGACAGAGCGCGAAAAACGATGACCGACGGTGCGATCGGATCCGAAATCCGATGTCGGGATCTCCCGGAACGGGATCCTTAGCGACGCGGTAGTTAGTCACGCATCGGAGACCGTGCAAAACATCTTGCACCCGTTAGAGATAAGGTGGGTTATCTCGGAGGGATAATTAATTAATTAATTATCCGGTGACGGAAATTTAAATCCTCCTACGTACGAATTAATTAAGGGATTTAAATTGGTGGGATTTTATCTCGTGGATTGGGTAAGAGATAAAATCCGGATATTTAAGTAAGGGATTTAAATTGGTGGGATTTTATCTCGTGGATTGGATAAGAGATAAAATCCGGATATTTAAATCGGGGATTTGTTTTCCCCGGGATTATTTAATAAAGGTGATTAAATAATCGGTGACCAGGATTTAAAATTAAGATTTAAATATCCGGTAATTTGAATCCAATTGGGAATTTGATTTCCCTTGATTATTTAATAAAGGTGATTAAATAATCGGTGGTCAGGATTTAAAGGTGAGAAATATCCCGTCAGTCGGATATTTTCTTGAGAAATAGAAACGGGGAATTTTGGGTTTTCCTACGTACGTAAATAAAGAAATCAAACGATCAAATATGAGGGATCGACGGTAAGGATATTAATTAAACAATTAACTAATAGGGTTATCGGTAAGGATTAATTAATTAATAAATTAATTAATCGGAGTCAAAATACCCGAAAGGGATTTTGACGGTGCGTATGTGTGAAATTAGATAAAAAGGGGATAAATAAATAACAGATTATTTATTCCCCCGTTACCAACGAAACCCTAATTGTAAAATACCGCCTCTCAAATCGCCTCTTTCGTGCGTACCGAAAACCCCAACCGGTGAGGAGAGAAAAGAAAAGAGGCGGAACCCCTAACCGGAGGAGAAAAGAGGAAAAGAAGGGGGAAGCGGAGGAACCCGATCGCCCCGATTCACGTGCCGGAGATCGGAGAACGAGACGCCATCGTCTACGGGGAGCGGATCCGGATCTCCGGCGCCGCGAGAAACAAGATCGGATCTTTTATTCCGATAAATTTAAGGTTAGTGATCATCGTTCCGGTTGTTAAATTAATCGGGGGTTTTCCGTGTTCTTGAAAGGTCGCTTTAAATTGGTACATCGATCGCGGTTTCTTTTTCGGGTTTTCGATCAACGTTTTGTTCGTTCATGATCGGGTGTGGCCGATGATTTTTATCGGATCTAATTGATGGTTTCTTTAACCGATTTCTTGTTATCGGACCTCCGATCGACGTTTTGGTTGTTCGTCGGTCGTTGGTTTGGTTATTAGATTTACCGGGAATTTTTCGGGAATTTTTCGGGAATTTTCCGGGCGACTTCGGCGGGACATAGTGGGTTAACGGGAGGCCGCCGCCGCCGTTGTTAGACGGGAGGCCGCCGCCGTCGTTACCATGTTCACGGGGTAGTCGCCGGGATCGCACGGGAGCGAAAACGGAGAAGAAATCGCGAAACGGGGGCGAAAACGACGAAAAAACGGAAAAAACGGGAAGTTACTGTGCGTTTCCGTACAGTGCGGTCCACGGGTCCAGGCGTGCACCCGGTGCACGCCTGCAGCATCGGGAGCACAAGACCCGGCGCACGAAATCGTGCGCCGGCCCGGTCCGTCCAGCGCGGTGCACGCGCTGGGCGTGCACCCGGTGCGCGATGCCGCGGTGGAATGCGTGAACCCGGCGCACGCCAGTGCCGTGCACGGCCCGGCCCGTTCCGCCTGGTGCACGCTTCCTGCGTGCACCCGGCGCGCGCTGCCCGGCCGCCGATGCGTAGACCCGGTCCACGCTCTGCTTCATGCACCATCCGACAGCCCGGAGTTCTTTTGCTCCGTTTGGGTCCGTTTTTCCACCGTTTTGAGCGCGGTTTTCGCCGTTGGGATCGTTATTTCAGTGGCTTTCATGTCATGGCCACTTGGGACCTACTTGGTCATTATTTTATTATAATGTTGGGTGCCGATTTCGCCGACGCTCCGCGCCTCGACGAAATTGTCGGGGGCGCGCCGTCGGGTCTTTCTCTCATCGTTTTCGTCGTCGGGGCTTCTCTGCTGGACCGTTGACGCCCCGAGTTGGCGACTAACTGAGAGATTGGGTTTTGTTAGATTCCGTTAGCGGTTTTGGGTTCCGGTTTCGGCGAACCGAACGGTGTTGGACTTTTCCGTCAAAAAGGGGTAAATTGGGTCTTTTGTTTTGGGATGTTTGTACACGTTTGTGACTATTATTGTCCGTGCGGACTTTTCTTAGGTCCGGGTGCGCAGCGGGGGAGCGCGAAGGATATAGGTGTTCCGATTGCTCTCCAACAAGGTGGGTACGGTTGCGATGTGTGCAACCGGTGCTGTAAGTGCATCTAACGTCATTAAAAGTACTCCTTAATTTATCTAACAAAGTAGATGGTCAGTTTAACCTTTCAATTAATGGTGTTGTCTAACAATTTAAGCGGCTGCGGTCGCGGTGCTCATTACACGCCAATCTTGGCAATCCGGTTTCGGATGCTGCACGTACACAGGCGGATTGGCCTCCGCATGGGTGTACTTTTCCGGAGAAGTGGTCTTTTTGACCCGTGTGCCCCGCAAAGGTATCGGTGCAAGCGGGGACCTCTTCGCGCCAGCTGAAGGTAACTCACCAGCACCGCGAAGGGGTAAAAGCATCAAAAAGGTGTTGTGCACGAGGGGAGACTTTGGTCTCTCCGACAGGTACTCTGGGGTTGGTGCCCAGTTAAAATACGCACAGGTCTTTAACGAAAGGTTACGGTGTATTCGGTGTGTTCGGTTTGTTTTCCCTTTGTGTTATCATTATACATCTACTTTGTTTGTCACTGACTTTACCCACTCCGTGACAGGTGTTACTAGGTGCGTTAGCCGGGATGGCGGTGGGACTGCGACGTGAGGATCGTAGTCGGACACTTGGTTATCGTTATTATATCTCATTTCCTCTTATGCTACTTTAGTTTTTGCTTGTGGATTACTCTAGCTGTGAACATGTATTAGCTCTGTGGATGAGGTGTAGTTTTACATTTTGATACTCTTAGTAGCGTTTTCATTCGCGGCATGTTTGCATGATAAAATAAAGGATTACGAAAATGTTTTCTCAAAACGAAGTGCCGTGTGGGCACGGGTTTTACAACTCTGGGTTTTATCCTTTCCAAACACTGATGCCGTATTATAAATCGATTATGTTTGGTGATGTATGTCTGCTGTATGGTTGTTGGTTGGAAATTGATGTGTGATATTCGTGATCGAATAGTATGTTGTAAATGAGACGCCGTGCATATACAAAGGAGACTCTGTCCGTGGACAGAGTGAATTTGTGTATGTGGCGGTCTGGCACGCACCGGGGTTGAAGATTATGTTACCTTATTAAAAGAAAAAAAAAAAAAAATAGACACGTCTTTCCGCTTCAATTGACTCAAAAACCCCCGGGGGCGTGACAAATTCAAAAAGGATATTTTTGTTGCTATCACCATACAACAAAAATTTACAATGGAGATCCAAAAATTTAAATACATGAGATAAACTCCTAAAACAGACTCTAGACTTAGACAGCTGTACTCTCTGCAAAAAGAAATCATTCTTGACAAAAAGAAGATCGTTAGATACCTCAAGAATATTTAGCATTCAAAACCTAGCAGAGATAAAGTTTATACTCATCATGACATTTAGTAATTCAGATATGCAATAAGATCACAATCAAACATTGACATATCTTCTAAGCGATAAGATTCCAAATGTCATAACTTTGCTTTGTTAGTAATCAAACAACTTGTTAGTAATAATACATGTCCAAATAGTTAGTCGAATAGTTAGTAGAGACATGCAACAAATCACAGGATAAAACCAGAAGTTGTGATACTTACCTTTCACCAAAGTCAAAGTTTGTTCAAAGTTCTCACATCAAGTTCTCATCAAGTTCTCTAAACTCTCTCCCCCTTTTTGTCACAAACTAAGC
This sequence comes from Tillandsia fasciculata, assembly GCA_029168755.2. NCBI lineage: Eukaryota > Viridiplantae > Streptophyta > Magnoliopsida > Poales > Bromeliaceae > Tillandsia > Tillandsia fasciculata. Next base: position 332,426 of record JAQOTM010000116.1, read on the forward strand.
CAATAATTACAAAACACAAAGAGAGTTAAAAAGTTTAAATACAAACTAAGAAACTTGTGAGCTGAAGGAAATAAACACAAATACAAGAACTTAAGAACCTGCAAAAGAAAGATTAGAAACAAAAACTTTATGCAGAATCTTCAGAGCTGATACACCCTAGCTTCTGAAACATTTTCTTGATCCGTTTGTTCATAGAAGCTTGCTCCTTCTTAACTTCTTTAAGATCTTGAATCATCAAAGCTTGTTCTTTCTTAACTTCCTTGAGATCTTCCTTCATTTCAGCGAACTCAATAGACATGCGTTCTTGCTCGTTTGAGAGTCGCTGTTGTTCCTTAAAGATTGAGCTAACTGAAGCATCATCATCAGAAGTTGATGGAGGTGCTTGTTGTGCTGGTGGAACAGAAGCTGTTGCTCGAGGTGGTGCTCTTTGTCGGGTAGGAGGTGATGGAGGATCATCTTGTTTCGTCGAGAGAGACTTCACAATTGTTGTCTCATTGATTGTGCCCAAACTGTACATATATGAGCTCGCACTTGTGTCGACTTTAAACTTTCTAAGGATGCGCATAATTATCATTGGATAGGGGAGTCTCTCTGTGGGGTGAGAATGTTCCACATAACGCGCCATCCTTGACCAAATGAGGTAAGGAATGTTCAAGTTCGCTCCCATTGATGCTGCGGGGTTTCCAAGAAGATAAAGAAATAACATCCTATCCCATCGAAGAACCTTCGTATTCATATTTGGGAGGATGTTATAACAAACAATGAAGTTCACATACAGATACTCCGGTCGAAGCTCTTTTGAGAAAACAGAATTTCCTGTCGACAAAGTATCTGGGAGACAAATTCCATTTACAACCACTCTCCATGTCACGCCCCGGGGTCAAGACTGTACCCCGGGCTCGCCAACAGATCCGCCGTCCCTACAGGAAGCCCTGTAGAGGCGTAGCGTCTAACCTGCAAAAAGGAAGATACTACACTAAACAGATATCAGAGCAAAATAAACTGCTAGAAATAAAATAAGTACAACTCTCAATATACAATAAGTCCTCACCAACAAATACAAAAGTCTCTCAAAGAAAGAAGAAAAGTACAACTCGATACCTCACTACATAATCTCTCAAACATGACACAACCAAAATATAAGGGTACCTCTATAACACACAGAAGCTGAAGGGGGAAGGGATCTATCTCGCGACTCCCTTACCTCGGTCTAGAAGAGCAGGATCAGCTACTGGCACCGCAGGAACTGGAGCTGATGTCCCTGGGGAAAAGACACCACGACGGGTGTGAGAACTACCTCCCACAGTAGTTCTCAGTGGGTGCCGCCCACAAGCCCGACGGCCTGCCCACTAAGTCTACTAGAGACACAAAAAGTAACAAAAGAAATGCAGTATGAAAAGCTGGAAAGTAAACATCTACTACTACTATGTCTCTACCTACAATGCCCAAGGGAAAAGAACAGGAGGACGATATGCCACTACTGACACTCAACTCAGAATACCCAATCCAAACTGACTGCCACGACGGGTCCAGTCAAACCTGCGCCTACCTACTGCTGTAGGTATGTCCGGTACTCCAACCCGGTATCTAGCTCAATCTCAAAGCCGGTACTACAACCCGGTCTCGCCTACTCCGGAGTGGCACTCGAGGGGAGCGACCCGCTCGAGTCAAATAACGGCGCAACACTGTCAAACACAAATGTGGCACACGCAGGCTATGATCCAATCACTATCTCACTCACTGGCTAAAATCCACACTGTCACTATGACCATGTCCCAAGGATCCCAGATCCACTATCACTATCACTATGCAAACTGGTCTACAGACTGCTACAGACGCCACTCGGTCCCCAGACGCGAGTGCAAATGCAATCCCCAGCTAATAAACCTCCCGGCCCACGACTCGGGGAAAAACCACTATGACCAGAGTGACTAGATTACTACCACTGTGGAAAAGCTAAGGTGATAAATAATTCTGATGTATGTTCAAGTTACTGTAGTTTAATGGCGCATGATAATTAAATACAGGCAATTATGCTAAGTTAAATTCCCAAGTTGCAGAGTTTATCCAAAAGATCGACAGATTTAGCAATTGGCTACAGTGGTTTTCAACATACAGTTTACACATATTATCTGGCTCATATACTATGCATGCTACTATATTTGTAGAATTAGAGTGCAGTCCATAGAATTTGAAAGCAGGATCACCCACCTGATCGCGCTAACTGTCCGGGGTCGCACAGATAAAAAGCCCAGAACTGATAAAACTCCGAGTCCACTAAGCAAAGAGCATCATAGTGGTGCTTACAAAGTCCTGGGTACAACAACAATACCACATTTACATTAAATTCCACACTAATTCCTTATACAAAAATCTGCAAGAACAGTCACTGTTCAAACGTAATTTCCACCTGAAAATAATTTTCCAGAAATTCCAATAAAAATATCACGACGATCCTCGCGAAGTGTAGATGTCGATAGGCTCTTGAATCGTCGAATTCCGATGTCCGGATGAGGAGATAAAAATCCGCGAAGTGAGTGCTGTCCAAGAATCTCACAACAAAACAGCGGCTCAGTAACGCCTCGAAAACCGTGCCAAAAACCCAAATCTAGGCAAAACACTCAACACGAAAGTCGAAGATTTACCTCTCGTGAATCCAACACCGCAAAAATCGCTGAAAACGGCTGTCGGGGTAGCTCTGTGGAATTTTTAGACCGAAATGCGACGATAACAGGCCTCCAACAGAAATCCGTCGCTCCGCACTACGAGGCAGAAAACACAGTCGTCGCGGCTTCCAAAAGTTCTGAAATTTCACCAGGAGATTCCCAAGAGGAAGAGGAAGAAATTTGGTAATGGGAGCAATGGCTAATTCCCCTGGGAAAGGGCACAAAATCGCGGCCTAAGTGGCCTATTTATAGGCCCACAAGGAAAAGCAGCCCAAAAAAGCCAACTAGCCACTTTCGGGCCCAACTTTCGGGCGCCCGAAAGTTTTCGGGCTGCTACAGTAACGGGCCGGCCCGTTACTGTGCGCGCCCGAAACTCTGAGAGGCCGACACGTGTCCCTGCCAAGCACCCCGCACCCGGCGCACGTTCCGCGACGAATCCCGTGATGCCACGTGTCCCGACCAGGCGTCGTGCACCCCTGCACCGGACCAACCACGGGGCGCCACGTGGCGCCCCCTCGTCGACCCGGTCAACGCGCACGTCGCGCGACGTGCGCAGCCGCGCCGCCGCCGGAACCGGGTCGGGCACGCGCCCCGAGGCACCGCCTCAGCCGCCACTGCCGAGTGGACCGGGTGCACCAGAACCCGCCAACCACACAATGCCACGTGTCCACCGGTCTACCGTGCACCAGGGCCAAAAATTCATGGACCGCGTGCACAACACCGCACCAACCACAAGATGCCACGTGGCCTTCCCTCGGTCCACCGTGCACCCCGCCAAGGCCCGTGGACCGCGCCCGCTGCGCCGGCCAACCGCGGCGCGCCACGTGGCCCTCGCCCGGTGCACGCGCCCCGCGGTGGACCGCGCGCCTGCGCTGCCGCCCGCCGCCGCGCTCCGCCACCGCCGGCGCTCTTCCGGCCGCCGGAACAGTAACCCACGCCTCGATTTCCGTGTTTTCGCGTCCGGGCTCCGAAAAATTCAAGTAAATAGTCCATTTCGCTCGTTTTCGCGCGCTGAATCCAAATCCGAGGTCCGTTCGGCCAAATTCCGCTTCTAAATTTTCCCAAAAATTCCCGAAAGAGTAGACTTGATCCATTTTCCGTCCCGGGTCACAATCAAGGCTCCACTAAGCGCGCAAACACCCTACACACCCAAAATGGACTTCCAGAAAAGAAAACAAGCTCCAATTTCACCAGAAACTCAAATCTGGGGCCCGACACGCACACACACACACCCTGCAACCTCCAAACCAACAGTAAACCCTGCCGTGGGGATCCGGGTCCTCACACTCCAGGAGTTGTTGTTGAAGTTTTGAGTTTTCAGGTAATGGAGTCCATCAGTTCTGGCTTTCATTCCTAGCACTTCTCCAATCAATTGGGGTGTGACTTTGATCTTGGTATTTTTGACCAAAGTGTGAAATTCTCGACGTCCCTGATCTTGGTCAACTAGACTTGAACCTTTCTGATAAAATATCCGTACTGAGTGAGGACAGTACCCAGTAGTCTCAGGGAAGTTGCATATGGGAGCAAGACCGGCCTGGTCAAACAGAGTCCCAAAGAGTGTAGATCTTTCTCTCATTGCTTTGACATTTACATGTCTTTCGCCGATGCATTCCCTCTTCTCAAAATCTTTGATCCGTGCTGAGCTAATGAATTCTTGAGTAGGAGGTTGGCTAGCAAGAGGTTCTTGAATTGAAATACCGTGAGTACTTCCTCTTTTTCTTGCAACACTCTTCCTTTTGGTTCTAAGAGGAGTATCCTCCATCGGGGCTTTGCCTTTTTCTGCTGCGGTTGGCGGAGCCTTTGAAGTTCCAGCAGGTGCCTTCCCTTTTGAGACACTTGGGACAGTTTCCTCCACCTCGAGGTTATCCCAGTCGATTGAATCAGTCTCAGTTTCTATCTCGGAATCACTCCGAGTTTTCTTCGATCTCTTAGCCTTCTTAGGCTTGGCAGTATCCTTGACATGAACCATGGCAGCAAGTAGAAAAATGATCCAGGTGATCACCATTTTGACTGCTTGTGAGAGATGTATCCTGTGAAGAACAACTCAAGAATACGAAAATTTTAGTTTTCAAAAATTTGCAAAATTGTACCCAAACAATCATAATCATGTAGAGAGACTAAGAATCAAATTAGTTTTGCAAAAAGAATTTTAAAAATAGATCAATTGCATGATTTTCAAAAATTCCTCTTATATGCCCTAAAACCGAATTTTTAGAAATCGAAGCCCAAAAATTCGTTAATCAGGAGAAAACCCAGCATATAATCAAAACTAATCTACCCAGAGTTCTTATTTCAAAAGAAATTTGATCAAAAACCATTCACAAACGAAAAAGTCCATGATTTCTACTCACGTTTTGAGAAAATAAGAAAAACTGTGAAAAACCGAGATTTTGATCAATAAAACTTACTTGGAATCGAAGAACTTGAGTTTGAAAGCTCCAAGATGCAAGAAATCTAGAGAGAGAAACTCTAGAGGCTTAAGAACAAAAGATTGGGTAAAAGAAATCAAAACCCTTTGTTCTATTAAAACCCTAGCCGTGATCCGGATCGGATCGAGAATGTGATCCGGATCGGCTACCCGCAGGAAAACCTGCGTTCGGGATCCGGATCACTTAGTCCGATCCGGATCGGCTTCAACTTTTTCTTCAGAAAAATTTAGAAAAATTCCATAAAATCCAGAAAAAGTATGTAAGCACTTTAGCATATCAACTTTAAACAAAAATCATCGTTTCATACAACAAGAAATAGATTATACAAAATCTATCAAAAATACTCAAAAATGAAACGAAAATTTATGAAATTAAAACACTTAAAGTTGAACAACTTCAATCACATCTAACCTGATCTTATGCGTAATGCCTTTATCAAATCATCAATTTGGTAAAGAAAATGAAATACCAAGATCAATAGATGTTTGAAATCCCAGATAAGTTAGATAATATATCTAGACAATCTGTTGAAGGAGTGGCTCTTTGAGCATCTTTTATCAAAAATCCCACCTTATACCAACCATGAAATTTGACTGAGTCAAGTATTTCAATATGCATTTCATCAACAATTTTTTAAACAAAAATTTGCTTTGCATACATGGGGTATCTTTTTCTTTTCTCCATGTGGTGGTAGTTTTCACACTCCTCATTGGGATGTAACTCTTTCCACATCTTTTGAGCATTTTACATTTCTTTGACTCCCCCTCAATTGGCTATCAATTATTTAATATATAAGGTATTCAACCAAAAATTGATCTCGCATTCATACTCGACTAAGCAATCAAATAAGATAATGACTATACCAAGAGATCATTGAGAGAGAAATTGACTTTGATCACTTAAAAGATGACTTAATTAACATAAATGATCATTGCAACATTGAAATATTATGATATCAAAAGCATAATAAATTTCTAAATGCATGAAAAGATGCAATTAAAGTCAATTATGATTTATGCTCAATTAATGTCCTATGTACAAACATAGATAAAGAACAAAAACACAAAAACAAAACCTAACCTAAGCAAAGGTTTCAAAAAGAGGTTATTTCAAGGAAAGCATGCCAATTGCTTTACGCAAGTGAATAAAACGTTTTTGATCCAAAGGTTTTGTTAAGATATCAGCTAATTGATCCTCAGTTGAAATATATGACAGTTGAAGAATATTTGATTCAACTAGCTCTCTAAGAAAATGATATCTAAGTTCAATATGTTTTGTTCTAGAGTGCAACACAGGGTTTTTAGAAATGTTAATAGCACTAGTGTTGTCACAAAAATGGTTACCGAAGTTGCTGAAATCCGAAATCGCTCAACACGCTTTTCATCCAAATCAATTGGGTTGAACAACTTCCCGCTGAAATATACTCCGCTTCGGCAGTCGAGAGTGCTATGCAGTTCTGCTTTTTACTGTGCCATGCAACAAGGCAATGGCCAAGATAGAAGCATGCACCACTCGTGCTTTTCCGATCATCCACTGATCCAGCCCAATCGGCATCTGAGTATCCAACAATATCCAAACTTGTTCCCATAGGATACCAAATTCCGAAATTTATTGTACCTTTGATATACCGGATGATCCGTTTCACCGCTTTCAGGTGAACCTCCTTCGGTGCTGATTGATATCTCGCGCAAATCCCAACACTGAAGGATATATCCGGGCGACTAGCCGTGAGATATAGTAGACTTCCAATCATACTGCGATACAGTTTCTCGTCTACATTCTCACTATGTGATTCACTTCCAAGTCCCTTATGGCTAGTTCCCATTGGAGTCGGAAAATCCTTAGAATTTTCTAAATCAAACTTTTTGACCAACTCCATTGCATACTTGGATTGACACAAGTGAATTCCTTCATCGTTTTGTTTAACTTGTAATCCAAGAAAATAAGTCAATTCGCCCATCATGGACATCTCAAATTCGCTTTCCATGGTCTCCGCGAATTTAGAAGCATCATTATCTCTTGTTGCACCAAATACAATGTCATCGACATAGATTTGTGCTACAATGAAATTGTTTTGATAATGCTTCACAAAGAGAGTCCTGTCAGCTCCCCCTCGAGTATAGCCCTTTTCCAAAAGGTGCTTTGTCAACCTTTCGTACCATGCTCGCGGTGCTTGTTTCAGACCGTAAAGAGCCTTTTTCAAACGAAAAACATGGTTAGGTAGTTTATGGTCCACAAAACCTTTCGGTTGAGCCACATAAACTTCCTCATTTAAAAACCCATTTAAAAATGCGCTCTTAACGTCCATTTGAAATAATTTGATTTTAAAATGACAAGCAATCGCAAATAAGATACGAATGGACTCGAGTCTAGCTACAGGGGCGAAAGTTTCATCAAAGTCTATACCTTCTACTTGAGAGTAGCCTTGAGCAACTAACCTTGCTTTGTTCCTGATGATAGTACCATCTTCATTTTTCTTGTTCTTGAAAATCCATTTGGTACCTATCACATTGTGTTGCTTCGGAGGCTTCGTTAATTCCCAGACTTTGTTTCGCTCAAATTGATGGAGCTCTTCCTGCATTGCTTTAATCCAGTAGTCATCTTGAAGAGCTTCATCAACATTCTTTGGTTCGATTAAGATACATAGCATGCAAATCCGCAAACCAATTGTCTCCGTGTTCTAACTCCTTCTTGTGGATCTCCAATGATGTTCGATTCAGGATGATCCTTGGAGATGCGTAACGTTTGAGGTAAGGAGTAGTCGGAGGTACACGAGATGATTCCTGCACATCAGATAAACTTGAAGAACCGTTAGATGCATCATTATTATCGAAAGAATTGTTAGAAGAAGATGCATTAGCAGGTGTATCATCATCAAGAGAGATATCGAGGGTAGATTTTTCAGATTCAAAGTGAAAAGCTTCATCTACCTTAACATTTATCGATTCTACGATCGTCTTAGATTCTAAGTTAAAAACTCGATATGCTCTACTGTTTGTAGAATAACCTAAGAAAATCCCTTCGTCACTTCGAGAGTCAAATTTTCCAAGATTTTCGCGATCACGTAAAATAAAACACCGACTCCCAAAGATACGAAAATATTTGATGTTAGGTTTTCTACAAAACCATAGTTCATATGGTGTATTTAAAGTCCCCGGGCGCAAATACACGCGATTAATAACATAGACAGCAGTGTTCACCGCTTCAGCCCAAAAATATAACGGTAAGTTCCGGCTATGAAGCATAACACGTGCCATCTCCTGTACGACCCTGTTTTTGCGCTCGACTACACCATTTTGTTGAGGTGTATAAGGTGCCGAGAATTCATGTTTAATGCCGTTAGAAGTGCAAAAATCAATGAATTTGGAATTTATGAATTCTCCACCTCTATCACTTCTAACTCGAGTAATCTTTTCATTCTTTTCAATCATAATACGATGGCAAATCTCGTGAAAAGAATCAAAAGTATCAGCTTTCTCTTTTAAAAATGCTACCCAAGTATATCTAGAGAAATCATCAACCAATAAGAAAATATACCATTTACCTCCCAAAGATGGTTGACGAGTTGGCCCCATTAAGTCCATGTGCAAAAGTTCCAAAGGCCGTTTTGTACCTATGTGGTTCAAGTTCTTGTGTGCAGTCCTAGACTGTTTTCCCTTTTGGCAACCGCCACACACAATGTTTTGTTCAAAAGAAAGTTTCGGAACCCCCTTGACCACATCTTTGTTTGAAATTCTAGCAAGTTCCTTAAAGTTTATGTGACCTAGCCTTTCATGCCAAAGTGTTTCATTTTTCAAAGATGCTAGGTTACATTTTTCAGAAATTTTATGAGGAACTACATAACAATTGTTTTCTGATCTAACCCCTTTTAAAAAGAAAACATGGTTCTTGTCAGTTACAGTACATTCATCAGATGAAAAATTAACTGAATAACCATTATCACAAAGTTGACTTATGCTTATGAGGTTAGTCTTAAGGCCATGAACAAATAACACATTATTTAGAACCGGGCCATCTGGAATAGCTACCGTTCCCTTTCCAACAATTTTGGAAGACCGACCATCTCCGAAAACAACAAGTCCTCCGGAGATTTTCTCAAAGGTTTGAAAACAGTTTTTGTCACCGGTCATGTGACGGGAACACCCGCTATCCAGATACCAAGACGAACTATCATATGCATGCAAGGAAACATTAGTAACAAGACAAGGAAAAATTTCACCTTTGCGCACCCAAACCTTTTTGGAATGCGTCGGTAATGGTCGTGAAGTTATCTCCTAGGTGAAAGCGTCTTGTTGAAGATTGCTGCTCCTTGATGATGTCGTCTTGAGCGGTGAACTACCAAGGCTCTTTTCCTTTGAATGATTTGCATTGATTTCTGAGGAATCACCTTTTTGGTAGTCATTGCAAGAGGTGCTTGAGGTGTGCGTTTGGCTCCATCTTGCAATTTCTCCTTATGTGCCCTGAAATGCCACAACGAAAACATACCTTAGATCTTGACGATCCCGAAGAGGATGAAGTAGGCTTGTTGTCGTTGCTTGTCGTGAATTCCGGTGTCGGAGGAGGAGATACCGACTGAGGCACAAAAACTGTCCCACTCGAACTTGGAATGTCTCCAGTTTGAGTGTATCCGAGGCCGAACTTATTTGTTTGACCAAGACCAAGAAGCCTGTCCAACTTACTCCTTCCAGAAGAAAATCTCTTTAAGTCATCCTTTAGTTGGAGTATGGTCTTTGTCATTTCCATTTTTCCTGTCGAGCCTCGCCGTAGAGCTTCAAGAAGTAATTCGCTTTGTCCACCATTTCTCATGTTCTTTCTCGAAAAGCTCATTGGACTCTTGAAGGGAAACATTTGCTTTGGCTAAGTTATCCCTTTCCACTTCAAGAGCGTTTGAGAGAGAAGTTGCCCTTTTTACTTCTTCTTCGAGATCCTGCAATCTCCCTCTCAAACTCCTTGTTTTGCTTTGCCAGTTTCTTTGAATCCCTCAAAAGTTATGGTAGGCAAGAGCAAAATCTTCACCTTCAGAATTACTCGATTCATCGTCCGTTGCAATCTTTTCAACATGGGAGGAGTTGGACAAGGAATCGGATGTACTTGCCATTAAGCACATGAAGGGTGAAGATGTGGACGCGTGGAATGCTGTCGCGTTGTCTTCTTCATCACTTGAGGATGACTCATTTGACGTTGAGTTGTCATCCCAAGTGACGACTTGCATCGCTTTCTTCTTTGCCGGATTCTTGTTGGGACACTCCGTTGCAATGTGGCCGTAGCCTCGACATTTGAAGCACTGTACTTGTCCCTCTGAACTTTTCTTATCCTTTGAGAAGTTCTCTTGCTTTCTTGACTTGTAGCTTGAAGAACCCTTGCCTTTCTTCGACTTTCCGAAGGATGGAGTTTTGCTTGAATTACCCCTTCGAAAGTTGCGGCGAAACTTCCTTGTCAAGAGAGCGAGCTGCTTCTCAAAGTCCTCCATAGATAGGTTCTCGTCATCGTCCGAGGAGGATGAATCCGCGTCTTCTTCTTTGTTGTTTTCAATGCATAACCTGAAGACTTAGAAGAGGATGCCTTTCCAGAAGAATAGTTAGTAGGAAATGTCATTTCATAAGTTTGTAATGCACCAACTAATTCTTCTACACGCATTTCGTCCGGGTGTTTAATTGTTTCAATGGCTGCGACCTTCGGGCGAAATCGTTCAGGAAGAGTTCTTAATATCTTTCTTACAACTTTAAATTCTGGAATCTTCTCTCCCAAGTTAGCACATGAGTTTACGATGTCTTGCAATCGTGTGTAATAGTCAGTGAAAGATTCATTTTCTGCCATAGAAATAGAGTCAAACTTGCTCGTAAGCATTTGCAGTTTCTGAATCTTCACAAGGTTAGTTCCCTCATGCGTAACTTGAAGAACATCCCAGATTTCTTTCGCAGTCTCACATGCCGAGACGCGAGAGAACTCTGTTTGTGACAAAGCATTAAATAGAGCATTAATTCCCTTGCCATTGTAAGAAGATGAATCTATCTCTTCCTTGGTCCATTTCGACCTAGGTTTTAAGGTGCGAACATCAGAAATAATTTCAGTTGGATTAGACCATCCTAATTCAATTGATTGCCACACCCTTTCGTCGATGGAAATTAAAAAGGCTTTCATCCGTACTTTCCAGTACGCATAATTTGTTCCATCAAAGAAAGGGGGTCGATTGATGTTTCCACCTTCAACCATTGTTTACAACCCTATTCCCGCTCTGATACCACTTGTTGGGTTTATGTAATAATGGATCTAAATAGGGGAAAAAACACCTAGAGGGGGGTGAATAGGTGTAAACAATAAACACTCAAAAAATCATTGCGCAATAAAACCCAATGCGGAAAAATAAATGAACACGCAAGATTTTTACGTGGAAAAACTCCAAACCGGAGTAAAAAACCACGGGACCGATAACACGGCGAAATCCACTAGAATTAACACACGTACAAGGTGATATAACGTACTCACAGACGACTCAACCTTTTACCATACGCTCCTAGTAGATCTTCTCCGCTCGCTCCACGACGCTTCTCGAATCCACGATCTGCGCCCAACGCTGAATCCACAGCGTCCAACGTCGAGTCCACGACGTCCGACCGAATCCACGGTCTTCACCCAGTAGCACGCTTCGAATCCACGAACGTACCTCGCTCCGAATCCACGAGAGCGGTTGCACCTTGAATCCACAAGGCCACGCGAGTCCACGCGCCGATTTAGGGTAAATCGTTGTTTTTGGGTGGTGATGATCCGCCGAATACTTAGATTAGAAATAGATCGGAAATACCATCTAAGTATTCATTGATTTGATTCTACTCAAAATCTGAGTTTGGAAAACCTAGAATCAAATCAATCAATATAGATGAAGAAACATAGAATAAATCTATTGATTTCCTTTCTTCTCTATATGTGGATTTTTCTTTTTCGGTATATTTTTCTTTATTTTCGATTATTCGATTATGCCCTAGAAAATGAATAAAGGGTCTATTTATAGGTTAGAAACCATTGGAAGAAGATAAGGATCAAAAACTGCCTTTTCTGGAAATTTTCAGGACGGCGATCCGGATCGGATTTACTGCGATCCGGATCGTCGTAGCGTGATAGACAATTCCAGAAAACAGGGTTCGGGATCCGGATCGCAAAGTCCGATCCGGATCGTTCATACAATTCAGCAAAATCCCATGTTCGGGATCCGGATCGAAAATGGCCTTTGATCCGGATTGGATTTGCCAATGAACAACACCCTTCGGGATCCGGATTGGAAGTCTGATCCGGATCCTGAACATGTCCCATGTCCAGTTTTTGATTTTTATGCAATAAAAAATTCTTCCAAGTGTTTCTACACTACAAGAAGTATTCGGATCACCAAAAATCTTTAGTTAAACATACCTGATCCTTTTGAATTCTTCTTTCTTGAGATTGAGGTATATGATCCAAACTTCTTTCATCTTCAATCTTCAAGACTTAATACTTTCACGAAATACGCCAACTCAAATTCCGTAACAATGTAGATATTCTCTACCACCCAGGCAAGGAAATGTGGTTGCAGATGCCTTGAGTAGGAGGGCGGTGCAAAGTTTGTCTATGATGATTACAAATCAGGTGCCACTGTTAGAAGAGATGAGACGATTAGAAATTGAGGTTGTGTCCCCTGGGGTCTCTGCTAGACTGACGTCTTTAGTCGTGCAGCCCACTCTGCTGGACAGGATCCGGGAGAAACAGAGTGAGGACCCCCACTTGACCAAGATTAGAGATCAGATTTCGAGTAATCAGTCAGGGGACTTTACAGTGGATGCCTCGGGAGTATTGAGGTACAGGAACCGAGCATGTGTGCCAGTGGATGCGGAGATCAGAGAGCAGATTCTGCGAGAAGCCCATTATACACCTTACACCCTACATCCTGGTGGGACTAAGATGTATAAGGACCTCAAGGCACACTTCTGGTGGAATGGCATGAAGAGGGATATTGGGAGATTTGTGGCTCAGTGTTTAACTTGTCAGCAGGTGAAAGCTGAGCATCGAGTGCTAGCTGGCAAGTTACAAAGTCTCCCAATTCCCGAGTTGAAATGGGACCACATTACGATGGATTTCGTGGTCGGACTGCCGAGAGCACAGGGAGGAGCAGACGCTATCTGGGTAGTTGTAGATCGACTTACCAAGTCGGCGCACTTTCTGCCCATGCAGACTACGTGGCCACTTGAGCGACTAGCCCAGCTATATCTAGATGAGATAGTTAGACTACATGGAGTACCAGCCTCCATTGTATCAGATAGAGACCCGAGGTTTGTTTCGCGTTTCTGGAGGAGCTTGCAGACAGCCTTAGGGACTCAGCTTAGGTTTAGTACGGCTTTTCATCCGCAGACTGATGGGCAGTCAGAACGGACTATACAAATCCTGGAGGACATGCTGAGGGCTTGCGTCCTGGATTTCGGCGGAGGGTGGATTCGACATTTATCTTTGGCTGAATTCGCGTACAACAATAGCTTTCAAGCGAGCATTCAGATGGCTCCGTTTGAAGCATTGTATGGACGCAAGTGTCGATCACCACTTTATTGGAGTGACGTGGGCGAGAGGCGGACCTTGGGACCAGATGTATTATTGGAGGCAGAGGAGAAGGTCCGAGTGATTCGACGGCATCTTCAAACCGCCCAAAGCCGACAAAGGAGTTATGCAGATGTTCGCGACGAGACTTGGAATTTCAAGTTGGAGATCATGTATTCCTGAAAGTCTCGCCGTCCAAAGGAATCAGGAGATTCGGCATTCGTGGGAAACTTAGCCCCCGATATATTGGACCCTTTGAGGTATTGGAGCGTATCGGACCAGTTGCCTACCGACTTGCACTTCCTCCGAGGCTTGCCGGTGTCCACGATGTGTTTCACGTTTCTACTTTGAGGAGGTACGTCTTCGACCCATCGCACGTCATCGACTTCACACCGCTTGAGATCAGCAAGGATTTGAGGTATGAGGAGCGCCCACTGCGAATTCTGGATCGAGAGGTGAGAGAATTGCGCAATCGGGCCATTCCCTATGTGAAAATCCAATGCGGCAATCATGACGAGCGCGAGGCTACATGGGAGCTCGAGTCGGAGATGAGGGATGCTCACCCCTACTTATTCGAGACATCGGACTGAGAATTATTGTTTAGTCTCGTTTCGAGGACGAAACTCTTTTTAGTGGGGGAGAATGTGATGATCCGGACTCCCGCAGAAACTGTGCAACATTAAACAATGACTGTAGGGAGCTTATTCGGGAAACGGATCTTGTAGAATCGAAATTGGACATTAAAAATAGACTCGGCGCGAAAATCGGAGCAAATGGGCATTTCCGGGAGCTTTCGGCAAAATTTCGGATGAGAATTTGGCAAAACGGATGGTGGATTTGGACTCAGCGCGCGAAAACGATCAAAATGGTATATTTACTTTATTTTTTCCGGCGAAAAATCACTGTTCACGCCGGAACAGTAATTCCGGCCGCCGGCGGCCGCTGGCGGCGACCGGCGGCGCGGCGGCGGAGCGCGGCAAAGCAAGGCGGAAGGCGGCGGCGCGCGGCGCGGGCAGCGCGGGCCGGCGCGGGCAGGCGCGCGGGAGCGCGGTCCACGGGCATGGCGTGCACCGGGAGCACCGAACATTCCAGTTGCCACGTGGCAAGCTGTGATTGGCTGGCTGGCTTCTTGTGGGGACTGTGACACGTGGCGCTTCCCGATTGGCTGGAAATTTCCGAAAAACCCGGAGCGTGGAGCAAGCACGTGCACCACGTGGGACACGTGGCGGACTTTGAGTGGTCCTTGCACGATGTTTCCTGTTTTGTGGACGCGTGGCGCGTTTTGGTTGGCCCTTTTCGGTGTTTCCTGTTCTGCCGATCCCGTGTGGGAAGATTCCCTTGGCCCATTATAAATAAGGTTCCCCACCCCCTCTCATTCCCACCTCGAATTCCGAGCCATACTTCTCTCTCTCTCCTAAAAATTTCAGAATTTCTGGAGTTACCGATAGTGAGTTATCTGCGACGCGGCGCACTGCGACGGTATTCTTTTTCGGCCCATTTCCCGTCGCAGTTCAGTCGAAAAATCCCTGTGGGCTAACCAGGAGGAATTTTTGGACGATTTTTGTGACAGCGCTTTCCTAAGAGGTAAGGCTTCGATTTCCTTGTTGATCACTTTGCTCCATTTCGCACTTTTGGCACGGTTTCCAAGGCCTCTTTGACCCCCCTTTTTGCTGTGGAAATTTTTGGACAGCATCGACTTCTCCGATTTTTATCTTGGCGTAGGAGCATCAGATCGAGGCGTTTAAGGAGTCGATTTTGATCTACTCTTCGCAAGAAACGCAACCGTAATTTTTCTAGGATTTTTGGAGCTCAGTATAGGGGTGAAAAACTCCTCTTTTCCCGTGCTGTTTAAAAAACAGCAAATATTGTACTTTTTGGGATTTATATTTATACCGGGAGCATTGTTATGTACAGCTGTGCACTGATTTGCAGGATTTGAGGACTGTGGACAGCTAGGAGGCTTTCTGGGTGTGGTTTGAGCTGCTCGAGGTGGGCAGTTGTTGCTTACCTCATTTTTGACAAGCTCACTGGGATTATTAGAACTCCCCTAAAATTTAAATGATGAGAACCATTGGGACAAACTAATATAACAATTGATGAGAACCATTGGGACAAACTAATATGACAATTGATGAGAACCATTCGGACAAACTAATATGATAATTGTTGAGAACCATTGGGACGAACTAATGTGACAATTGATGAGAACCGCTGGGACGAACTCTCCTAAAATTTATTATAACCCCACAAATTATATGATAACTTATCTTGGGACACTGTGATTGGGACAAAGGCTATAATCTCGCATGCAAATAACTTTTATTTAGTAAATCAATCTTTTAAAATAACTATTTGACACTATTTTACAGCTTTTAAAATAAGACAGTTGCATGCATGACTAAACATCTAGTGAGGCCACTATTTATTGCTACACTATCATGTTGGGACTTGGCATGTTTTATTGCTCTCCTTTGCCTTCAGATGTTTGTCGCTCAAGTCTGAGTAGGGGTTTGGGATAGTGTAGTCGAGATTGTGGATTTGTGGGGTGTTGCGGTGACCGCGGACAGTAGGCGGTCGGCCGGATGTTTATCCTTGCATCAGATCGGGGTTGAGTCTGGTTTATTTTTGCATCAGCCGGGGATCGGGCTTTTCTCTAGTGGATGGTTTTACCCACTTATTGAGTACTATAGCCGTGGATCGGGCTTTTCTTTAGTGGATGGCTTTTCCCACTTTGATCATGGTCATGATCCAGTCCTGCTGTTTTATGGCACTTATGATACTTATTACTGAGATACCTTACTCGTGTGGGTCGCTCCCCTCGAGGGCCACTCCGGACTGTGTTACAGGCAGGCTTTGAGTCCTTGAGACTCCTATTTCCTATCGGTGTTAGGGTTTGGCCAACCTACCCGATTTGGCAGGCAAGGCACAGCAGGCAGTACCAGTTTTACTGGTGGCACAAGATTGGGTTATTTCAGGCAGGCATGATATTGATGCATGCATTCAGTCATTTCATGGCATTTAGAGGCATAGTGGTGGTAGTTTCCCTTTTTATCAGCAGCCTTTATAGCTTACCACTGTTCTTTCATTTTGCCTCTAGTAGTCCTAGTGGGTGCGTCAGAGTTGAGGTTTTACCCACTAGGGGAGGCTACTGGTTTATCTGGTAGTTCTCACCCCTATTGTTATTTTCTGTCTCTTTCTTCTCCTTTATTTTTGCAGAGTCGTCTGCGGGAGCTGCTAGGCCATCGACAGCGGATCGAGGTATGGATCGCTGAATAGATAGATCTCCTGTGAGACCGAGAGCTGTTAGATAGACGCTGTACCCTTCACTCAGACTGTGATATTCTCCTTTTATTTTGGGTCTGGCTTCCGTCAGCTGGTTGTACTATTTTAGTGAGCTGGGAGATTATTGTACTTATTACAGCTTTATTTCTAATTCCAGTCTGAGGTACTATGTGGTTCTTCTATTTCAGCTCTGTATTATGCTCTTTTATTGTTATATTATATCTGAGCAGGTTACCAGCGCTTCGTGTACGCGAAAAATCCCGTGTGCATGGCGGATCTGTTGGCGAGCCCGGGTTCTGGTTTACACCCGGGGCGTGACATTCATCGTTGACAATGGCGTTTAATTTGTACCTATTTTTGAATACATACAGTAACATGATATCACATTGAAAATCATTAAGTTTTAAGTAGTAATTCTGAATATTTCAAAAACATGAACAATTTGAAGGTTTTACCACGGGATTGGCGGGTGTTTGTCATCACCACAACGTGCACAGTGAAATGTATCATCATATATTTTGACAGCAGCCTTGCAGTTGTTACATGCTTTGTACCACCATCCATACGATGTGTCAATATCCAAGATTTTGCACTGACATGTGAACCTCATATTCTAACATTTGAAGAAAGAAATTGGTCGGTAGAAGTAAAATTATTTCTAGGTATATGTAGAAGAAAAATTGATTGTTATGGAAACGGTACTTCAGTATCAGGCATGGTAGAATTCAGTAATTCATCAATAGTTCTCCTATTTAAATGCATTTCTTCGTGAGGAGGAATAGGGCTGTCCTCCTGACAACCAATTCGGCGGATTGAATGATCCGTTGCCTCCAGACTATGTGCAGTAATGTGCACATCAGATGTTAATAATGAACTGGCAGATAACGGTAGGTAGGACAACATTATGAGTAACGCAGGATTAATAGCCAAACCTATAAAGAAATTCCACTATCTCTGGAATTTGTAGGTCGAAGTATATTTTTGATGCTGAACATGTTGATAAGTATAGCTTCTCTGTATTAAAATCACATGAATTGTTACATAATTGTAGTAATTCGAAATATTTTATTTTTAATAAATAAATTAAAGATAATTTTCAGCCTAGTTCGGATTCAAAAGACCTAAATTAACCTACTTGGTCAAACGCCTGTGTGCTAGTTGCACGAATTACGAGATAAAAAGGCTAACTTCTAATCCGGACATGATCTTGGAAATCCGAGTTGACCGTTGCGATCGTCTCGTCGAATCGAGCGATTTTCATATTCAGCACTTTTCGATCCGACGGTCGGATCTTCCAGAAATTAAAGAAGAAGCGAGCGAATTTTGCGACATAAAGGGGAACAGTGTCTGTACACAGTGTTTTAAGATAACACTGTAGATGTACAGTAACCCTTAAAATCGGATTCCCGGCGGTTGTAACGAGCACTATTTCACTGTTCGAAGTCCGAATTCAGTAATCCAGGTAGTCGTTTTTATCGGTCTCGTCGATCTGGACGCAATGGCGCAGACGAAAAGTTTGTTTGACGACCCTGAGATCTCGAAAAGCGCAAAAATTGTAAAATTGGACAGTTTTTATGGACCCAAAATTTATCTGGACACCGAGTCAAAAAACTAAAATCGCTGTCTTGAAGGTTTTGATGTGCCGGACGCAATGGCGAAATCCGTTTTCCGTTCTGACGAGCGAAACGTCTCGAAAAGCGTAAAATACGAGAAATGAAGGGCATTTTTTGAATTAACCAGAAGGAGAGGGATTTAAGCGCAAAAAGGACATAATAGAGTTGAGGACTTAGCTCTAAACCCCGGGTATAGAGGGGGGGTTTTTGAAATTGCTCATTACGCATGAAAATCCATGCTGTAACCGCGTGCGACTCCTCGTTGCTCCACCCCCACGCGCGCAGCTTCTTCAATGCCCTCCCGAAGCTTCGCCTCTCCCTTCTTCTTCTCCAGCAGCCCCCGTGCGCCGCCACCATCTTCTTCAGTCACCAGAGCAGCCGAGAGAGAGAGCCCCACAAGCTTGAAGCCTCTCGGGTTGAAGTTGGTAACACCTTTAGGAAGTCCGAAGTTGGCTCAAGTTCCAACTGGGGGACTCCTCCGGGTTGCCGCGTCCGAGCCCAGTGCACCTCGGCACCCGCGGTCGCCGCGCGCCGCCGCGGCCGTCATCAGCTCCTTCGACAACTCCGGCGAGGTAAGATCATGGGGAAAAATTTTAATATTTTGGTCCGGGTTTGTGTCTGGAGTGTTCCTGACTTCGAGTGGACTTTTTCCATGATGCCCGGGCTGTCGCCGTGCCTCCGGTCGCCGGCGGGAGCCTTCTCTTGCCGGAAACCCAGTTTCGGCCGAGCTTGACCGCGGGAAAGATCTGGCCGTTCAAACCCCGATCAAACCGTTGATCTCCTTCGCCTTGGTGACTGCATCGTCCTCCCAAAGTCCCGCGTCGATCCGTTGAGGGATCGCACCGCGCGGCCGAGCCTTAGAATCGGGCTTCTTCACACTTCGCCAGAGTAGCTTCTTCCGGCGCCACCACTTGCTCCCGACCTAAGCCACCACTGCAGGAAGCTCCGTGGAGACCAGCAGAGCACCTTGGACCATCTCGCGAAGCCTCGGGTGGCGCCGGCCGGAATCCGCCATTAGAGCCCTTGTTTTCCGGTGATCT
This sequence comes from Tillandsia fasciculata, assembly GCA_029168755.2. Lineage (NCBI taxonomy): Eukaryota > Viridiplantae > Streptophyta > Magnoliopsida > Poales > Bromeliaceae > Tillandsia > Tillandsia fasciculata. The sequence goes on from JAQOTM010000116.1 coordinate 352,012, forward strand.
CCATTTTCGGCCAACCGGGGGTTCCGCGAAGTGGGTAACCGGCACAGGTGAGTTCCATGTGTTGGGTTATAAGTAAATAGATCTAAATAGGGGAAAAAACACCTAGAGGGGGGTGAATAGGTGTAAACAATAAACACTCAAAAATCGTTGCGCTATAAAACCCAATGCGGAAAAATAAATGAACACGCAAGATTTTTACGTGGAAAAACTCCAAACCGGAGTAAAAAACCACGGGACCGATAACACGGCGAAATCCACTAGAATTGAAACACGTACAAGGTGATATAACGTACTCACAGACGACTCAACCTCTTACCATACGCTCCTAGTAGATCTTCTCCGCTCGCTCCACGACGCTTCTCGAATCCACGATCCACACCCAACGCTGAATCCACAGCGTCCAACGTCGAGTCCACGACGTCCGACCGAATCCACGGTCTTCACCCAATACTACGCTTCGAATCCACGAACGTAGTTGCACCTTGAATCCACAAGGCCACGCGAGTCCACGCGCCGATTTAGGGTAAATCGTTGTTTGTTTGGGTGGTGATGATCCGCCGAATACTTAGATTAGAAATAGATCGGAAATACCATCTAAGTATTCATTGATTTGATTCTACTCAAAATGTGAGTATGGAAAACCTAGAATCAAATCAATCAATATAGATGAAGAAACATAGAATAAATTCTATTGATTTCCTTTCTTCTCTATATGTGGATTTTTTCTTTTCGGCTAATTTTTTCTATTTGTGCCGATCAATGTGGATGCCCTAGAAAATGAATACAGGGCCTATTTATAGGTTAGAAACCATTGGAAGAAGATAGGGATCAAAAACTGCCTTTTCTGGAGATTTTACGCACGGCGATCCGGATTGGAATTGCACGATCCGGATCGCAGAAGCAAGAAAGACGATTTCCAGAAAAATGCAAGTTCGGGATCCGGATCGTAGTCCCCGATCCGGATCGTTCATACAGTTTCACCAAACATCACGTTCGGGATCCGGATTGCAAATCCTGATCCGGATCATGCAAGTGAAAAGGTAAAACCAGTGTTCGGGATCCGGATCATGAAATGCTGCGATCCGGATTGAAACAGTGTATGAACAAACACCCTTCGGGATCCGGATTGCCGAGCACGATCCGGATCCTGAACATGTCCCATGTCCAGTTTTTGATGTTTATGCAATAAAACTTTCTTCCAGGTGTTTCTACACTACAAGAAGTATTCGGATCACCAAAAACTTTAGTTAAACATACCTGATCCTTTTGAATTCTTCTTTCTTGAGATTGAGGTATATGATCCAAAGTTTTTCATCTTCAATCTTCAAGACTTAATACTTTCACGAAATACGCCAACTCAAATTCCGTAACAATCTCCCCCTTTGGCGGTTTCGTGACAAAACACAAATCCACAAAAGAAAATTCAAAAAGATATTTTTGTTGCTATCACCATACAACAAAAATTTACAATGGAGATCCAAAAATTAGAAACATGAGATAAACTCCTAAAACAGACTCTAGACTTAGACATCTGTACTCTCTGCACAAAGAAAGCATTCTTGACAAACAAAAGCGTTAGATACCTCAAGAATTGAAACATACAAAACCAAGTACAGAGATAGAGTTTATTCTCATCATGACATTTGAAGAATTCAGATATGTAAGAGAATCATAGTTAAAAACCAACATATCTTCTAAGCATTCAAGAACCAAATGTCACAAACTGTTAGTCCAACATCAACTTGTTAGTCATATTACATGCCCAAATAGTTAGTCGAATAGTTAGTAGGGACATGCAACCAATCAAAAAGAAAAACCAAAGTTGAGTTGAAGTCATACTTACCTTGATATTCACAATGTTCATACATTTTCGTCATTTGTTCAAGTTGCATTGTCCAAGTTCTCTCTAAACTCTCTCCCCCTTTTTGTCACAAATAAAGCCAAAAACGTAGCAAAAGCTACAAAATATAAGGAGAGTTAAAATGCACAATCTGAGAACTAAACTACAAGTCAGAACAAAAACTAAGTCCTAAAAATCGAAACTAAATGTTAAGAACCGAAGAACTGAGAACTGCAAGAGAGTAAGGTCATAGAAAAAGTGAACAGAAGGTGCTGTTTAGTCTGAAGAGTCTGAACTGGTACAGTTCAGCTTGTTCAAAATTCCTTTAAGCATTTTTGAAAAATTGGAATACTTTTTCTTGATCTTCTTGTGCTGAGAAGAAATTTGCTGAAGTTCTTTCGAGATTCTTTCTTGTTCAGCAGAGATTCTTTGTTGTTCCTGGCGAACTGATTCCAATATATTTGTGTCCGTAGTGCGTGTCTTCGAGTGTGATGGATGTTGTGCAGAAGCAGATGGTGCATCCAGTCCCTGAACCCATGGAGATTCAGTTTGTAGAACCCCAGAAAGTGAGCGTGCTCTGGTAAGGGTCCACTACGCTGACTTTCACTTCTTTGAACATTCTTCCGTCTTGTATATTGCTTAGTTGTTGAGGCAGACTTCATAAGCCTTTTTCCTTTGACAAATTTCCTGTTCTCCTCATCATTTTTTCGTTGAACATCTTTGAAAAATTCATCCCATTCCTCCTCATCATAGTCTGAGCTGTCTTCCCCAGCTTCTTTAGTCTTTTCTTGAGTGGAATCATCCTGTTCCTTTTTAACAGATGTACTCGTGTGCACCATAGTGATCAACAAAAGAAGGAACCACGAGAATCCCATTGAACACAGTGCGTTAAGAGTTTGAAGTCCTGTGAAGAGCAACTCAAGAATACATGAAAAATCGTCAATTTTGAAAAATTTGAAACATTGTACCTAGACAATCATAATCATGTAGAGAAGCTAAGAATCAAATTAGTTTTGCAAAAAGAATTTTAAAAATAGATCAATCGCATGATTTACAAAAATTCCTCTTTTATGCCCTAAAACTGAATTTTTAGAAATCGAAGCCTAAAAACTCGTTAATCAGGTAAAAACCCAGCATAAAAGCAAAACTAATCGACCCAGAGTCCTTATTTCAAAAGAAATTTGATCAAAAACCATTCACAAACGAAAAAGATCCATGATTTCTACTCACGTTTGATGAAAAAATATAAAAACTGTGAAAAACCGAGATTTGATCAACAAAACTTACTTGAATTGAAGAACTTTGAGTTTGGAAGCTCCAAGATGCAAGAAATCTAGAGAGAGAAGCTCTAGAGACTTGAGAACAAAAGATTAGGGTAAAAGAAATCAAATCCTCTTTGTTCTTATAAAAACCCTAGCCGTGATCCGGATCGGATCGAGAATGTGATCCGGATCGGCTACCCGCAGGAAGAATCCTGCGTTCGGGATCCGGATCACTTACTCCGATCCGGATCGGCTTCAACTTTTTCTCCAGAAAATTTTAGAAAAATTCCATAAAATCCAGAAAAAGTATGTAAGCACTTTACCATATCAACTTTAAACAAAAATCATCGTTTCATACAACAAGAAATAGATTATGCAAAATCTATCAAAAATACTCAAAAATGAAACGAAAATTTACGAAAATTAAAACACTTAAAGTTGAACAACTTCAATCACATCTATCCTGATCTTATGTGTAATGCCTTTATCAAATCATCAATTTTGGTAAAGAAAATGAAATACCAAGATCAATAGATGTTTGAAATCCCAGATAAGTTAGATAATATATCTAGACAATCTGTTGAAGGAGTGGCTCTTTGAGCATCTTTTATCAAAAATCCCACCTTATACCAACCATGAAATACGACTGAGTCAAGTATTTCAATATGCATTTCATCAACATTTTTAAAACAAAAATTTGCTTTGCATTCATGGAGTATCTTTTTCTTTCTTTCATTTTCTCCATGTGGTGGTAGTTTTCACACTCCTCATTGGGATGTAACTCTTTCCACATCTTTTGAGCATTTTACATTTCATTGACTCCCCCTCAATTGGCTATCAATTATTTAATATATAAGGTATTCAACCAAAAATTGATCTCGCATTCATACTCGACTAAGCAATCAAATATGATAATGACTATACCAAGAGATCATTGAGAGAGAAATTGACTTTGATCACTTAAAAGATGGTTTAATTAACGTAAATGATCATTGCAACATTGAAATATTATGATATCAAAAGCATAATAAATTTCTAAATGCATAAAAGGATGCAATTAAAGTCAATTATGATTTATGCTCAATTAATGTCCTATGTACAAAACATAGATAGAGAACAAAACAAAACAAAAACAAAAACAAAACCTAACCTAAGCAAAGGTTTCAAAAAGAGATTATTTCAAGGAAAGCATGCCAATTGCTTTACGCAAGTGAATAAAACGTTTTTGATCCAAAGGTTTTGTTAAGATATCAGCTAATTGATCCTCAGTTGAAATATATGACAGTTGAAGAATATTTGATTCAACTAGCTCTCTAAGAAAATGATATCTAAGTTCAATATGTTTTGTTCTAGAGTGCAACACAGGGTTTTTTGAAATGTTAATAGCACTAGTGTTGTCACATAAAATGGTTACCGAAGTTGCTGAAATCCGGAAATCGCTCAACACGCTTTTCATCCAAATCAATTGGGTTGAACAACTTCCTGCAGAAATGTACTCCGCTTCGGCAGTCGAGAGTGCTATGCAATTCTGCTTTTTACTGTGCCATGCAACAAGGCAATGGCCAAGATAGAAGCATGCACCACTCGTGCTTTTCCGGTCATCCACTGATCCAGCCCAATCGGCATCTGAGTATCCAACAATATCCAAACTTGTTCCCATAGGATACCAAATTCCGAAACTGATTGTACCTTTGATATATCGGATGATCCGTTTCACCGCTTTCAGGTGAACCTCCTTCGGTGCTGATTGATATCTCGCGCAAATCCCAACACTGAAGGATATATCCGGGCGACTAGCCGTGAGATATAGTAGACTTCCAATCATACTGCGATACAGTTTCTCGTCTACATTCTCACTATGTGATTCACTTCCAAGTCCCTTATGGCTAGTTCCCATTGGAGTTGGAAAATCCTTAGAATTTTCTAGATCAAACTTTTTGACCAACTCCATTGCATACTTGGATTGACACAAGTGAATACCTTCATCGTTTTGTTTAACTTGTAATCCAAGAAAATAAGTTAATTCGCCCATCATGGACATCTCAAATTCGCTTTCCATGGTCTCCGCGAATTTGGAAGCATCATTATCTCTTGTTGCGCCAAAAACAATGTCATCGACATAGATTTGAGCAACTATGAAATTGTTTTGATAATGCTTCACAAAGAGAGTCCTGTCAGCTCCCCCTCGAGTGTAGCCCTTTTCCAAAAGGTGCTTTGTCAACCTTTCGTACCATGCTCGCGGTGCTTGTTTCAGACCGTAAAGAGCCTTTTTCAGACGAAAAACATGGTTAGGTAGTTTATGATCCACAAAACCTTTCGGTTGAGCCACATAAACTTCCTCATTTAAAAACCCATTTAAAAAGGCGCTCTTAACGTCCATTTGAAATAATTTGATTTTAAAATGACAAGCTATCGCAAATAAGATACGAATGGACTCGAGTCTAGCTACAGGGGCGAAAGTTTCATCAAAGTCTATACCTTCTACTTGAGAGTAGCCTTGAGCAACTAACCTTGCTTTGTTCCTGATGATAGTACCATCTTCATTTTTCTTGTTCTTGAAAATCCATTTGGTACCTATCACATTGTGTTGCTTCGGAGGCTTCGTTAATTCCCAGACTTTGTTTCGCTCGAATTGATGGAGCTCTTCCTGCATTGCTTTAATCCAGTAGTCATCTTGAAGAGCTTCATCGACATTCTTTGGTTCGATTTGAGATACATAGCATGCAAATCCGCAAACCAATTGTCTCCGTGTTCTAACTCCTTCTTGTGGATCTCCAATGATGTTCGATTCAGGGTGATCCTTGGAGATGCGTAACGTTTGAGGTAGAGGAGTAGACGGAGGTACACGAGATGATTCCTGCACATCAGATGAACTTGAAGAACCGTTAGATGCATCAACATTATTATCGAAAGAATTGTTAGAAGAAGATGCATTAGCAGGTGTATCATCATCAAGAGAGATATCGAGGGTAGATTTTTCAGATTCAAAATGAAAAGCTTCATCTACCTTAACATTTATCGATTCTACGATCGTCTTAGATTCTAAGTTAAAAACTCGATATGCTCTGCTGTTTGTAGAATAACCTAAGAAAATCCCTTCGTCACTTCGAGAGTCAAATTTTCCAAGATTTTCGCGATCACGCAAAATAAAACACCGACTCCCAAAGATACGAAAATATTTGATGTTAGGTTTTCTACAAAACCAAAGTTCATATGGTGTATTCAATGTCCCCGGGCGCAAATACACGCGATTAATAACATAAACAGCAGTGTTCACCGCTTCAGCCCAAAAATAAAAAGGTAAGTTCCGGCTGTGAAGCATAACACGTGCCATTTCCTGTACGACCCTGTTTTTGCGCTCGACTACACCATTTTGTTGAGGTGTATAAGGTGCAGAGAATTCATGTTTAATGCCGTTAGAAGTGCAAAAATCAATGAATTTGGAATTTATGAATTCCCCACCTCTATCACTTCTAACTCGAGTAATCCTATCATTCTTTTCAGTCATAATACGATGGCAGATTTCGAGAAAAGAATCAAAGGTATCAGCTTTTTCTTTTAAAAATGCTACCCAAGTATATCTAGAAAAATCATCAACCAATAAGAAAATATACCATTTACCTCCCAGAGATGGTTGACGAGTTGGCCCCATTAAGTCCATATGCAAAAGTTCCAAAGGCCGTTTTGTACCTATGTGGTTCAAGTTCTTGTGTGCAGTCCTAGACTGTTTTCCTTTTTGGCAACCGCCACACACAATGTTTTGTTCAAAAGAAAGTTTTGGAACCCCCTTGACCACATCTTTGTTCGAAATTCTAGCAAGTTCCTTAAAGTTTATGTGACCTAGCCTTTCATGCCAAAGTGTTTCATTTTTCAAAGATGCTAGGTTACATTTTTCAGAAATCTTATGAGGAACTACATAACAATTGTTTTCTGATCTAACCCCTTTTAAAAAGAAAGCATGGTTCTGTCAGTTACAGTACATTTATCAGATGAAAAATTAACTGAATAACCACTATCACAAAGTTGACTTATGCTTATGAGGTTAGTCTTAAGGCCATGAACAAATAACACATTATTTAGAACCGGGCCATCTGGAATAGCTACCGTTCCCTTTCCAACAATTTTGGAAGACCGACCATCTCCGAAAACAACAAGTCCTCCGGAGTTTTTCTCAAATGTTTGAAAACAGTTTTTGTCACCGGTCATGTGACGGGAACACCCGCTATCCAGATACCAAGACGAACTATCATATGCATGCAAGGAAACATTAGTAACAAGACAAGGGAAAATTTCACCTTTGCGCACCCAAACCTTTTTGGAGTGCGTCGGTAATGATCGTGAAGTTGATCTCCTAGGTGAGAGCGTCTTGCTTGAAGAATTGCTGCTCCTTGATGATGTCGTCTTGAGCGGTGACTACCAAGGCTCTTTTCCTTCAATTGAATTGCAGTTGATTTTCGAGGAATAGCCTTTTGGTAGTCATTGCAAGAGGTGCTTGAGGTGTGCGTTTGGCTTCCGTCTTGCAATTTCTCCTTATGTGCCCTGAAATGCCACAACGAAAACATACCTTAGATCTTGACGATCCCGAGGAGGATGAAGTAGGCTTGTTGTCGTTGCTTGTCGTGAATTCCGGTGTCGGAGGAGGAGATACCGACTGAGGCACAAATACTGTCCCACTCGAACTTGGAATGTCTCCAGTTTGAGTGTATCCGAGGCCGAACTTATTTGTTTGACCAAGACCAAGAAGCCTGTCCAACTTACTCCTTCCAGAAGAAAATCTCTTTAAGTCATCCTTCAGTTGGCGAATGGTCTCCGTCATTTCCAATTTTTCCTGTCGAGCCTCGCCGTTGAGCTTCAAGAAGTAATTCGCTTTGTTCACCATATCCATATAATTCTTCTCGAGTTGCTCATTGGACTCTTGAAGGGAAACATTTGTTTTAATCAGATTATCCCTTTCCACTTCAAGATCGGTTGAGAGAGAGGTTACCCTTTTTACTTCTTCTTCGAGATCCTGCAATCTCCCTTTCAACCCCTTGTTTTGCTTAGCCAGTTTCTTTGAATCCCTCAAAAGTCTGTGGTAGGCTAGAGCAAAATCTTCACCTTCCGAATCATCTGATTCATCGTCCGTTGCAATCTTTTCAACAGTGGAGTTGGACAGTGAGTCGGATGTACTTGCCATTAAGCACATGAAGGGTGAAGAGGTGGACGCGTGGAATGCTGTCGCGTTGTCTTCTTCATCACTTGACGATGACTCATTTGACGTGGAGTTGTCATCCCAAGTGACGACTTGCATCGCCTTCTTCTTTGCCGGATTCTTGTTGGGACACTCCGTTGAAATGTGGCCGTAGCCTCGACATTTGAAGCACTGTACTTGTCCCTCTGAACTTTTCTTATCCTTTGAGAAGTTCTCTTGCTTTCTTGACTTGTAAGTTGAAGAACCCTTGCCTTTCTTCGACTTTCCGAAGGATGGAGTTTTGCTTGGATTTCCCCTTCGAAAGTTGCGGCGAAACTTCCTTGTCAAGAGAGCGAGCTGCTTCTCAAAGTCCTCCATAGATAGGTTCTCGTCATCGTCCGAGGAGGATGAATCCGCGTCTTCTTCTTTAGTTGTTTTCAATGCGTAACCTGAAGACTTAGAAGAGGATGCTTTTCCAGAAGAATAGTTAGTAGGAAATGTCATTTCATAAGTTTGTAAAGCACCAACTAATTCTTCTACACGCATTTCGTCCGGGTGTTTAATTGTTTCAATGGCTGCGACCTTCGGGCGAAATCGTTCAGGAAGAGTTCTTAGAATTTTTCTTACAACTTTAAATTCTGGAATCTTCTCTCCCAAGTTAGCACATGAGTTTACGATGTCTTGCAATCGTGTGTAATAGTCAGTGAAAGATTCATTCTCTGCCATAGAGATAGAGTCAAACTTGCTCGTAAGCATTTGCAGTTTCTGAATCTTCACAAGGTTAGTTCCCTCATGCGTAACTTGAAGAACATCCCAGATTTCTTTCGCAGTCTCACATGCCGAGACGCGAGAGAACTCTGTTTGTGACAAAGCATTAAATAGAGCATTAATTCCTTTGCCATTGTAAGAAGAAGAATCTATCTCTTCCTTGGTCCATTTCGACCTAGGTTTTAAGGTGCGAACATCATCTATAATTTCAGTTGGATTAGACCATCCTAATTCAATTGATTGCCACACCCTTTCGTCGATGGAAATTAAAAAGGCTTTCATCCGCACTTTCCAGTACGCATAATTTGTTCCATCAAAGAAAGGGGGTCGATTGATGTTTCCACCTTCAACCATTGTTTACAACCCTATTCCCGCTCTGATACCACTTGTTGGGTTATAAGTAAATGGATCTAAATAGGGGAAAAAACACCTAGAGGGGGGTGAATAGGTGTAAACAATAAACACTCAAAAATCATTGCGCAATAAAACCCAATGCGGAAAAATAAATGAACACGCAAGATTTTTACGTGGAAAAACTCCAAACCGGAGTAAAAAACCACGGGACCGATAACACGGCGAAATCCACTAGAATTAAACACGTACAAGGTGATATAACGTACTCACAGACGACTCAACCTTTTACCATACGCTCCTAGTAGATCTTCTCCGCTCGCTCCACGACGCTTCTCGAATCCACGATCCGCGCCCAACGCTGAATCCACAGCGTCCAACGTCGAGTCCACGACGTCCGACCGAATCCACGGTCTTCACCCAATACACGCTTCGAATCCACGAACGTAGTTGCACCTTGAATCCACAAGGCCACGCGAGTCCACGCGCCGATTTAGGGTAAATCGTTGTTTGTTTTGGGTGGTGATGATCCGCCGAATACTTAGATTAGAAATAGATCGGAAATACCATCTAAGTATTCATTGATTTGATTCTACTCAAAATGTGAGTATGGAAAACCTAGAATCAAATCAATCAATATAGATGAAGAAACATAGAATAAATCTATTGATTTCCTTTCTTCTCTATATGTGGATTTTTCTTTTCGGCTATGTTTTTCTATTTGTGCCGATCAATGTGGATGCCCTAGAAAATGAATACAGGGCCTATTTATAGGTTAGAAACCATTGGAAGAAGATAGGGATCAAAAACTGCCTTTTCTGGAGATTTTACGACGGCGATCCGGATTGGAATTGCACGATCCGGATCGCAGAAGCAAGAAAGACGATTTCCAGAAAAATGCAAGTTCGGGATCCGGATCGTAGTCCCCGATCCGGATCGTTCATACAGTTTCACCAAACATCACGTTCGGGATCCGGATTGCAAATCCTGATCCGGATCGTGCAAGCAAAAGGTAAAACCAGTGTTCGGGATCCGGATCATGAAATGCTGCGATCCGGATTGAAACAGTGTATGAACAAACACCCTTCGGGATCCGGATTGCCGAGCACGATCCGGATCCTGAACATGTCCCATGTCCAGTTTTTGATGATTATGCAATAAAACTTCTTCCAGGTGTTTCTACACTACAAGAAGTATTCGGATCACCAAAAACTTTAGTTAAACATACCTGATCCTTTTGAATTCTTCTTTCTTGAGATTGAGGTATATGATCCAAAGTTTTTCATCTTCAATCTTCAAGACTCAATACTTTCACGAAATACGCCAACTCAAATTCCGTAACACCATGGTCACCTGGTGAACTCCCCATCAACTTGCATGCAGGAACTAACGTGGGGATTTACCCTTGTGTAGTTGCACCACCTTGCAACCGAGCTCGGGCTCCGCCGCCGCCGCACTTGGACTCCGGCCACCATTCTGGTAAGCCTCTTACACCCTACTAGGGACCCCCATCATCTTGGTTTAGGCCAACAACCCTTTAACACAAAGTGGGGGCAAGCTTGTTACAAATTAAAGAATAATACCATGGTTTCCGACCGCCGCTGCTCCTGGCCGCGGGCTGTGGCTCGGGCATGTACCAAGTTTCCTCTGGGGGGTCCCTCTGACTGGTGCTCGACTTTGTTCAGGTTTGGACTGAGTCAGATTCTTGGTTTGGTGCAACCCGAGGATAGCTTCATTGGTGAATTTGCTCCGGCCAACGTTCCGACGATTTTCCGGTGTACCCGAGGTGAGCACCTCACTTTCTTATCCCTACTGAGCATGATGCTCACTTAAAATCCGAATATTATCGGGTATATGTCAAGTGTTAGCATAGTTAGAATTTGCATGGTTGAATGGCCTTGGGCCAACTTTGCCCTCGGACTTCGTAAAAGCCCAAATTGGTGAGCACGGGCTTTGTCTTGTCGCCCTGGACACGCTGAAACTCGCCGTGTAGTTTCTGGACTTCTAGATGTCAAGATCAAAGCAAAACAGTGTAAGAAACATAGAGGGTTAAAGAGCCAACTTTTTACTCGAGCCTCGTGCTGACCCAAATCTGTGAGCACGGGGTCCGACTCGTCAAAAGTGACGCGCTGAAACTTACGGCGTTGATTTTGGTTACCCGGATTTGGAGAACGGACCAAAACGGTGGTTCTAAGTCATATAATTATGCAATTTAGGAAAAATTGTGGATCAAGTTGCAAATGTAACTCTACGGCTGTATCTCGACAGTGTTAATGTACCCTCTAAGCATTTCGTTGACGTCTGTAGACTTCCGTTGAGCGAGAATTTGATATCGTTCCGTAAATTGGTGAAATCGCCAGTTTTACGGTTTACGGCGCGAGTTTCGCGTTTCAATTTGGATTTCTGGACATCAGTTGTTGCCTCTAATTATCCCCGACACTGACCTGGCTAGTCTAGTGTCTTTGGTAATTCATCGGGAGACTCCGAAGCCGAATTGGGCTTCCCGTGAGTTGTGCAAGTATTGTAGGCAACATTTGGACACCGAAAATTAAGATTTGGCCTCTGTCTGCCCGAACATCGAGGTGATGATGTTTAGGGTCAGTAGTTGAGGTTTGGCAGTGTTTGGATGTACATAGACTGTCGGCGGGTCAGTTTCAGAGTTGCGGTAATTTTTCGGAAATTCTGATAAGAGCCTGGTTTCGGCTAAGTTCCCCGTGTTAGCGACAGGATGTTATAGTATTGTCAGGATGGGCATGAGCGAGTATGTTACTGATTCCAGTTATATGTTCAGGGCTTAGCAGTTCGGCACCCGCGTCCCAGTAAACTAGCGGGAGTTCGGGATCGGCCTACAATGATGTGGGTTATCTTCGGTCTGGGCTTTATCTTTTCGGCCCTCTGGTTGCTTTAGTCCAGTCGGACACTTGTTTTTTATTTCAGTCCTGATTATGCCTATATGTGCTTGTTCCTAAATAATAGGAGTTCTAGTCTCAGTTCCTGGCATGATTGCATTAGTATCGATATCCCAGTGGGGATTTCCTCGGCTTCTCGCCGTCTGTCCGGTCTACCGACCGTGGACTGAGATTTAGCATTATGATTGCTATGGAGTCTATACCTGCTCTTATTACTTGCTTGCATATCATGCTTATATTCCAGCAGTTGCTTGATTACCCTACTGAGACATATCATGCTTATATTCCAGCAGTTGCTTGATTACCCTACTGAGACACATCATGCTTATATTCCAGCAGTTTCTTGTTTATCATGTTGAGTTATATCATGATTTCTTCAGCAGTTGATATGCATTTCCTGGACACATGCCATGCTTGATTGGTCACTAGCATAGTTCTATACCTGTCTCTATTCTTCACTGCATGTTTAGAATAGGTGAGATTACTTCAGTACTTGGCATGTTATACTTGTATCCCAGTGGGAATTTTCCTCGGCTTCTTGCCGTCTATTTGGTCAGTGGACCATGGTTTGAGCATCAGCATCATGATAGCCGTCGAGCCAGCTTTCAGTCACGCACACCGACGGTTTGGCCACCGTCACGGTGTTCTTTACCGGTAGAGAGGTCTGATTGACCCGTGAGCCCAGTGGGGTTATGATAGCTTGCAGGGTGTCCAAAATTGGCTTTAGGCCTGAGGCCCCAGGGTGTCCAAAAGTGGCTTTAGGCCTGAGGCCCCGATGACCAAGAGAGGTTTAGCCGGAGGTCATTATGCTCCATGGCAGTTTAGCCTGAGGCCCTTGTGGCCAACAGTGGCAGTGGATTGGGTATATTCGTGGTACTACCTTTGATGCACCTTCTTGATATTTCCTGCTTGCTTGATTACCTGCATTTTCATATCTGTTATGGATTTATCATGCATAGTATGATTGTGTTATATATGCATACTCTAGCTGTTCTATTTATCCATATTTGATCTTACTTGGCTTAGACTGTATATCTGCACTGTTGATTAATCCCTGGTAATGGTACTCTGCTTAGTTTGTATACTTGCATTTTACCTTTCATTACACATTGCATATCAGTGGATTATTGTTTGGTTATTTTAGCCTCTACTCAGTATGCCTTGCTTATCTGTAGATCTGCTATCTGCTTATTCAGCCTTTTCCCACTGACCTGTTACTATCCGGAGATTATTGTATCCAGTAGGTACGATTAGCTATTTCTCGGGTCGTCGTGCCCACTGGGATACACTTATGTGTGTCTCACACCCTCGGGTGACTGTTTTTCAGGACTGTTGGGTGGTGAGATGTCGGGACGGTCTGGTGAGGTGATCACGATAGAGCTGTTCCCCTGAGGATCTGACATTTTGGGATATGATCAGATACGGTATTTTATTAGTTCAGTTATTAGTTACGTTCTTAGTTAAGTTATCTGTACTTAAACTCTGAATGTATTATGTACTTGCCTAGCCGTGCATGTATAGGGAAGTTCTGTCTGGATAGAGGAGTTCCCTATGTATGTGGCGGTCTGTTACGCCCAGTTTTTGATAACTCTGATTAAAAAAAAAAAAAAAAAAAAAAAAAAAAAAAAAAAAGTTAGACCGGTTTTTAAACTCGGGGCGTGACAATAATTATCAGGAATATACATTTATTATATTGAAGGTAAAACAAGTCGCTATTATATTTATTGTACTAACCTCTAAATGTTCGGACAGTCATACCAGGCAGAATTATTATGACTGGTTTATTAGGTTCGCTGATTGTAAATCGCGCTTCATCAAAGGAAACGGCGAATTTATCCCATAGTGCAACAGACAGAGTATTTTGTCTGGAAAATAAAGAGATTAATTTAATATAGATTTGTAATCTAATTTAACTAATGTACTTTGACTATTATTTAAAGTCAGGCATTGCTTACTCGGAATCTTCGGCCTCTAAATTTCTGATTGGAGTTAAGGTATCCCCAATGTATTTATGCGTGATATCGTGAATACTTGTAATTTTCCCGAAAATATCTACAGAATATAGAGTAAACATGAATAAAAGGACCGTATGTACGTAACTTGAATAAATCAATTTCTATTCAGTAAGAGTGCTACCTGTGAGGACAGCATCATTGTATCTGTCACGCCCCGGGTGTAAACCAGAACCCGGGCCCGTCCACAGATCCGCCGTGCATGCGGTATTTCCCACATACACGAAGCGTCGGTAACCTGCTCAGATAAGAAAATATAATAAAAGAGCATAATAATCAGAGCTAAATAAAACTACTGTATCTCAGACAGATGCTGGAAGTAAAAGGTACAACAGTAAAATAAAATACAGATGTCTCTCCCAGCTCACAACTATAATACAAACAGCTGGCGGAAGCCAGTCCCCAAAAAGAAATAAGTAAAAGCTGTCTGAGAAGTCCTGGTGCCCAAAAATCTCCAGCTACAACCCTCGGGAGGCTCTCTATCTAGTCCGCGATGCGCTTACCTCGATCAGTTGCTGACGGCCCAGCAACTCCCACAGAGGACTCTGCAAAACAAAGGAAGGGAAGAAACAAGAAAAGACAATGGGGGTAAGTACTACTATAAACAGTAGCCTCCCCTAGTGGGTAAAGCCTCAGCTCAGATATGCCCACCAGGTGATCAGAGGCGAAAAAGGGAAAGGAAAAGAAAGGAGATGCAGATAGGTAAAGCGACTGATAAGGTGCTATCCCTAATATGCCTCTACATGACCAACCAATAAGGATGGAGAAAGTGATGCATCAGAATCAAGAAGCCTGTCATAATGACCCAATCTGACAGCCAGTGAACACTGGCACTGCCTGCTCTGCTGTCGAACTCAAGAAACCAGCATGGTGCCCGGCGCTCACACCGTGGAAAGCCTACTCCGGAGTGGCACTCGAGGGGAGCGACCCACACGAGGAAAGCGTCACCGGGCAATAACCGCGCCGGTGAAATAAGTATCACTGTATCAAGTATCACTGTATCAAGTATCACTGTATCACTGTCTCATAATAGCAGGACTGGATCGAGACTCAAGGAAGTGGGAAAAACCCTCCACTAAAGATAGCCCGATCCCCAAAACACCCAATCTGATGCAATAGTAACAATCCGGTCAACCACCCAAGATCCGTGGTCGCCGCAACACCCTGTCATAAACCCAACCTGTCCCAAATCCCCAATACCTGCCTACACTGTCCAACATACGCTCGAACCTGAGCGACTAAGCCGCAAGTATCAACAATGGAAGAAGAAAAGAGCAAAAGCATGGTTTCTCCTAAGTCAAGTCCCAAAATAGTGTAGCAGTAAAAGATGACAATAATTATGTGACCAATTTAATCATGCAGTGTTCCAATATTTCGTCCAATTTCCAAGTATATACAGTTTGAAGTGACATAAGCTAGGGTGACCGTCTCACATGAACAAACATCAGTTTTGCAGTCCTCTATTTCTATTTGTCTCCAAGTATACAATTCCAGAATCAATAAGCGATTAAATCGAGTGATTAATCTAACAATAATTTATTAGAGATCTGATAACCAATAATCAATTTCCTAGAGCATGCAAGTCTACCAATCAACACATTTAGCATTGTCATAGCAAGGGTACTCTGATATTCCTAGTGGGCATACAAAGAGAGGAGTACAACAACCACCCACCTGAAGCGCAACTGTCCAAACTCGTACAGTCAGAAAATACCAAAATTCCAAATCCTTGCTCCACAATTTCAGCACACCCGAAATAATCCTGGTACAGTACAAAGCTCACTAATTACACTTAGACTCCCAATTAAAGCACTAATAAACACATACAACCTCGAATTCTGAACTGCTAAATTATCACCTGCAGAAATTGCCCAGAAAATTCCAATAAAAATATCACGGCGATCCTCGCGTCGATAGCTTCGCAACGGTACCTTGCACGCCCAAATCCGAGTTCTGTACAGCAAGATAAAAATTCGGCAAGGGGGCACTCTCATACTAAAATCTGTATTAAGGACTGATTACTGTTCACTGAGAAAACAGTAATTCTCACCTCGAAATAAAATTCACAAAAATCCAATAAAAATACGAGCGCGTTCCTTGCGATCCGTAGATGAAAAAGTTGTATAGGCTCGTTTCCGTCGGACGCTCGTGCGCAAAGATATGGCCGAAACACTCCGCTGCTGTCAAGTAATTCCATACAGAAAGAGGGGTCACTTGTTGCCTCGAAATCCGTGCCAAAACCTCGAAACGGGAAAGCGCGACCAAAACGAAAGATGAAGTCCTACCTCTTAGGAGTCTACTGATCCAAGAATCGCAGGAAAATGATGTCGGGGTAGCCCAGGGGAGCAAAAATACGATCGCTGCGCCGAAGAAGAACACTAGAAAGCAACGTCGCGCCGCACCGTAAAATGGGGAACCTCGGGATTCGTGCCTCCAAAACTCTTGAAACTTGGCAGGGAGATCAAGGACTTGGAGATGAAGATTTTTGCTTAAGGGTGCTCGGGCTGAAGATGAACAGGTTGGGAGAAAAAAGGGAAAGAAGGCAGCTCGGGTTGGGGGTTTATATAGGCTGAAAAGAACAAATCAAATAATTCCCAACATGTCCCCACTTTCGGGCGCTCGCCAGATTTCGGGCTGCTACAGTAACGGGCCGGCCCAGGATTTCCGGGCGCGCACAGTGCGGCCCGGCCCACCGCACAGTCCAGTCCACAACACTCCCGGACCCCGCTGCACCCGGAGCACCTGCGCCAACCAATGACGGCGCGCCACGTGTCCCCCGGCGACCGTGCACCGCGCACGCCGCGCCGTGCACCGCGCACGTCGCCGTGTCTCCCGGTCACCTGCCCGCGTACGGCACCTGCCCCGGTCACCTGCCCCACTAGCCGCGTGGACCGGGAGCACAGGACCGCACCAACCAAACCTCGCCACGTGTCCACCCGGTCCACCGTGCACCCGGCCCAAACTCCGTGGACCGCGTCTGCTGCGCCGGCCAACCGGAAGGCGCCACGTGGGCCGCCTCCGGTGCACGACCCCCCGCGGTGGACCGCGCTCCTGCCCGCGCCCTCAGCCGCCTGCCCGCGCCCTCAGCCGCGCTGCCCGCGGCGGCGCCGCCGCCCGCCGACGCTGCCCGCCGCCGCCGATCGCCGGCGACACTGTTCCGGCGTGAACAGTACCCGCAAGCTCCAAATTAACAAGCAAATAGCCCATCTTGACCGTTTTCGCGCGCTGATTCCAAAAACGAGGTCCATTTTGCCAAATTCCGCCTCCAAAATTTGCCGGAGGCTCCCGCAAGCGCCAAAAACTGTCAAAACTTCCGAGAGTCCGCTTTTGGACATCCGGACACAGAATAGGGCAAACAAAAAGCCAATCTCAAGTGTTTTTCCGCGCTGAATCCAAATCCATCCTCCGTTTGGCCTAAATCCTTTTCTAAAATTCGGCAAAAGCAGCCGAAGGCCAAAACAGCTAACCAAAGCTCACAGGGTCCATCTGTGGCATCCCTTTGATGCACTATGGGCCAGATACACCATCAACAGGTGTCTAAACAGTGGATTCACGGGAAAAAGCTGCATGGGGTTCAGGGATCCTACATCCTCCCCCACTAAAAAAAAGTTTCGTCCCCGAAACAGAAATAAACAAAGCAGACGTACCTCAAACTGCGGCCTCGAACAAGAAGGGGTAGGCATCTCTCATCTCTGTCTCCAGCTCCCAAGTAGCCTCTCGCTCCTCATGATTGCTCCACAGGATCTTCACATATGGAATGGCCCGATTGCGCAATTCCCTCACCTCACGAGCAAGAATCCGCAACGGGCGCTCCTCGTAGACCAAGTCCTCGCCGATCTCCAACGAAGTGAAGTCAATCACGTGCGACGGGTCAAAAACATATCTCCTCAGAGCTGAGACGTGGAAGACATCATGAACTCCGGCCAGGCGCGGGGGTAAGGCAACTCTGTATGCCACAGGACCAACTCTGTCCAGTACCTCAAAGGGTCCAATAAAGCGGGGACTGAGCTTCCCCCGTACTCCAAATCTCCGGACCCCTTTCGAGGGCGAGACCTTCAAGAAGACATGATCACCAACCTGAAACTCCAGGTCTCGCCGTCGAGTATCTGCGTAGCTCTTCTGACGACTCTGGGCTGTCTCAAGATGCCGGCGAATAATCCTGACTTTTTCCTCTGCCTCCAAAAGTAACTCCGGTCCCAAAGTCCTCCTCTCACCCACGTCACTCCAATATAAGGGAGACCGACACTTGCGTCCATACAACGCTTCAAACGGAGCCATCCGGATGCTCGCCTGATAGCTGTTGTTGTACGCGAACTCAACCAAAGATAAGTGCCGGTACCACCCTCCTCCAAAATCCATAACGCACGCTCTAAGCATATCCTCGAGGGTCTGTATGGTGCGCTCTGACTGCCCATCGGTCTGTGGGTGGAAAGCGGTGCTAAACCTGAGCTGAGTCCCCAATGCAGAATGCAAACTCCCCCAAAAGCGTGACACGAATCTCGGGTCTCGATCTGACACAATCGAAGCAGGTATGCCGTGAAGCCTCACTATCTCATCCATATATAACTGTGCCAAATGCTCTAGTGACCAAGTCATCTGAACTGGTAAGAAGTGCGCCGACTTGGTGAGTCTGTCAACAATAACCCAGATCGCATCTGCTCCGCTCTGCGCCCTCGGCAATCCAGTGACGAAATCCATAGTGACGTGGTCCCATTTCCACTCGGGAATTGGAAGACTCTGCAACTTGCCAGCAGGGACGCGATGCTCTGCTTTCACTTGCTGACAAGTTAAACAGTGAGCTACGAATCTCCCAATGTCCCGCTTCATTCCGGGCCACCAAAACTGTGCCTTGAGGTCCTTATACATCTTAGTACCTCCAGGGTGGACGGTATAAGGTGTATAGTGGGCCTCCCTCAAAATCTGATCTCTAATCTCCTGATCCATAGGCACACACACTCGGTCCCTGTACCGCAGTACTCCCGAGCTATCCACAGAAAAATCCCCTGTCTGATCCGCCTGAAGCTGCGTCCTGATCCTCGTCAAGTGGGGGTCCTCACTCTGAGTGTCCCTGATCCTCTCCAACAGAGTGGGCTGCAAGACCATAGACATAAGTCTAGCAGAGACCCCAGGGGATACTACCTCCAGCTGTAATCGCCTCATCTGCTCGACCAACGGCGCCTGCTGCGAGATCAATAAGCTCAGACTCGTCCTCCTGCTCAAAGCATCCGCCACAACATTGGCCTTGCCGGGGTGATAAAGGATACTCAG
The DNA here is from genome assembly GCA_029168755.2 of Tillandsia fasciculata. Lineage (NCBI taxonomy): Eukaryota > Viridiplantae > Streptophyta > Magnoliopsida > Poales > Bromeliaceae > Tillandsia > Tillandsia fasciculata. Next base: position 371,592 of record JAQOTM010000116.1, read on the forward strand.
ATCATAATCCTTTAGCAGCTCCAACCACCGACGTTGCCTCAAATTCAGCTCCTTTTGGGTGAACAGATACTTCAAGCTCTTGTGATCAGTATATATCTCGCAATGCTCACCATACAAGTAATGCCGCCACAGCTTCAGAGCAAACACCACCGCTGCCAACTCCAGATCATGAGTAGGGTAATTTTTCTCATAGTCCTTCAATTGCCGCGAAGCATAGGCAATCACCCTACCCTGCTGCATCAACACACACCCCAGACCACTATGTGAGGCATCACTGTAAATCACAAATCCTTCCCCCATAACAGGGAGGGCAAGGATTGGAGCGGTCATCAATCTCTGCTTCAGCTCCTCAAAACAGCTCTGGCAAGTCTCGCTCCAAACAAACTTAACCCCTTTCCTGGTCAGACGAGTGAGGGGAGAGGAAAGCTTCGCAAAGCCTTCCACAAAACGCCGATAGTAGCCCGCCAAACCAAGAAAGCTCCGCACCTCAGTGATAGTCGTCGGCCTCGGCCAATCTCGAATAGCATCCACCTTGGCCGGATCCACCGCCACTCCAGCAGCTGAAACAACATGACCCAGAAAAGCAACCTCCCGGAGCCAAAACTCACACTTTTTGAACTTAGCATACAGCTTCTTCTCTCGCAGAAGCTGTAGCACGGTCCTCAAGTGCTCCTCGTGCTCCAGATCACTCCGGGAGTAGATCAGAATATCATCTATAAACACCACCACAAACCGGTCCAAAAACGGCTGAAATATCCTGTTCATCAAGTCCATGAATGCGGCAGGGGCATTTGTCAACCCAAAAGGCATCACAGTAAACTCATAATGCCCGTACCGCGATCTGAAAGCCGTCTTGGAGATGTCCTCGGCCCTCACCCTCAGCTGGTGGTAACCGGACTGCAGATCGATCTTCGAGAACACCGATGCTCCCTGTAACTGATCAAACAAATCATCAATCCGGGGGAGGGGATACTTATTCCGGATGGTCACTTTGTTCAATTCCCTATAATCCACACACAACCGCAGTGACCCATCCTTCTTCTTCACAAACAACACAGGCGCTCCCCACGGAGAAACACTGGGTCGGATGAAGCCCCTATCCAAAAGATCCTGAAGCTGGGCTTTCAACTCCCTCAACTCAGCTGGCGCCATCCTATAGGGTGCCTTTGAGATTGGTGCAGTTCCAGGAACTACATCAATCACGAACTCAATCTCCCTCTCCGGCGGCATCGTCGTCAACTCAGGGGAAATACATCTGGGAACTCGCGGACAATAGGGATATCCTCGAGTCCCAGTGCCGCCGTAGGCACCTCCACCACAGTGGCCAAAAAGGCAGTGCAACCCCTACTCATCATCCTCCTAGCTCTGGCCGAGGAAATGGTCGCTGCGAACAGCGTGCTCTGGCAGCCTCTGAAGATGAACTCCTCCTGTCCTGGCTCGCGAAGCGTCACCGTCCTTTCTCTGCAGTCGATAGTGGCGGAATACCGTGATAGCCAATCCACCCCTAGCACTACATCAAAATCCTGGAGCTGCTGCAAAACAAGCAAGTCTGCGGACAAAATCCAAGGCCCCAACTGCACTGGGCAAGCCGCACAACGCTCCACGACATGCAAACTATGATCAGGAATCCAAACCTCTAACCCATGCAATGATGCACATTCTACTAAAAAGGAAGGAAAAGAAAAGCTCCGACAACAATAAGATATGAATCCTAACACCGGAAGTAAAACATACCTGCCGCAACCTGGTCAGCGATAGCAGGATCCTCCATCTGTGCTAAGCAATCATGGCCGCTCGACAAGGGCTGTCTCTCACCAGATAAGCGGGATGGCGAAGATCGGTCTACCAGAAGATCTGTCGGTGAAGTTCCCGGTCGTGGCTGGGAAAAAGTAGAAACAGTTGCCGAAGTGGGTGCTGCAGCTGTCCTTGCGGGGCACGTGGCTCGAATGTGCCCAGGCTGTCCACACTTGAAGCAACGACCCCACCTCGAGCCACATTTATCTGACGGGTGCTGCCCCCTGCAGAAAACACACCTACCAGACGATCGGGCCCGCCTCGGCTGCGACCCCTGCTGCTGCTGACGCTGCTGTCGTGGCCTCGATCTCCGCTGGGATGTGGTAGGGGCCAACGCCGAAGAAGGTACTACAAAGGTCGGAAGGGGGCATGTAGCTCGGATGTGACCAGGCTGTCCACAACTAAAACAACGACCATGCCTCAGCTCACAAGTACCGGCGGAATGCTGGCCCCCGCAAAAAGTGCACCTGGCAGCCTGCAGGGGCTGCCTCAACTGTCGAGACCGTCTCTGAGAACCAGCCTGTCCATCAACATCCGGGGCTGGGCGTTTCCTCTCTAAACGCCGCTCTGAAGCCCTAGCTCTCTCTCCGACTACAGAATCACCCCTTTGCGCCAACAGCTGCTCCAAACGCTGGTCCTGACGAAAGCTCCTTGCCACCAAATGGGTCACTAAGGCCCGCAGTTCCCCCAGCTCAGCAGATACCGCCTGCCCAGGCTCCTCAGGGGGAGTGGGGGTACCCTCGGCGGAAGAACGACGTCGGGACGACATCCTGCAACGAGAAACGGCAAATCAGAAGCAAATCCCCACACGACCCAATCTGGCGAAAGTCAAAGACATCCCCCTATTTCTGTAACTTTATGTTGTCTGCAGCCAACATAACGGTTCACAGAAATAGACTATGTCGATCTCTCTTCACTCACTGGAAGAGTTAACTATAAAAATCACCGACTTTCGCAAAATGTCACGCCACTCACGCCCTATCATCCTAGGGTCTGTCCAAAAGCCTAGGGTTTCCTAAGTCCCAACTGACCTATCCCTAAGCTCTGATACCAACTTAATCTGTCACGCCCCGGGTGTAAACCAGAACCCGGGCCCGTCCACAGATCCGCCGTGCATGCGGTATTTCCCACATACACGAAGCGTCGGTAACCTGCTCAGATAAGAAAATATAATAAAAGAGCAATAATAATCAGAGCGGAAATAAAACTACTGTATCTCAGACAGATGCTGGAAGTAAAAGGTACAACAGTAAAATAAAATACAGATGTCTCTCCCAGCTCACAACTATAATACAAACAGCTGGCGGAAGCCAGTCCCCAAAAAGAAATAAGTAAAAGCTGTCTGAGAAGTCCTGGTGCCCAAAAATCTCCAGCTACAACCCTCGGGAGGCTCTCTATCTAGTCCGCGATGCGCTTACCTCGATCAGTTGCTGATGGTCCAGCAACTCCCACAGAGGACTCTGCAAAACAAAGGAAGGGAAGAAAACAAGAAAAGACAATGGGGGTAAGTACTACTATAAACAGTAGCCTCCCCTAGTGGGTAAAGCCTCAGCTCAGATATGCCCACCAGGTGATCAGAGGCGAAAAAGGGAAAGGAAAAGAAAGGAGATGCAGATAGGTAAAGCGACTGATAAGGTGCTATCCCTAATATGCCTCTACAAGACCAACCAATAAGGATGGAGAAAGTGATGCATCAGAATCAAGACGCCTGTCATAATGACCCAATCTGACAGCCAGTGAACACTGGCACTGCCTGCTCTGCTGTCGAACTCAAGAAACTAGCATGGTGCCCGGCGCTCACACCGTGGAAAGCCTACTCCGGAGTGGCACTCGAGGGGAGCGACCCACACGAGGAAAGCGTCACCGGGCAATAACCGCGCCGGTGAAATAAGTATCACTGTATCAAGTATCACTGTATCAAGTATCACTGTATCACTGTCTCATAATAGCAGGACTGGATCGAGACTCAAGGAAGTGGGAAAAACCCTCCACTAAAGATAGCCCGATCCCCAAAACACCCAATCTGATGCAATAGTAACAATCCGGTCAACCACCCAAGATCCGTGGTCGCCGCAACACCCTGTCATAAACCCAACCTGTCCCAAATCCCCCAATACCTGCCTACACTGTCCAACATACGCTCGAACCTGAGCGACTAAGCCGCAAGTATCAACAATGGAAGAAGAAAAGAGCAAAAGCATGGTTTCTCCTAAGTCAAGTCCCAAAATAGTGTAGCAGTAAAAGATGACAATAATTATGTGACCAATTTAATCATGCCGTGTTCCAATATTTCGTCCAATTTCTAAGTATATACAGTTTGAAGTGACATAAGCTAGGGTGACCGTCTCACATGAACAAACATCAGTTTTGCAGTCCTCTATTTCTATTTGTCTCCAAGTATACAATTCCCGAATCAATAAGCGATTAAATCGAGTGATTAATCTAACAATAATTTATTAGAGATCTGATAACCAATAATCAATTTCCTAGAGCATGCAAGTCTACCAATCAACACATTTAGCATTGTCATAGCAAGGGTACTCTGATATTCCTAGTGGGCATACAAAGAGAGGAGTACAACAACCACCCACCTGAAGCGCAACTGTCCAAACTCGTACAGTCAGAAAATACCAAAATTCCAAATCCTTGCCTCCACAATTTCAGCACACCCGAAATAATCCTGGTACAGTACAAAGCTCACTAATTACACTTAGACTCCCAATTAAAGCACTAATAAACACATACAACCTCGAATTCTGAACTGCTAAATTATCACCTGCAGAAATTGCCCAGAAAATTCTAATAAAAATATCACGGCGATCCTCGCGTCGATAGCTTCGCAACGGTACCTTGCACGCCCAAATCCGAGTTCTGTACAGCAAGATAAAAATTCGGCAAGGGGGCACTCTCAAACTAAAATCTGTATTAAGGACAGATTACTGTTCACTGAGAAAACAGTAATTCTCACCTCGAAATAAAATTCACAAAAATCCACTAAAAATACGAGCGCGTTCCTTGCGATCCGTAGATGAAAAAGTTGTATAGGCTCGTTTCCGTCGGACGCTCGTGCGCAAAGATATGGCCGAAACACTCCGCTGCTGTCAAGTAATTCCATACAGAAAGAGGGGTCACTTGTTGCCTCGAAATCCGTGCCAAAACCTCGAAACGGGAAAGCGCGACCAAAACGAAAGATGAAGTCCTACCTCTTAGGAGTCTACTGATCCAAGAATCGCAGGAAAATGATGTCGGGGTAGCCCAGGGGAGCAAAAATACGATCGCTGCGCCGAAGAAGAACACTAGAAAGCAACGTCGCGCCGCACCGTAAAATGGGGAACCTCGGGATTCGTGCCTCCAAAACTCTTGAAACTTGGCAGGGAGATCAAGGACTTGGAGATGAAGATTTTTGCTTAAGGGTGCTCGGGCTGAAGATGAACAGGTTGGGAGAAAAAAGGGAAAGAAGGCAGCTCGGGTTGGGGGTTTATATAGGCTGAAAAGAACAAATCAAATAATTCCCAACATGTCCCCACTTTCGGGCGCTCGCCAGATTCCGGGCTGCTACAGTAACGGGCCGGCCCAGGATTTCCGGGCGCGCACAGTGCGGCCCGGCCCACCGCACAGTCCAGTCCACAACACTCCCGGACCCCGCTGCACCCGGAGCACCTGCGCCAACCAATGACGGCGCGCCACGTGTCCCCCGGCGACCGTGCACCGCGCACGCCGCGCCGTGCACCGCGCACGTCGCCGTGTCTCCCGGTCACCTGCCCGCGTACGGCACCTGCCCCGGTCACCTGCCCCACTAGCCGCGTGGACCGGGAGCACAGGACCGCACCAACCAAACCTCGCCACGTGTCCACCCGGTCCACCGTGCACCCGGCCCAAACTCCGTGGACCGCGTCTGCTGCGCCGGCCAACCGGAAGGCGCCACGTGGGCCGCCTCCGGTGCACGACCCCCGCGGTGGACCGCGCTCCTGCCCGCGCCCTCAGCCGCCTGCCCGCGCCCTCAGCCGCGCTGCCCGCGGCGGCGCCGCCGCCCGCCGACGCTGCCGCCGCCGCCGCCGGCGATCGCCGGCGACACTGTTCCGGCGTGAACAGTACCCGCAAGCTCCAAATTAACAAGCAAATAGCCCATCTTGACCGTTTTCGCGCGCTGATTCCAAAAACGAGGTCCATTTTGCCAAATTCCGCCTCCAAAATTTGCCGGAGGCTCCCGCAAGCGCCAAAAACTGTCAAAACTTCCGGGAGTCCGCTTTTGGACATCCGGACTCAGAATAGGGCAAACAAAAAGCCAATCTCAAGTGTTTTTCCGCGCTGAATCCAAATCCATCCTCCGTTTGGCCTAAATCCTTTTCTAAAATTCGGCAAAAGCAACCGAGGGCCAAAACAGCTAACCAAAGCTCACAGGGTCCATCTGTGGCATCCCTTCGATGCACTATGGGCCAGATACACCATCAACAGGTGTCTAAACAGTGGATTCACGGGAAAAAGCTGCATGGGGTTCAGGGATCCTACAGTATCGCTTGTGCGTAACTTCGTAGAAGATTGAGAAATTAAAACTGTATAGTGGTATTTCATTCAAACTTTCTTTCATTTCGCTTATTTGTGTCCGCTTGCTTATTTGAATCATGTAATCGCGATTTACGGCAATAAATCTTTTCTTGCTTGGAATAACAGTGAATTTTTCTATTACATATAGGTTGCCTTCACTTATTTTAGATCTAAATGCCGCTACATCTTGTTTGTGTATAGTTGCTTGCATGGAAAAGGACTAAACATACCATGGTAGACAGAAAGAGAAACTGTTAACCAAATTAGAAACAAATTCACAATCAGAGGAGTACGAAAACAAAGGGGATATACAGACCTCTTCATCTATTAATAAGCAATCCAAGCTAAAGATATCTCCTTTTAAAAAAGGAGTTGTTGATTCCCATACTCGGCAGATGCGAACTTTGATTTGACATTCTTGAGATTGCGGCGACAGTTGTGATAAAAGTAAAGTCTTCATTGTACCTGTAGGGTTGTATTCAAGAGAAGAATAAATATAATACTAAGTAGTACAACAAAGAAGAAATGACAATTTGTTTTTTTCTCGCGGAAAAAAATGTAGATAGAAGAATACGAATTCACATGGGAAAAGAAAGAAATATATAAGGATATATTACAAACCTGAGAATATTATTTTAAATCATCAAGTATTTCTTGATAAATAATATTCTTTGTATATCCTTCAGGTTGGCCATCTTTATTTTCTATAAGGATTCGTAACCCTTTCTTCGATGTTACTCGTGATATCGCAACATAAAGCTGGCCATGTGAAAACACAGGTTGTGACAAATAGAGCCCGACTTTTTCTAATGTTTGTCCCTGGCTTTTATTAATTGTCATTGCGTAACATAAACGCAGCGGAAATTGCCTTCTTTTCAATATGAATGACCATTTTGATTCAGTAAAGATTTCTGCTTCAATAATTCTAGGAGCCAGTTGAGTTATAAGCAAACGTGTCCCATTGTAAAGCCCGGAACTTTGATTAATATTGCAAAGTAACATTACAGGGCTTCCTACTTTTAACTTCAATTTGTGATTTGGTACTCCATTAAATTTTAAACTATTCAAGAAATCTACTGGGTAAAGTATGTTGCTTTCTTCAGAATTTTTCGATGAACTGCATATTGAATCCGAACTGAAATATAAACGTTCTTCTGTTTGTAGTAAAGAAAGAACGTAAGTATTAATTTCATCAACACTCTCGTTCATAGGCATAACAATAGCTCTGTTTCGTAAGTATGTAGGATCATTATATTTGTACTCGATATTATCGTATATTTCACTAACGATCGCCTACATTCCATTGTTGTCAAATTCGACCAGTATGTCATCAGGAATTTTGATCCATGTTGGCTCTTCTTCATTCTCTAATTGTATGCTATTTATTTTCCCATCACCAATATCAAGTACCCATTGACTAAATTCTCTCAAAGCTCTATTAGAGGTACCATCTGTTGATCCTCGTAGTAATCTCATATTTATAGTAAGTCGAAAGACTTTACATTTACTCCATATATAAGATCTAGTCATTGATGCATTTAAAATATCTTGTTTACTACCACCAACAATAACTGGAAGTATTTGTCTAAAATCTCCTCCCAAAAGAATAGTTTTTCCTCCAAAAGATTCTCAGTAGTTGCTGAATCAGCAATCCCCATAATGTCCTTTAATGATTTATCTAAAGCCTCGAAACAATTTCGATGATTCATAGGTTCTTCGTCCCAAATAATTAAGCTCGCATGGAAAATTAAAGCGGCAAGTTGTGTACCTTTCTTAATTTCACAAATAGAACAATCGTTAATTTGTATAGGTATTTTAAATCTGGAATGAGCTGTTCGGCCTCCAGGTAATAAAAGGGATGCTATACCTGAGGAAGCAACAGCCAAAACTATTTTTCCTTCTGAACGTAATCTTGAGATAATGGTCTTCCAAAGGTATGTTTTTCCTGTTCCACCATGTCCATAAACAAATATAATATCTCCAATATCTTGATATACAGAAACCAAGACAGCAGTATATATTATTCGTTGTTCATCGTTTAACCCATCAAATAATTCGATATGATCCTGTATCACTCAGTTGTATTGTAATCCAATTCTTCCCTTACTAACCTGTTATCCAAGCCATCAAAAATTAGCCTGCCAGGATTTGGGAGTTTATAATCAGACAGCGAGGCAGAGTTTTTGTTGAAAAGAACCTCGAGATCAAGCAAAACATGATTTTGAAGCTCAATTTCAGGTATTTGGAGATTTTGAACTCCAAGAATATGCTTCAATTTGTATGAAATATCATGGGACATTAATTGCCAATACTTAGTCCATAATTTGAGAGGATCTGTCGCCTCACAAAATATCACTATGGTTGTAAATAACTGACGAAGCCCAGCAGAAGAGGACCAATGTGATGCTTCTTCAAACGCTTCTCTCCATTCTGTATCATCACCCAGTAATCCGAGAGCATTACATGCAGAATGAAATGTGTCGTGTACAACACCATCAACAGTTCTAATTTCTACATAATTTCTTGGACCCCTTAGTATATTTAAAAGGATTCTTAAGAAGTATAATTCGCCTATATTTGGATGTATATAAACTATTCTGCCAATACGATATCCCTGTTTTCTTCTAGACCAAAATTTATCTTTTTTATGCCACACCCATTTTGCAGGAAACTCAGTGTATGTAAGTTCCCGAGCATCGTCACATTCGGTATTAGTATGCATCCATTCAGTCAACATCGACTTCTCAATATTAGGGAGGGCCAAAACATTGTCACGCCCCGAGTTTAAAAACCGGTCTAATTTTTTTTTTTTTTTTTTTTTTAAATCAGAGTTATCAGAAACTGGGCGTAACAGACCGCCACATGCATAGAAAATCCTCTATCCAGACAGAATCTCCCCTATACATGCACAGCTAGGCAAGTACATAATACATTCAGAGTTTAAGTACAGATAACTTAACTAATAACGTAACTAACAACTGAACTACTAAAATACCGTATCTGATCATATCCCAAATTATCAGATCCTCAGGGGAACAGCTCTATCGTGATCACCTCACCAGACTGTCCCGACATCTCACCACCCAACAGTCCTGAAAAACAGTCACCTGAGGGTGTGAGACACACATAAGTGTATCCCAGTGGGCCCGACGAGCCGAGAAATAGCTAATCGTACCTACTGGATACAATAAGCTGCGGATAGTAACAGGTCAATGGATAAAGGCTGAATAAGCAGATAGCAGGTCTACAGATAAGCAAAGTATACTGAGTAGAAGCTAAAATAATCAAACAACGAATCCACTGATAAGCAATGTGTACTGAGAGAACTGAAAGGTAAAATGCAAATATATACTCTAAGCAAAGTACTATTAACCATGGATTAATCAACAGTGCAGAGAAATCACATACAAAGCTATAACTGATAAATCTATAAACAAGAATGCATATGCTATAACTGACAAGCAGGAAATAGTCATACTATCACTGATAATCTAGCAAACAGAAACAATCAAAGATAATGCATCAATGGTATCACCACAAATACACCCAATCCAATGCCACTGTTGGCCACAAGGGCCTCAGGCTAAGCTGCCATGGAGCACTAGGACCTCAGGCAAATGGCACAGTTGGTCATTGGGGCCTCAGGCCTAAAGCCACTGTTGGACACCCAGCAAGCTATCATAACCCCAACAGGCTCACGGGTCAATGTGACCTCTCTACCGGTAAAGAACACCGTGACGGTGGCCAAACCGTCGGTGTGCACGACTGAAAGCTGGCTCGACGGCGATCATAATGCAGATGCTCAAGCCATGGTCCATCGACCAAATAGACGGCAAGAAGCCGAGGAAAATCCCCACCGGGAGACAAGTATAACATGCCAAATACTGAAGTAGTAATATCTATTCCAAACATGCAGTGAAGAATAGAGACAGGTATAGAACTATGCTAGTGACCAATCAAGCATGGCATGTGTCCAGGAAATGCATATCTACTGCTGGAAAAGCATGATATATCTCAATATGATAAACAAGCAACTGCTGGAATATAAGCATGATATATCTCGATATGATAAACAAGCAACTGCTGGAATATAAGCATGATATGCAAGCAAGTAGTAGAACAGGTATAAACTCAATAGTAATCATAATGCTAAATCTTAGTCCACGGTCGGTAGACCAGACAGTCGGCGAGAAGCCGAGGAAATCCCCATCGGGATATCGATACTGATGCGAATCATGCCAGGTACTGAGACTAGAATTCTCATTATTTAGGAATATGCACATGTAGGCATAATCAGGGCTGAAATCAAAAATAAGTGTCCGACTAGACTAAAGCAACCAGAGGGCCGAAAAGATAAAGCCCGGACCGAAGATAACCCACCTGAATATAGGCCGATCTCGAATCCCGCTAGACCACTGGAAAACTGGTGCTGAACTGCTAGGCCCTGAACATATAACTGAAATCAGTGACTGTCTCGCTCAAACCCAACCCGACTAACACTACAACAATCTGAAAACTGTCAACTACATTTACTGATCCCTAACATCATTTTTTTAGATATTTAGGTAGACTGAGTCGTCAACTTAACTATTTAAGTGATTAAATTACCAAAATGCCCTTTGCAATCCTTTTAGAGCCCTGATTGGACTTCAGAATTTTCCGACGATAATACCAAGACACTAGACCAACCAGGACAGTGTCGTAGGCATTCTGAGGCATCAATAATAATCCAAAATCTAAACCGAAACGCGAACTCGCGCCGAAATCCGTAAAATCGACGATTTTGCCAATTTACGAGACCTAATCAGATTCCTGCTCAACTGGAGCCTTCGGAATTTATACAAGACATCTAGCAAGTGTAAATTTACTGTCTAAAGACAGCCAAGAGGTCATATTTGCAACTTAGTCCAAAATCACTTTTAAATTTACATAAAATTATAATTTCATTTATTATTTTGACCCGTTCTCTAAAACCAGGAGTCCAAAATTTGCATCGTAAGTTTCAGCGCGTCACTTTTGACGAGACGGACCCCGTGCTCACAAATGTGGGTCAACACGAGGCCCGAAAACAAAGTTGGCTCTTTAACCTCCTATGTTTCTTATATTATTTTGCTTCGATCTCGACATCTAGGAGTCCAAAAATTACACGGTCAGTTTTAGTGTGTCCGGGACGACGAGACAAAGCCCGTGCTCACAGGTCTGGGCTTATACGGAGTCCGAGGGCAAAGTTGGCCCATAGTCATTTAACCATGTAATTTCCACTATGCTATTACTAAAAATATACTCAACAAGATCCAGATTTTAAGTGAGCACCATGCTCTGGTTATTCAACTGAGTCGAGGGCTCACCTCGGGTGCGTCGGAAATTGACCGGAAAGCTCGCCGGAATAACACCCTCCAAAGAACTACGCTCGGGTTGCACCAAACCGAGAATCCAACTTAGTCCAACCATGAACAAAGTTGAGCACCGGTTAGATAGATCCCCCAGAGGGGCTCTGGGCCAGGTCCGACCCACAGCCGGAGCTCAGGCGCGGCGGCGGTCGGAACACCCATTATTTTCTTTAATTAGTAACCAGCTTGCACCCACTTCAATTTAAAGGTGTGTTTGCCTAAACCAAATTGATGAAGGTCTTCAATAGGGTGTAAAAGACTTACCGGAGTGGTGGCCGGAGTCCGAGTGCGGCGGCGGCGGCGGCGGAGCCCGAGCTCGGTTGCAAAGTGGTGCAACTACACAAATTTAAATCCCCACGTTAAGGTTCTGTCACGCCCCGGGGGTTTGTTTTAGCGGAAACGGTTCGTTTTTTTTTTTTTTTTTTCAAAAGAAGACTTCTCTTCCCCGGCGCGTGCCCAGACCCGCCGCACATACAGGATCTCTCTGCAAACGGACAGAGTCTCCCTGTATGTGCACGGCGTCGCGTTTAGTACATCTCCCAAACATTCACAACCATTCAATCACAACGGTTACTAACATACAACTAGCATTCATGTGTGTTAAAGCGTATGGCCGATCAATTTGAAAAGGATAAATCCACAGATTTAAAAGAGCACCTACCCGGCGCTTATGTTTTGAAAACGAGTTTCACAATCCGCATAAATCCACAAGGTTTTGAAAACGGTGCCCACACGACACCCAAGTTTGAAATCCATTTCGCAATCCATAAATCCACAGGGTTTTGAAACCGGTGCCCACACGACACCTAGATTTTAAAAAAAACGGTTTTCGAAATCTTTTCTTTGGTTTGGTTCTCTTTTTCTTTTTCAAACGGCCAACAGAAATGGAAGGAACAGTAATGCATAAAAGGATAACTAAATGCAATCCATACCGACATCCACGTCGACCCCACGAGGGTATCGAGAACCTCACACATAACTACAATGGAAATGAAATGCAAGGATGAAAGAGAAAATACAATCCAGGGTCCCCAGCGACCCAGCTGCTCCTGCCCCGTCCTCACCGTCGCCTACCTCTCCCCCCGCCTGAACCCTGTCACGAAGTGGGAAGTCAGTGACTAATAATAACAGAACGGGAAAAAATATAATAAACAAACCGTGAAGACAACCGGAGCAACCACCCTCTCAAGAGGGGAAACGGCAACCTGTGCGCCTGTAACCTGTAATACCTGGCCACGTCGGACAACTAAACCGACGGCCCATACCGTACCTGTAGAAACCCGACCACGTCGGACAACTAAACCGACGGGTCGCACCGCTCGCACCTCGGCGTCTCAAACCCCACAACTAATAAGGGGCCCCACTACGTCACCTCGTGGGTTATACACGGGTCATAGACCACTTTTCCGGAAAAGCGCACCCTTGCGGTGGCCAAACCGCGGGTGCGCGTGTCGCAGCCTCGAGCACAGTAACCGTGAAGCAATATATATATATATATACATGTGTGTTACGTGAACCATGTGAGACAATATGAATAAATATCCAATGCGTAAAAGCCATATGAAACACCATATATATATCAAAGCGAAAGGACAATAAAACTGTAAACACATGGTTGATGCTTTCCCACAATGCTCTAACCCAAGTACACGTATT
>JAQOTM010001711.1:0-29402 GCA_029168755.2 Tillandsia fasciculata
GCATCTTAGCAGTAGGAGAGGGTATGCATATCATGTTAGTGATAGAGTTTCTTGAGCCTTGACTTGAGTATTTAGCTGTAGTTGTTCTTTCAGCTATCTATCTCTACTATCTGCATTGTGTCGTTAGTGTACTAATGGATCTAAATAGGAGAAAAACACCTAGAGGCGGGCCGTGACATAGGTGTAAACAATAAACACTCAAAAAAAATTATTGACGCAAATAAAACCGATGCTGTGAAAAATAAATGAACACGTCAAGATCTTTTACGTGGAAAAACTCCAAACCGGAGTGAAAAAAACCCCGGGACAGATAACACGGTGAAATCACTAGAATGCACCACGCGTGAAAGTGATAGAACGTTGGTCACAGACGACTCAAAATTTACCATTACGTCTCTAGTAGATCTTCTCCGCTCGCTCACGCAACGCGTCTAGTAAATCCACGATCTGAAGTCCAACGCGAATACACGGCGGTCCAACGTAGAGTCCCACGACTGTAGTGGCCCTGGTTCCCATGCAGTGTTCTTCCGATGGATCCACAGTTAGAACACCTAGTATTGGTGTACCTGGCCCACAGTGCACCAATTGGGTGCTATTGATGGACCCTGTGTGCTTTTATTTACTGTATTGGCCTTCGGCTGGGTTTGCCGAAGTTTCTGGAAAGATTTAGGCCAAACAGAGGTCGTAGATGGATTCAGCGCGGAAAAACGCTTGAAAACGACTATTTATTTGCTTAATTTGGAGTCCGGATGCCCAAAAACGGACACCCGGAAGTTTTTAGTGGAAAATGGTGCATGGGAGGGGCCGTAGACCGCCGGGATGCCACGTGGCAGGCTCTGATTGGCCGGTCTGTGATGCGCGGTCCACAGAGCAGCGCGGCGGGGTGCACAGACCCGGCGCATGGACACGTGGCACCGCCTGATTGGCGGGCCCAGGGCGCGCGGTCTACCGGGTGGAGCGCGGCGGTGCATGGACCAGGCGGGGGACAGGTGGCAGCCCCGGGTTGGTCGGTGCACGCGGCGCGGTCCACGGAATTGCTGGGGAAGGCGTGGACCGGGTGCAGGGGACACGTGTCATCCTCTGATTGGCGGGTGCAACGTGCGCGGTGCACCGGGCGCGCGGTAGGTGCCTCGGGGCGCGTGCCCACGTGCGACCCACGTCGCGCTGCCGGCGGGCAGCGGGTCAACCGGGCGGACACGTGGCGCCCGCTCATTGGCGGGCGCCACCGCCTTACTGTGTGAGCAGGCGGGACACGTGGCAGCCGGTGAGTGGCCAGCAACGGTGTTCGCTGTTCGGGCGACACGTGGCAGGCCCAGAGGCGGGTCGGACGGATCGTGGATCCCGTCCGACGGCGTGTATTGGGCCGGGCCGCACTGTGCGCGCCCGAAAACTTTGGGCCGGGCCGCACTGTGCGCGCCCGAAAGTTTTCGGGCGCCCGAAACTTTGGGCCCGAGCCCATTTGACTTGATTTTTTTGGGGCTTTTTCCTTGAGGCCTATATATAGGTCGGTTTGGGCCGAGTTTTTCACCCCTTTTTCGTGGGAATCAGCTCGTGAGCCTTATATGAAAAATCTTCCTCTCCCTCTTATCTATCATCGACAAAGTTTCAGAAAATCTGGAAACCGTGACGACTGTGTTTCCTACCTCGTAGTGCGGAGCGACGTTCTACAGTGTGAGGCCCACTACCGTCGCATTTTCTTCTGGGAGACCTGCAGAGCTACCCCGACCACATTTTTGGACGATTTCTTCGCCAGCGGTTGCACAAGAGGTATATCTACGTTTTCCGTGTTGATCATTTTTCCCAGAAATGAGTTTTTGTGAGGGTTTGGGGTACATTTTTACGCCCCTTTGCTACAGTTTGGAATCTTGACAGCAGCGACTTCGCGGAATTTTATCTTCACATCTGGATATCGGATTTCGACGATTCAAGAGCCTATCGACATCTACACTTCGCGAGGATCGTCGTGATATTTTTATTGGAATTTTAGAAATTTATTTTCAGGTGAATTCGCGTGTGAACAGTAACTGTGTATGCAGATTTTTGGAATGTGATTGTTATGTGTTAATTGTTTGTAATTGTGAGTTGTTGTTGTACCCAGGACTGTGAGAGCACTTTTTCTGTGCTTCTGGCTCTGTGGATCTGGGCAGTTGTCGTTTCTGGACTGTTTATCTGTTCCATCCCGGACAGTTAGCGTGTTCAGGTGGGTGATCCTGCTTTCAATAACTATGGACTGCACTCTAATTCTGCAATTATAAATGCATGCATGATAGTATTTGAGCGATATAAACTGTGCAAACTGTATGTTAGTACCCACAGTTAGTAATTGCTAAATTTGATGATCTTATTAGAATTCTTGCCACACATGAACCATTTTAATTGGAAAACTTGACTTAGCACATCTATTATGCATTGTATATCTTACCCAGATGACTACTGTTAAGATTACGCATCTACTTTAGTTTCCCCCACATCATTGTTACTTTTGTCATTCTGGACATAGTGGTCTTCCCCTAAGTTGTGGGTTGGGAGGTTTAGTAGCTTTGGATGCATTGTACTCGTGTCTGGGGACCGAGTAGAGTTGGTAGCAGTCTGTAGATTGTTCATCATTGAGATAGTGACATGTGGGACTGGGATCTTTGGGAGATGATCATTGGGACAGTGTGGATTCTTAGTTAGCGAGTGAGTCAGTGATTGGATCATAGCCTGCAGGAGCCATACTTGAGATCGACAGAGATGCGCAGATACTTTGCTCGGTGGGGTCGCTACCCACGAGTGCCACTCCGGAGTTGGGCTTGCTACTTCTTTCGCGGCTTGTCGATGTTGGTGTCCCCCTGACTGAGCCAGTTTTGGCAGTCATGGACATCGTCCCTCTGGCTGAGCCAGTTTTGGCAGCTACGGACATACCTACAGCAGTAGGTAGGCGCAGGTTTGACTGGACCGTTTGGCAGTCAGTTTGGATTGGGTGACTTGAGTCGAGTATCAGTAGAGACATATTGGTCTTCGATCCTTTTTCCTTGAGCATGTAGTTAGGGGCATAGTAGCAGTAGATGTTTTACTTTCCTGCTTTCTATACTGCATTTTCTTTTGTTACTTTATGCCCCTTGTAGACTTAGTGGGCAGGCCGTCGGGCTTGTTGGCGGCACCCACTGAGAACTACTGTGGGAGGTAGTTCTCACACCCGTCGTGGTGTCTTTTCCCCAGGGACTCCAGCTCCAGTTCCTGCGGTGCCCGTTGCTGATCCAGCTCCTACAGACCGAGGTAAGGGAATCGCGAGGTAGATCTTTCCCCTTCAGCAGCAGCGTGAGGTAGAGGTACCCGATGTACTTTTGGTTGTGTCCTTTGGTGTGAGAGATTTGTAGTGAGGTATCGAGTTGTACTCTTCTATTTTCTTTTGAGAGACTCCTGTATTTGTGTGAGGACTTTATGTATATTATTGTGAGACAGTTTTACTTCTTATTACTGTTAGTTTTACTTTTACAGCTCTGATATCTGTTAGTTAGATACTTACTTGCAGGTTAGACGCTACGTCTCTACGGGGCTTCCTGTAGGGGCGGCGGATCTGTTGGCGAGCCCGGGGTACAGTTCTGACCCCGGGGCGTGACAGATTAGAGTGGTATCAGAGCCTAGGATGTAGGTCATTGAGGACTTAGGAACCCTAGGCTTATGGTTAAACCCTAGGATGACCCACGTGAGAGCCGAGACTTTTAGCGAAAGTCTTGATTGGGTATTTAACTCTCCCGAGAGGATAGGGACGAGTGATAGACATGTCTCCTTTTGTAGCGACTATGTTGGCTGCAGACAACATAGTGCTTCGGGAAGGGGGACATGCCTTCTGACTTTCGCTAGATTGGGTCGAGTGTTGCTTCTGGTTCTGATTGTTTGTTTTGTCCCTCAGGTGGGGATGCCTCCTCGACGTTCGATGGTGACGCGTTCACAGCCTTCGTCCTCAGAGCCCGAGCAGGAGGACTCGGGGCGAGGACCTCAGGCTGAGATTCAGGAGCTCCGTGCCCAGATGGCACAGATGGCTGAGGCGGCTAGACGCCAGGAGGAGGCAGTGGCGCGGCTGACGCTCTTATTGGAGCAGAGAGCACAGCCGGCAGTGGCACCCCCCGAGGTTTCGCCGGTGCCTTCTTCCCCTGTTGTGGCACCCCCTGTGGAGCAGTCTGCACCGGCGGTTCCTGCTGTGCCGGTTTCGAGTAGGCCACCGGCCGGGGCGACGGGAGCGTTGACTGAGACAGAGCAGCGGGAGGTTGTAGATTTGCTGATGAGATTTCGGCGGTTCGATCCGCCCCGCTTTTCGGGCATGGGTGCTGAGCCTTGGGCAGCCGAGACTTGGATTACCACCATGGAGCGCCACTTTGAGAGCTTATTTGTGGATGAGAGGTATCGGGTCATTCTGGCTACCCATTTTCTGGAGAGCAACGCCGAGGCGTGGTGGCGGCGTGTGCGACCAGCTGGTCCACCTGGGACGCAGCTTCTTTCCTGGGCCGAGTTCCGGAGCATGTTGCTGGGAGCCTTCTTTCCGGAGAGTGTCCGACAGCGGCTGGAGGAGCAGTTGAAGAATCTCCGCCAGGGAGATAGACCGGTGCACATGTACATAGCGGAATTCAACCAGTTGTTGGCATGTGTGCCTCATGTGGCCAGAGACGAGAGCCATCGTGTCTATATGTTTGAGAGAGGACTTCGTCGAGACATCTACCAGTTCGTCCGCTCCCGTAGACTGCAGACCGTGGAGGCCTCGATGGAGCAGGCCTTGTATGTGGAGTGTGGAGAGGCCGTGATGGATGAGGTGTCTCCCGCCCCTGTAGCGACTGCTGGGGCGAAGCGCCCGGCTTCTGCGGAGGAGGGGCAGTCTAGCAGGCAGGGACCCCCGAGACCTCCGCGTTTCCATCCACAGGGCAGGGGGCACCAGGGACGCCAGAGATCGGGGGCGTCTCGACAGTCACAGCAGCAGCAGCAGCAGCAGCAGCAGCGTCGACCCCCGCGACAGCAGCAGCCCCCACAGCAGTCTTCTCGGCAGCAGCGCTCAGATCGGTGTGTTATCTGTCGGGGCCCTCATCCGCCGACTCAGTGCCCGCAGAGGCAGGGCCGGTGTTTTCGATGCGGGGAGGCCGGCCATATTGCGAGTGCTTGTCCCAGGGCCGGCCATCCAGCTCCTTCTTCTGCATCAGCACCGACCGTTCCTTACCAGCCAGCCGGACCTTCTGCAGCCTACAGCAGGCCAGATTTCGCTTCTTCTTCTTCTCGACAGCCAGAGCGACGTCCCCCGGCACCGAGCGGTCGTGTATATGCCGCTCAGATTGAGGATGCTTTCACAGCAGAGCAGGTCGTCGCAGGTATTATTCTGATCTCGTCAGTCCGTGCTCGGGCTCTTTTCGATACCGGTGCTTCTCATTCATTCATTAGTAGATCATTCGCATCCTTGCATGGTATAGCGGTAGCTTCTTTATCATCTGCATTAGAGGTTGAGATACCGGGTCATGTTCTTCATGTTGAGGAGTGCTGTAGAGATTGCCCATTCAGTTGGGATCCTGGATTCTGCCGGTCGACTTGCTTGTCTTACGACAGCTCCAGGATTTCGATGTTGTTCTGTGTATGGATTGGTTGTCGAGATATTATGTCACCATTGATTGCCGCGATAGGACTGTTACTCTTTCGTGAGCGGGGCAGGTGTCACGCCCCCGGGGGTTTTTGAGTCTTTTGAAGCGGAAAATCGTGCCTATTTTTTTTTTTCTCATAATAAGGTAACTTAACTTCAACCCCGGTGCGTGCCAGACCGCCACATACACAAATTCACTCTGTCCGCGGACAGAGTCTCCTTTGTATATGCACGGCGTCTCATTTACATCATTTCATTCATTCACAATAATCATACAACACACACCAACCAACAACCATACAGTAGACATACACCATATTCAGAGTTAAATCGTTTAACTAAAGCATGTCATTTGAGCGGCTTCAATGTTTGGAAAGGATAAAACCCAGAGTTGTAAAATCCGTGCCCACACGGCACCTCTTTTTAGAAAACGTTTTCGCAAACCTTTATCTCATCATAAAACATGCCGCAATTAAAAACACTACTAAAAGTATCACATAAAGCCACATCTCATCCACAGTGCTAACTAAAACATGCCCACATGTAAAGTAATCCACAAGCGAAATTAGAAGTAACCTAAAGAGGAAATGAGTTATATATACGATAACCAAGAGTCCGACTACGATCCTCACGTCGCAGTCCCACCGCCGTCCCGGCTAACGCACCTAGGGAAACCTGTCACGGAGTGGGTAACGTCAGTGACAAACAAAGTAGATGTCTAATAATATTAAGAAAGGAAGAACGAACCGAATACACCGAGTACACCGTAACCTTTCGTTAAACCCCTGTGCATATATTAAACCGGGCACCAACCCCGGATTAATTGTTAATTAAATTGGGCACCGACCCCAGAGTACCTGTCGGGGAGACTAAAGTCCCCCCTCGTGCACAACACCTTTTTGATGCTATAACCACTTCACGGGGCTAGTGCGACCCCTATAGCAGCCGTGAAGAGGTCCTCACGGCACCCACCCCTTTGTGAGGCACACGGGTCAAAAAGACCACTTTTCCGGAAAAGTACACCATGCGGTGGCCCGATCCGCCAGTGTACGTGCAGCATCCGAAACCGGATTGCCAAGAATGGCGTGTAATGAGCACCGCGACCGCAGCCGCTTAATTTATCAGATATTTATCAATTAAAAGAAAGGTTAACTGTCCATCTACTTTGTTAGGTAAATTAAAGAATATTTTTAATGACATAGATGCACTTACAGCACCGGTTGCACACATCGCAACCGTACCCACCTTGTTGGAGAGAAGTCGGGTCACCCGAGCCCTTCGCACTCTCCCGCTGCGCACCCGGACCTATAAAAGTCCGCACGGACACTACGGTCAGAAAGTATACTAACTTATCGCAACAGAAAATACCCCACAT
Organism: Tillandsia fasciculata; assembly: GCA_029168755.2. NCBI lineage: Eukaryota > Viridiplantae > Streptophyta > Magnoliopsida > Poales > Bromeliaceae > Tillandsia > Tillandsia fasciculata. The sequence goes on from JAQOTM010001711.1 coordinate 6,975, forward strand.
TAAATATATTAAAGTCCGGCACCGTCCCGCTGCCCACGGAACCCCCCCCCCCCCCGCGCAACCGTCGCCGCCCGTCGGAGCCGCGCGCGGCGCGGCCCCGCGGGCGGTGCGCGCAAAGTGCCCCGCACGGTGCCCGCACGGGCACGGGCCCGTGCGGCGCCGTGCGGGGTTGCCCGCGCGGCGCCCCGCGCGGTGCCCGCGCGGGGCGCCCGCGCGGCACCCCGCGCGCGCCCGCGCGGGGCCGCCCCCGCGCGGCACCCCGCGCGGGTGCCCGCGGGGCACCCCGCGCGGTGCCCGCGCGGCGCCCGCGCGGGGCCGCCCGCGCGGCGCCCCGCGCGGGTGCCCCGCGCGGCACCCCGCGCGGCACCCCGCGCGGTGCCCGCGCGGGGCCGCCCACGCGGCGGCCGCGCGGTGTCCGCGCGGCGCCCGCGTGGGTGCGACCCGCGCGGCGCCGTCCCCGCCTGCGGCGGAGCCCGGTCATCCGCGTGTGTTTCCCCTTTTTCCTCGCGCGATGCCCCCGTGGCACCGCGCGCCTCCTTGCCCGTTCCGTCCGCCCAACAAAATTACGATGACGGCGGCGGTGACGGGGGTGGCGGAGGAACTCTAGAATTTTACCAACTACGATAGGAAAATCCAGAAAAATATTAAAAATTATTTTACCTATCGGAGATCGTCGGGAAGGTGTCCGGTCGCGTTTCTAGCCTTTGGATCGGCGTTTAGGACGATCGGCTCCCTTCCTTCTTCCTTCTCCTTCCTCCGGTTACGGTCCTTTTCTTTCTTTTTCGCTGGCTGGGGGTTTCGGTACGCACGAAAGAGGAGGGTTTGGGGAGGCGGAGAAATAAAATAGGGTTTCGTTCGGTAAGCGGGGAATTAAATAATCCCTATGTTGGTTATATCCAATTGTAAACCCGCACCGTCAAAATTCCCTTTTTGGGTATTCCGATCCGATTAATTAATCCGCTAATTAATTAATCCCCACCGATAACCTATTTAGTTAATCGTTTGATTATTATCCCCACCGTCAATTCCCCAAATCTAATCGTTAATTTTATTTACGTACGTAGGAACCTATAATTTCCCGTTTCTATTTCTCAAGAAAATATCCGACGACGGGATATTTCTCGACTTTAAATCCTGACCACCGATTATTTGATCACCTTTATCAAATAATCTTGGGAAATCAAATTCCCAGTCGGATTCTAATTACCCGGATATTTAAACCTCTATTATCCAAATCCCGGTCACCGATTATTTAATCACCTTAATTAAATAATCATGGGAAATAAATCCCCAATTTAAAATCCGGATTTTATCTCTTATTTAATCCGTGAGATAAAATCCCATAATTTAAATCCTTTAGTTTAAATATCCTGATTTTTATCCCTTTCCAATCTATGCGATAAAATCCCACCCATTTAAATCCCACAATTAATTTGTACGTAGGAGGATTTAAATTCCGTCACCGGATAATTAATTATTTGATTAATTATCCTTACGGGATAACCCACCTTATCTCTAACGGGTGCAAGATATTTTGCACGGTTTCCGATGCGCGACTAACTACCGCATCGCTAAGGGTCCCGTTCCGGGAGATCCCGGCATCGGATTTCGAATCCGATCGCACCGTCGGTCATCGTTTTTCGCGCTCTATCGCAGGAAAATATACACACTTGTCCCGGCCGACTTTTGAAAATTAAATAATTTTATTCCGCTTAAGGCCTAAGCGATTACATGTGAGTTCAAAAGTACCCCGGAGGGTCGGGTCACTACACCACTCACACTTTATAAAAAGTTTCGTCCCGAAACTTAAACCCTAACCTCCCTAAAATAACTCGGGAAAACACTCCCTCATTTTTGATTCCAATTCCCACGTCGCCTCGCGTTCTTCGTGGTTGCTCCATTGGACCTTCACATAGGGAATTGTTCGGTTGCGCAACTTCTTGTCCTCTCTCGCCAAAATCCGCACCGGCGTCTCCTCGACGCTCAAGTCCTCCCGCAACTCGATGGTGGAGGCATCCAAGGCATGAGAGGGGTCCGCCAGGTATTTTCGGAGCATCGAAACGTGGAAGACATTGTGGACTCGTTCGAGATTCGGCGGCAGGGCCAAGCGGTATGCCACCGGTCCTACACGCTCCAGGATTTCGAACGGTCCCACGTACCGTGGGCTTAGCTTTCCCTTTATGCCGAAACGCCGGTTTCCTTTGGAGGGTGAAACCCGGAGCAGAACGTGCTCGCCCACCATGAATTCTAAGTCTCGGCGTCTGTTATCTGCATAGCTTTTCTGTCTGCTTTGGGCGGTCAGCAGCCTTTGTTTAATCAACGCACCTTTGCTTCGGTCTCCTCCACCAGATCTGGGCCCAAGAACTTCCGCTCACCTAAGTCGTCCCAGCAAATTGGAGACCGACAGCGGCGTCCGTACAGCGCCTCGTACGGCGCCATCTGTATACTGGCCTGGTAGCTATTATTGTAGGCAAATTCTACCAGGGGCAAACACCGTGCCCACCCTTCGCCCAAGTCCAGAACGCATGCTCGAAGCATGTCTTCCACAATCTGTATCACCCGCTCCGATTGCCCATCGGTCTGTGGGTGAAAAGCTGTGCTGAAGTGCAACTTGGTTCCCATCGCTTGTTGCAAACTTCGCCAAAAGTTCGACACAAAACGTGTGTCTCTGTCCGACGTGATGGATGTTGGTACACCGTGCAACCTCACTATCTCATCTAGGTACGTTTGCGCCAGTCGTTCCCGGGTCCACGTCGTGTGTATGGGCAAAAAGTGGGCCGATTTAGTCAAACGGTCCACGATCACCCATATCGCATCATGTCCCTGTGGCGATCTCGGGAAACCGGTCACAAAGTCCATGGTAATCATGTCCCATTTCCACTCGGGCACCGGTAAAGGTTGTAATTTTCCCGCCGGCCGTTGGTGTTCGGCCTTCACCCGTTGGCACACCAGGCAATGTGCCACAAATCGCGTCACGTCTCCCTTCATTTTGGGCCACCAGAAGGTTTGCTTGACGTCTTTGTACATTTTGGTTCCCCCGGGATGCGCCGCATACGGGGCGGTATGCGCCTCCCGTAGGATCTCCTCCTTGATTTCCGGTAGATCCGGCACGCAGATCCGTCCGCGAAATCGTATCGTGCCGTCGGTGTCCACTGTAAAGTCGCCCTCCCGGTCGGCGGTTATTCTACTCCGCACCAGCTGGAGCTGATCATCAGTCGATTGGCCTTCGAGAATTCTGTCCAGCAAGGTAGGTCTGACCACCAGTGTCAGAAGTTGGGCGACTGTCCCTGCGGGCACCACCTCTAGTTTCATTCGCGAGAATTCCGCAATTAGGCTATCCTGCTGCGTAATGGCGCTTACATCCGCTTCCGCAGCCTGCCCTTTGCGACTCAGGGCGTCGGCCACCACGTTGGCCTTTCCCGGGTGGTAGTGGATTGTTAAGTCGTAATCCTTTAATAGCTCCAGCCACCGCCTTTGTCGCAGATTTAGCTCTCTTTGGGTGAAAAGATACTTGAGGCTCTTATGATCTGAGTACACATTGCAGTGCGCCCCATACAGGTAGTGCCTCCATAGCTTGAGGACGAACACCACTGCTGCGAGTTCCAAGTCATGCACGGGGTAATTCCGCTCGTACTCCTTGAGCTGCCTTGATGCATAGGCTATGACCTTTCCCCGTTGCATGAGTACTCCACCCAATCCATTTCGCGACGCGTCGCAATACACTTCGTAATCCTCCCCAGGCTCTGGTAGGGCGAGAATCGGAGCTCGCGTCAACCTATCCTTAAGCTCCTCGAAGCTTTTCTGGCACTTATCCGTCCAGATGAACTTTTCCCCCTTTCTTGTCAAGCGGGTTAAGGGGGTGGCTATCTTGGAGAAGCCCTCCACGAAGCGCCGGTAATACCCGGCTAATCCAAGGAAGCTTCGAATTTCCGTCACCGTGGTCGGTCGGGGCCAGTCCGTCACCGAATCTATCTTCTTCGGATCCACCGCGACTCCAGCCGCCGAGATTACGTGCCCCAAGAACCCGACCTCTCGGAGCCAAAACTCACACTTTTTGAGTTTGGCGTAGAGTTTCTGTTCCCGTAGGGTCTGGAGGACTGTGCGCAGGTGTTCTTCATGTTCCTCGTCGGTACGCGAGTAGATGAGGATATCGTCGATGAAGACCACCACGAACAAGTCCAGGAAGGGTTTGAATACCCTGTTCATCATGTCCATAAACACCGCCGGGGCATTTGTGAGCCCGAACGGCATTACCGTAAACTCGTAATGGCCATAGCGAGTACGGAAAGCCGTTTTGGGGATGTCCTCCCCCTTGACCCGGACCTGATGATAGCCCGACTGCAGGTCGATCTTTGAGAACACCGTCGCCCCCCGTAACTGGTCGAAGAGGTCGTCGATCCTTGGCAGGGGGTACTTATTCTTGATCGTCACCTTATTTATCTCCCGGTAGTCGATGCACAACCGGAGACTTCCGTCCTTCTTCCTCACAAACAGGACGGGCGCGCCCCAAGGTGACGCGCTTGGTCTGATGAAACCTTTGTCCAGAAGGTCCTCCAACTGTGCCTTGAGTTCCTTCAGCTCCGCGAAGGCCATCCTGTACGGTGCCTTGGTGATGGGCTTGGTGCCGGGGAGCAGTTCAATTGGGAAGTCAACCTCTCGTTCCGGCGGCATTCCGGAAAGCTCCGCCGCATCCGGCAATTTCCTTACCACTAAGCCTCAAATGTCGAATCGTCGGCACTAACCATTAACCCCAAAAGCCTGAGCTTTCAGAGGTGCGCATCCGATTCACTTATAGTGGTATACTCCGCACCACGGATCTCGACCAGACCCAACCCACCTGGATGTTGGGTCTATTGTTGGGCCTCTTGCCGTTAGGTCTATTATGGACCGCAGCCTACTCAACCTTTCAGGCTCACCTAACCCAACTCACTAGTCCCTTGGGCCTATTGTCTCAAGGCAGAAAGTTCGACCTATTTGACCCATAATAAAGGGCCAACACCAAAGACGACTAAGTCTTCGCATCCTTATTGGGCAGGAAAGTACAGACTATTTGCTCCTAAGGGTTCTCCTGGGGTCAAGACCCACATTACTCTTCGTAAGGGGTCTTTCCTGCTACTACTTCCCTCGGGTAGTGCGTCCTTTGTCGTGTCATCGCATAGGACCCCTCATCCGTGTCGCGACTCCAAAGAATCATTCCCGGGTTCGGGGCAGTAAAAACGGAACTGTCCCAGTTTGTCACGATAGAAGCAAAGGTCGTGCTTCCGGAATGAATCATTTCCCTCGAGGTGCTCCTCTTGGTATGCCCTCTTCCGAAGTTTGGCCAGGTTCGTTTCTTATCCCTGCTGTGTCCTGAGCTCTCCCGTCGGGCTTGAGACATCGTAAATCCGCGCTCCACCGCGGTGGCTCTATCGTCCACCTCCTGGAAGGTGCGCAAACCCGCCATTTGCGCCACCTTTAAGATGTCGCTCCATAAGCCATTCACAAAAGGACGGGCCTTGTGAGATTCATCTCTTGTATCAAAGGGGAACACATCTGATCAACCTCACAAATGCCCGTTGATATCCCATAACGGTCCGACTTCCTTGCTTGATGAACTTCACGTCACCTTCCATCCGCCGTTTGATGCTGTCGGAGAGAAATGCCCTCAACAGTTCTCCTTGGAACGTGGTCCAAGATGGAAGGGCGGTGCCCTCCGAAGGATCCGGGCGCACCGTCTTCCACCACTTGCGGGCGTCTCCCTCAAGAAAACGGACTGCCAAAGGGACCCGTTCACCTTTCCTCATTAGCAAAGCTTCGAAGAGCCTTTCCATGCTATCTACCCATTTTCCTACAACCCAAGGGTCGGTCGTATCTCCCTCAAGGGGTCTCCATTGACGGCTCCCGGCGTAGGTCCCAAAGTTGCTGGCGCGGCTGGCCCGGGCAGAGAAGCCCGGGCGACCTCCATTGGTGCAGTCGACTATTGCACCCACTATGGCATCTGTTCCATAAGGGTTACTGACTGCCCGGCCATCTCTTGTAGTCGTTGTCGGAGAAGCTGATACTCCGCCGCTGTTCGCACCATACTCTTTGCCCCTGCGTTCTCCGCTGATAACCCATTTCGGGCCATCGTCCGCTTGTAACAAAGAAACCACGTTAGGCCTAAGGTTATCACCCTAGCACCTAGACTTACGAACACACCTACATTACGTTCCCGTTTTCCCGTACTCTCACGTACTACACCTACACCTTGGTTATCTCATTTCCCATTTGCTTGTGGCACCTAGCACTGTGGATGTAAACCTCGTCTACTATGGTTGTGGTTGTATTTTCTCTGATACCATTTAATCTGTCACGCCCCCGGGGGTTTTTGAGTCTTTTGAAGCGGAAAAACGTGCCTATTTTTTTTTTTTTTAAATAAGGTAACTTAACTTCAACCCCGGTGCGTGCCAGACCGCCACATACACAAATTCACTCTGTCCGCGGACAGAGTCTCCTCTGTATATGCACGGCGTCTCATTTACATCATTTCATTCATTCACAATAATCATACAACACACACCAACCAACAACCATACAGTAGACATACACCATATTCAGAGTTAAATCGTTTAACTAAAGCATGTCATTTGAGCGGCTTCAATGTTTGGAAAGGATAAAACCCAGAGTTGTAAAATCCGTGCCCACACGGCACCTCTTTTTAGAAAACGTTTTCGCAAACCTTTATCTCATCATAAAACATGCCGCAATTAAAAACACTACTAAAAGTATCACATAAAGCCACATCTCATCCACAGTGCTAACTAAAACATGCCCACATGTAAAGTAATCCACAAGCGAAATTAAAAGTAACCTAAAGAGGAAATGAGTTATATATACGATAACCAAGAGTCCGACTACGATCCTCACGTCGCAGTCCCACCGCCGTCCCGGCTAACGCACCTAGGGAAACCTGTCACGGAGTGGGTAACGTCAGTGACAAACAAAGTAGATGTCTAATAATATTAAGAAAGGAAGAACGAACCGAATACACCGAGTACACCGTAACCTTTCGTTAAACCCCTGTGCATATATTAAACCGGGCACCAACCCCGGATTAATTGTTAATTAAATTGGGCACCGACCCCAGAGTACCTGTCGGGGAGACTAAAGTCCCCCCTCGTGCACAACACCTTTTTGATGCTATAACCACTTCACGGGGCTAGTGCGACCCCTATAGCAGCCGTGAAGAGGTCCTCACGGCACCCACCCCTTTGTGAGGCACACGGGTCAAAAAGACCACTTTTCCGGAAAAGTACACCATGCGGTGGCCCGATCCGCCAGTGTACGTGCAGCATCCGAAACCGGATTGCCAAGAATGGCGTGTAATGAGCACCGCGACCGCAGCCGCTTAATTTATCAGATATTTATCAATTAAAAGAAAGGTTAACTGTCCATCTACTTTGTTAGGTAAATTAAAGAATATTTTTAATGACATAGATGCACTTACAGCACCGGTTGCACACATCGCAACCGTACCCACCTTGTTGGAGAGAAGTCGGGTCACCCGAGCCCTTCGCACTCTCCCGCTGCGCACCCGGACCTATAAAAGTCCGCACGGACACTAAGGTCAGAAAGTATACTAACTTATCGCAACAGAAAATACCCCACATTAAATATATTAAAGTCCGGCACCGTCCCGCTGCCCACGGAACCCCCCCCCCCCCTCGCGCAACCGTCGCCGCCCGTCGGAGCCGCGCGCGGCGCGGCCCCGCGGGCGGTGCGCGCAAAGTGCCCCGCACGGTGCCCGCACGGGCACGGGCCCGTGCGGCGCCGTGCGGGGTTGCCCGCGCGGCGCCCCGCGCGGTGCCCGCGCGGGCCGCCCGCGCGGCACCCCGCGCGGCGCCCGCGCGGGGCCGCCCGCGCGGCACCCCGCGCGGGTGCCCGCGGGGCACCCCGCGCGGGTGCCCGCGCGGCGCCCGCGCGGGCCCCGCGGGCACCCCGCGCGGGTGCCCGCGCGGCACCCGCGCGGGGCCGCCCGCGCGGCGCCCCGCGCGGGTGCCCGCGGGGCACCCGCGCGGGTGCCCGCGCGGGCGCCCGCGCGGGGCCGCCCGCGCGGCGCCCCGCGCGGGTGCCCGCGCGGCGCCCCGCGCGGGGCCGCCCGTGCGGCGCCCCGCGCGGCACCCCGCGCGGTGCCCGCGCGGGGCCGCCCACGCGGCGGCCGCGCGGTGTCCGCGCGGCGCCCGCGTGGGTGCGACCCGCGCGGCGCCGTCCCCGCCTGCGGCGGAGCCCGGTCATCCGCGTGTGTTTCCCCTTTTTCCTCGCGCGATGCCCCCGTGGCACCGCGCGCCTCCTTGCCCGTTCCGTCCGCCCAACAAAATTACGATGACGGCGGCGGTGACGGGGGTGGCGGAGGAACTCTAGAATTTTACCAACTACGATAGGAAAATCCAGAAAAATTATTAAAAATTATTTTACCTATCGGAGATCGTCGGGAAGGTGTCCGGTCGCGTTTCTAGCCTTTGGATCGGCGTTTAGGACGATCGGCTCCCTTCCTTCTTCCTTCTCCTTCCTCCGGTTACGGTCCTTTTCTTTCTTTTTCGCTGGTTGGGGGTTTCGGTACGCACGAAAGAGGAGGGTTTGGGGAGGCGGAGAAATAAAAATAGGGTTTCGTTCGGTGAGCGGGGAATTAAATAATCCCTATGTTGGTTATATCCAATTGTAAACCCGCACCGTCAAAATTCCCTTTTTGGGTATTCCGATCCGATTAATTAATCCGCTAATTAATTAATCCCCACCGATAACCTATTTAGTTAATCGTTTGATTATTATCCCCACCGTCAATTCCCCAAATCTAATCGTTAATTTTATTTACGTACGTAGGAACCTATAATTTCCCGTTTCTATTTCTCAAGAAAATATCCGACGACGGGATATTTCTCGACTTTAAATCCTGACCACCGATTATTTGATCACCTTTATCAAATAATCTTGGGAAATCAAATTCCCAGTCGGATTCTAATTACCCGGATATTTAAACCTCTATTATCCAAATCCCGGTCACCGATTATTTAATCACCTTAATTAAATAATCATGGGAAATAAATCCCCAATTTGAAATCCGGATTTTATCTCTTATTTAATCCGTGAGATAAAATCCCATAATTTAAATCCTTTAGTTTAAATATCCTGATTTTTATCCCTTTCCAATCTATGCGATAAAATCCCACCCATTTAAATCCCACAATTAATTTGTACGTAGGAGGATTTAAATTCCGTCACCGGATAATTAATTATTTGATTAATTATCCTTACGGGATAACCCACCTTATCTCTAACGGGTGCAAGATATTTTGCACGGTTTCCGATGCGCGACTAACTACCGCATCGCTAAGGGTCCCGTTCCGGGAGATCCCGGCATCGGATTTCGAATCCGATCGCACCGTCGGTCATCGTTTTTCGCGCTCTATCGCAGAAAAATATACACACTTGTCCCGGCCGACTTTTGAAAATTAAATAATTTTATTCCGCTTAAGGCCTAAGCGATTACATGTGAGTTCAAAAATACCCCGGAGGGTCGGGTCACTACAGTTAAACTCTTATACTTATCTCTCTCTCTCCTTTTCGTTATTTTGTTGGATATGGATCATGCTGGATATGTGGACATGATTTACATGTTTGTTGGTTATGTTTTATATTAATTGTGCGGCTGTTTTACGATGTAAAAGGATTTCGAAAACGCTTTTCAAAAGGGTGTCGTGTGGACACCACTTTGAAAACCCTAGGAATTTATCCTTTCAAAATAATATAGCCGCCTAAATGTGAATGTTAGATGTTTTAAAGACTTGGGTGTCGAGTGGACACCGTTTGCGAACTCATAGGATTTTTTCTAATGCTGTTGAATGATGAAACATGTTGTACTTAGTCGATGTGACTGTGTGATCAATGCCGTGTAATGTTATTATTGTAAATGTAGTCGAGACGCCGTGCACGTACAAAGGAGACTCTGTCCGTTTGCAGAGTGAATTTGTATGTGTGGCGGGTCTGGCACGCACCGGTAGGCGGGGTCGTGGACCATCTGTTTTTCAAAAAAAAAAAAAATAAAGCACGTTTTTCCGCTTATCCTGAGACCTCCGGGGCGTGACAGATTTTATGGTATCAGAGAGAAAAACGGCTTTGACCACAACAGTCGGTGTCCAGTAACCGCAGTGTATGATCCTACCACCAAAATTTGGATATGGGATAACCAGGTCGTAGGTGTCTTAGAACGTGAGTGTGCGGGGATAAAAAGGGTTGTAACCTTAGTGTTTTGTAGGTCAAGTGTTAGGCCAGGAACCTTAGGGTTAATGTGGCTTCTATGTGTACAGCAGAAGATGGCCAGGACCAGAACATCAGCCGAAAACCCGGGGGCGGAAGGCACGGCCCCAGCCGCCGCGGAAGGCCAACTCCTCCGACAACAATTACGGGAAATGGCTGGACAACTGGCAACGTTGACGGAGCAGGTTCGTCAGCTAACTCAACGGCAGTCCACCGCAACGGCAGAAGGCGCCCCGGCCCCACCGCACGAACCGACGGCCCCCACTGTGGACCCCCCCGGCGCGGGCGGTGCAACGGCAACCGCGCCCCGGCAGACCACTGTGACGGGCGTGTCGGCAGGGCAGCCCATGGCCTCAGCCGACTCCCCCACGGTGGCAGCTACAGGACCTGCGGTAGGAACCACTATGGAGGGCTCGGCGAGGGAGGCGGCAGCAGTGCACACCCCCGGAAGTACCGCGGCTACTTGAGGGACCGCGGGACAGCAAAGCGACCGGGAACGAGCTAGGACAAGCTTGGCGAAGTTCAAAAAGCATGACCCGCCCGTTTTCGAGGGAGAAACTACCGACCCTTGGGTCGTAGAAAAATGGGTGGACACCATGGAAAAGCTGTTCGAGGATTTGATGATGGAAGAGCATGAACGGGTACCTTTAGCCGTTCACTTCCTCGAGGGGAACGCGCGCATCTGGTGGAAGACGGTGCGCCCGGACCCAGCTACTAATGCCCCTCTCCCATCATGGACGGTTTTTAGAGTGGAACTGTTTGGAGCGTTCTTCCCTAATAGTGTTAAGCAACAGATGGAAGACGACCTCAAACACATCAGGCAGGGGAATCGATCGGTGATGGAGTATCAGCGGGAGTTCGTCAGACTGACCAACTGTGTCCCGTTCGCCATACGGGATGACGCCCACAAGGCCCGTCTCTTTGTGGATGGGTTGCGAAGCGACATCTTCGAAGTAGTTCAAGCGGCGGACTTACACACCTTCCGGGTAGTGGTCGACAGGGCCACTATCGTGGAGCGTGGCTTCGCCGTCACACGCGCCCGGCGGGAGGGATCGGACTACAATCGAGACAAGAAGCGGTCACAGTCCTACCCCGGAGGGGGCTTACCTGGCGGGAACAGACCCCCAAAACACCCCAAGACGCGACATGGGGCCAAGAGTACGCCAACGGGAGGACAACGGCCAGCGGACAAGCCCTGCATCATATGCGGAGGAGCGCACCGGGTCACTGAATGCCCCAAGAGACAAGATCATTGTTTTCGCTGTGGCAAGCCCGGCCATCTGCGATTCAGTTGCCCCACCAACATAGGGGCGACGTCCTCGGCGGCTTCTGCCGCGACGCCTCAGCCGCAGGGGCGAGGTAGGGCACCCTCAGGAGCGCCCACGCGCCCCCCGGCACCCCGATAGGAAGGGGAGGCGCGACCACAACCCGGAGGCAGGGTCTACTCAATGAACCAGCAAGGAGCCGAACCACCGGAGGACGTGGTAGCAGGTACGACTCTGATTTCTGAATTCCAAGCTCGAACTCTGTTTGACACCGGAGCGTCTCGCTCATTCATCTCTCGCGCCTTTGCGCAAACGCACCTGATAGAAGATGAACCCCTAAGCTACTTGATGACCGTCCAGACTCCTGGGGGATCAATTGAAGCAAATAGCTTCGTGCCTACCTGCTCTATTAGGTTGGGAAGGCTGTCTTGCCCCTGGGACCTAGTAGTTATCCCGCTAAAAGAATACGACGTAGTGCTGGGCATGGATTGGCTCACAGAATACCAGGCGGTGATCGACTGTGAGAAACGCCAGGTATGCCTGCAGAAGCCCGGATTTCCGAAGCATGTTTACCTGGCGTGTAAGAGTACTTCCTTCTTGAACGTCATTTCTGCATCACGAGCAAGGAAGCTGATAGCAGGCGGGTGTGTGGCCTACCTGGCCTCGGTGGACCTAACGACTCGACCCACCCCCTCTCCATCCGACATCCCGATCGTGAGGGAGTATCCCGAAGTATTCCCGGCCGAACTCCCTGGAATGCCACCCGAACGGGAGGTTGACTTTCCTATCGAGCTGCTCCCAGGCACTAAACCTATCACGAAGGCACCATACCGGATGGCCTTCGCTGAGCTGAAAGAACTCAAGGCGCAACTGGAGGATCTATTGGATAAAGGCTTCATCAGACCGAGCGTGTCGCCATGGGGCGCGCCCATTTTATTCGTAAGAAAGAAGGATGGAAGCCTTCGCCTGTGCATCGACTACCGAGAATTAAACAAGGTCACCATCAAGAACAAGTATCCATTACCACGAATTGACAACCTGTTTGATCACTTATAGGGAGCAACGGTGTTCTCTAAAATCGATCTGCAGTCCGGTTACCATCAGCTCCGAGTTAGGGGCGAGGACATTCCGAAGACAGCATTCCGGACTCGCTATGGTCACTTCGAGTTCACCGTAATGCCGTTCGGGCTCACAAATGCCCCGGCGGTATTCATGGACATGATGAATAGGGTGTTTAAACCCTTCTTGGATGTTTTCGTAGTAGTCTTCATTGACGACATCCTCATCTATTCCCGTACGGATGAGGAGCATGAAGAGCATCTACGCGTAGTCCTCCAAACTTTACGAGAACAGAAACTCTACGCCAAACTCAAAAAGTGTGAGTTTTGGCTTCGCGAGGTGGACTTCCTGGGGCATGTCGTGTCGGCTGCTGGGGTTGCGGTCGACCCAAAGAAGATTGATTCGGTAACCGACTGGCCCAGACCGACGACGGTAACTGAGATTAGAAGCTTCCTGGGGCTAGCAGGGTATTATAGACGCTTCGTGGAAGGCTTCTCCAAGATAGCTTTGCCCCTCACTCGCCTGACCCGTAAAGGAGAAAAGTACATATGGACGGAGCAATGCCAGAAGAGTTTCGAAGAACTCAAGGACAAGTTAACGCGAGCCCCGGTGCTCGCTCTACCGGAACCCGGCGAGGACTACGAGGTATACTGCGACGCGTCGCGAAACGGTCTCGGCGGCGTGCTCATGCAACGGGGTAGGGTTATAGCCTATGCGTCGAGGCAACTCAAGGAGTACGAGAGGAACTACCCCGTGCACGATCTGGAGCTTGCAGCGGTTGTATTCGTCCTCAAGTTATGGAGGCACTACTTGTATGGAACACACTGCAACGTGTATTCAGACCATCAGAGCTTAAAGTACCTTTTCACCCAGAAGGAGCTGAATTTGCGGCAAAGGCGGTGGCTCGAATTACTAAAGGATTATGATTTAACCATCCATTACCACCCTGGGAAGGCGAACGTGGTGGCGGATGCCTTGAGCCGCAAAGGGCAGACGGTAGAATCAGTGACGAACGCCCTCACCCAACAGGACCGCTTGATTGCGAAATTTTCACAATTGAGACTGGAGGTAGTACCAGCAGGAACGGTCGCACGACTCATGACCCTGGTGGTCCGACCAACCCTATTAGACAGAATCCGTGAAGGGCAATCGACGGATACCCAGCTACAACTTGTGCGAGATAGGCTACCCACAGACCAAGGAGGCGATTTCGCGATGAATGCTAATGGCACGATATGTTTTCGGGGGCGAATCTGTGTGCCGGATCTACCGGAACTCAAGGAAGAGATCCTGAGGGAGGCGCATACCGCCCCTTATGCGGTGCACCCCGGGGGAACGAAGATGTACAAGGATGTCAAACAAACCTTCTGGTGGCCCAAGATGAAGGAAGATGTGACTCGATTCGTGACACACTGCCTGGTGTGCCAATAGGTGAAGGCTGAACACCAGCGTCCAGCGGGGAAGTTGCAGCCGTTGCCCGTGCCGGAGTGGAAGTGGGACATGATTACCATGGATTTTGTGACCGGATTCCCGAGATCGCCACAGGGACACGATGCGATATGGGTCATTGTGGACCGTTTGACGAAATCGGCCCACTTTCTGCCCATACACACGACGTGGACGCGGGAACGACTGGCACAAACATACATCGACGAGATAGTAAGATTGCATGGTGTACTGACATCCATCACGTCGGACAGAGACACGCGGTTCGTGTCAAATTTTTGGCAAAGTTTGCAGCGAGCAATGGGGACTAAGCTGCATTTCAGCACGGCCTTTCACCCGCAAACCGACGGACAATCAGAGCGGGTGATCCAGATCCTTGAAGACATGCTGCGGGCATGCGTGCTAGACCTGGGCGACGGATGGTCTCAATACCTGCCACTTGTGGAATTTGCCTATAATAACAGTTACCAAGCCAGCATTAAGATGGCGCCATACGAAGCTTTGTACGGACGCCGCTGTCGGTCGCCTTTATGCTGGGATGACTTGGGAGAGCGTAAATGGTTGGGACCGGATTTGGTCGATGAAACCGAGGCAAAGGTGCGCCTCATCAGGCAGCGACTGCTGACCGCCCAGAGCAGACAGAAAAGTTACGCAGACCGCAGGCGACGAGAGTTGGAATTCGCAGTGGGCGAGCACGTGTTGTTGCGAGTGTCGCCTTCGAAAGGGACCCGACGTTTCGGCCTGAGAGGGAAATTAAGTCCGAGGTACGTGGGACCGTTTGAGATCCTAGAGCGCGTGGGTCCGGTGGCTTATCGCTTGGCCTTGCCGCCAAGCCTAGACCGAGTACACAACGTGTTCCACGTGTCGATGCTTCGGAAGTACCTTCCCGACCCCTCTCACGCCCTGGACATATCCACGATCAAGCTTCAGGAGGATTTAACTGTTGAAGAAACACCGGTGCGGATCCTGGCGCGAGAGGACAAGAAACTGCGAAACCGGACCATCCCCTACGTGAAGGTCCAATGGAGCAACCACGAGGAACGCGAGGCGACGTGGGAGCTGGAATCGAAAATGAGGGAATGTTTTCCCGAGCTGTTTAGCGAGGGTTGTATTTAAGTTTCGGGGACGAAACTTTTTATAAAGTGTGAGTGGTGTAATGACATGGTATTTTGTAATAGTTAACCCTCCTATTTTTGTGTCCTTTTAGTACTCCGGGAATATTACTTTTGGTTTGTCGGTCGGTGTGTGTGGTGCTTGTATTTTTCTGCGAAAGAGCGCGAAAAATAATGACCGACGGTGCGATCGGATCGGAAATCCGATGTCGGGAACCCCCGGAACGAGATTTTTAGTGATGCGGCGATTAGTCGTGCATCGGAATCCGTGCAAAATATCTTGCACCCGTTTGTGGATAATGGGGGTTATCCCGTGTGGATAATTAATTAATTAAATTAACTAATTAATTATCCGGTGACGGAAAAGAGATTTTTCTCTACGTACGATTTGGGAAAATAACAGAAAATTGGAAAAAATAAATATTAAGATAAATAGATGAAATAAGTATTTCTCCCTCGTTAAGAAAAGTTTAAAAAAGAGAATTCTAAACCCTAGCCGTAAGAGCGGAAAGAAAAGAAAGAAAAGAAGAAAGGCGAAACCCTAACCGGAAGAAAGAAAAAGGGAGAAGACGGCGGATCCGATCACCCCGAAGCGCGTACTGGACCAAGAACGTGATCGGTCGTACCCCGTCGATTAATCCGGTGAGTTTTTACTTCGTAGGAGATTGTTACGGAATTTGAGTTGGCGTATTTCGTGAAAGTGTTAAGTCTTGAAGATTGAAGATGAAGAAGTTTGGATCATATACCTCAATCTCAAGAAAGAAGAATTCAAAAGGATCAGGTACGTTTAACTAAAGATTTTTGGTGATCCGAATACTTCTTATAGTGTAGAAACACTTGGAAGAATTTTTATTGCATAAAAATCAAAAACTGGACATGGGACATGTTCAGGATCCGGATCAGCCTTCCAATCCGGATCCCGAAGGGTGTTGGTTCATATGCAAATCCAATCCGGATCCAAGCCAATTCTGATCCGGATCCCGAACATTGGTTTTTGCTGAAATTATGAACGATCCGGATCGGGCATTTCGATCCGGATCCCGAACCCCTGTTTTTCTGGAATTGTCTATCTCGTTACGACAATCCGGATCGCAGTAAATCCGATCCGGATCGCCGTCCTGTAAAATTCCAGAAAAGGTTAGTTTTTGATCCTTATCTTCTTCCAATGGTTTCTAACCTATAAATAGACCCTATGATTCATTTTTAGGGTACGACGAAAAAAAAAAGAATAAGCCGAAAGAGAAAAATCCACATATAGAGAAGAAAGGAAATCAATAGATTTAATTCTATGTTTCTTCATCTATATTGATTGATTTGATTCTAGGTTTTCCAAACTCAGATTTTGAGTAGAATCAAATCAATGAATACTTAGATGGTATTTCCGATCTATTTCTAATCTAAGTATTCGGCGGATCATCACCACCCAAAAACAACGATTTACCCAAAATCGGCGCGTGGACTCGCGTGGCCTTGTGGATTCAAGGTGCAACCGCTCTCGTGGATTCGGAGCGAGGTACGTTCGTGGATTCGAAGCGTGCTACTGGGTGAAGACCGTGGATTCGGTCGGACGTCGTGGACTCGACGTTGGACGCTGTGGATTCAGCGTTGGGCGCAGATCGTGGATTCGAGAAGCGTCGTGGAGCGAGCGGAGAAGATCTACTAGGAGCGTATGGTAAAAGGTTGAGTCGTCTGTGAGTACGTTATATCACCTTGTACGTGTGTTAATTCTAGTGGATTTCGCCGTGTTATCGGTCCCGTGGTTTTTTACTCCGGTTTGGAGTTTTTCCACGTAAAAATCTTGCGTGTTCATTTTTATTTCCGCATTGGGTTTTATTGCGCAATGATTTTTTGAGTGTTTATTGTTTACACCTATTCACCCCCCTCTAGGTGTTTTTTCCCCTATTTAGATCCATTAATTTATAACCCAACAAGTGGTATCAGAGCGGGAATAGGGTTGTAAACAATGGTTGAAGGTGGAAACATCAATCGACCCCCTTTCTTTGATGGAACAAATTATGCGTACTGGAAAGTACGGATGAAAGCCTTTTTAATTTCCATCGACGAAAGGGTGTGGCAATCAATTGAATTAGGATGGTCTAATCCAACTGAAATTATTGATGATGTTCGCACCTTAAAACCTAGGTCGAAATGGACCAAGGAAGAGATAGATTCATCTTCTTACAATGGCAAGGGAATTAATGCTCTATTTAATGCTTTGTCACAAACTGAGTTCTCTCGCGTCTCGGCATGTGAGACTGCGAAAGAAATCTGGGATGTTCTTCAAGTTACGCATGAGGGAACTAACCTTGTGAAGATTCAGAAACTGCAAATGCTTACGAGCAAGTTTGACTCTATTTCTATGGCAGAAAATGAATCTTTCACTGACTATTACACACGATTGCAAGACATCGTAAACTCATGTGCTAACTTGGGAGAGAAGATTCCAGAATTTAAAGTTGTAAGAAAGATTTAAGAACTCTTCCTGAACGATTTCGCCCGAAGGTCGCAGCCATTGAAACAATTAAACACCCGGACGAAATGCGTGTAGAAGAATTAGTTGGTGCATTACAAACTTATGAAATGACATTTCCTACTAACTATTCTTCTGGAAAGGCATCCTCTTCTAAGTCTTCAGGTTATGCATTGAAATCAACAAAGAAGAAGACGCGGATTCATCCTCCTCGGACGATGACGAGAACCTATCTATGGAGGACTTTGAGAAGCAGCTCGCTCTCTTGACAAGGAAGTTTCGCCGCAACTTTCGAAGGGGTAATTCAAGCAAAACTCCATCCTTCGGAAAGTCGAAGAAAGGCAAGGGTTCTTCAAGTTACAAGTCAAGAAAGCAAGAGAACTTCTCAAAGGATAAGAAAAGTTCAGAGGGACAAGTACAGTGCTTCAAATGTCGAGGCTACGGCCACATTGCAACGGAGTGTCCCAACAAGAATCCGGCAAAGAAGAAAGCGATGCAAGTCGTCACTTGGGATGACAACTCCACGTCAAATGAGTCATCCTCAAGTGATGAAGAAGACAACGCGACAGCATTCCACGCGTCCACATCTTCACCCTTCATGTGCTTAATGGCAAGTACATCCGATTCCTTGTCCAACTCCTCCCTGTTGAAAAGATTGCAACGGACGATGAATCGATAATTCTGAAGGTGAAGATTTTGCTCTTGCCTACCATAAGCTTTTGAGGGATTCAAAGAAACTGGCAAAGCAAAACAAGGAGTTGAGAGGGAGATTGCAGGATCTCGAAGAAGAAGTAAAAAGGGTAACTTCTCTCTCAAACGATCTTGAAGTGGAAAGGGATAATCTTAGCCAAAGCAAATGTTTCCCTTCAAGAGTCCAATGAGCTTTTCGAGAAGAACATATGGAAATGGTGAACAAAGCGAATTACTTCTTGAAGCTCTACGGCGAGGCTCGACAGGAAAAATGGAAATGACAAAGACCATACGCCAACTGAAGGATGACTTAAAGCGATTTTCTTCTGGAAGGAGTAAGTTGGACAGGCTTCTTGGTCTTGGTCAAACAAATAAGTTCGGCCTCGGATACACTCAAACTGGAGACATTCCAAGTTCGAGTGGGACAGTTTTTGTGCCTCAGTCGGTATCTCCTCCTCCGACACCGGAATTCACGACAAGCAACGACAACAAGCCTACTTCATCCTCTTCGGGATCGTCAAGAACTAAGGTATGTTTTCGTTGTGGCATTTCAGGGCACATAAGGAGAAATTGCAAGATGGGAGCCAAACGCACACCTCAAGCACCTCTTGCAATGACTACCAAAAAGGTGATTCCTCAGAAATCAATGCAAACATTTCAAAGGAAAAGAGCCTTGGTAGTTCACCGCTCAAGACGACATCATCAAGGAGCAGCAATCTTCAACAAGACGCTTTCACCTAGGAAATCAACTTCACGACCATTACCGACGCATTCCAAAAAGGTTTGGGTGCGCAAAGGTGAAATTTTCCCTTGTCTTGTTACCAATGTTTCCTTGCATGCATATGATAGTTCGTCTTGGTATCTGGATAGCGGGTGTTCCCGTCACATGACCGGTGACAAAAACTGTTTTCAAACCTTTGAGAAAATCTCCGGAGGACTTGTTGTTTTCGGAGATGGTCGGTCTTCCAAAATTGTTGGAAAGGGAACGGTAGCTATTCCAGATGGCCCGGTTCTAAATAATGTGTTATTTGTTCATGGCCTTAAGACTAACCTCATAAGCATAAGTCAACTTTGTGATAATGGTTATTCAGTTAATTTTTCATCTGATGAATGTACTGTAACTGACAAGAACCATGTTTCTTTTTAAAAGGGGTTAGATCAGAAAACAACTGTTATGTAGTTCCTATCTAAGTTTTTCTGAAAAATGTAAGCATCTTATGCAAATAATGAAAAAACACTTGGCTCTTTGGCATGAAAGGCTAGGTCACATAAACTTTAAGGAACTTGCTAGAATTTCAAACAAAGATGTGGTCAAGGGGGTTCCTAAACTTTCTTTTGAACAAAACATTGTGTGTGGCGGTTGCCAAAAGGGAAAACAGTCTAGGACTGCACACAAGAACTTGAACCACATAGGTACAAAACGGCCTTTGGAACTTTTGCATATGGATTTAATGGGGCCAACTCGTCAACCATCTTGGGAGGTAAATGGTATATTTTCTTATTGGTTGATGATTTCTCTAGATATACTTGGGTAGCATTTTTAAAAGAAAAAGCTGATACTTTTGATTCTTTTCACGAAATTTGCCATCGTATTATGATTGAAAAGAATGAAAAGATTACTCGAGTTAGAAGTGATAGAGGTGGAGAATTCATAAATTCCAAATTCATTGATTTTTGCACTTCTAACGGCATTAAACATGAATTCTCCGCACCTTATACACCTCAACAAAATGGTGTAGTCGAGCGCAAAAACAGGGTCGTACAGGAGATGGCACGTGTTATGCTTCATAGCCGGAACTTACCTTTATATTTTTGGGCTGAAGCGGTGAACACTGCTGTCTATGTTATTAATCGAGTGTATTTGCGCCCGGGGACTTTGAATACACCATATGAACTATGGTTTTGTAGAAAACCTAACATCAAATATTTTCGTATCTTTGGGAGTCGGTGTTTTATTTTACGTGATCGCGAAAATCTTGGAAAATTTGACTCTCGAAGTGACGAAGGGATTTTCTTAGGTTATTCTACAAACAGTAGAGCATATCGAGTTTTTAACTTAGAATCTAAGACGATCGTAGAATCGATAAATGTTAAGGTAGATGAAGCTTTTCACTTTGAATCTGAAAAATCTACCCTCGATATCTCTCTTGATGATGATACACCTGCTAATGCATCTTCTTCTAACAATTCTTTCGATAATAATGATGCATCTAACGGTTCTTCAAGTTTATCTGATGTGCAGGAATCATCTCGTGTACCTCCGTCTACTCCTCTACCTCAAACGTTACGCATCTCCAAGGATCACCCTGAATCGAACATCATTGGAGATCCACAAGAAGGAGTTAGAACACGGAGACAATTGGTTTGCGGATTTGCATGCTATGTATCTCAAATCGAACCAAAGAATGTTGATGAAGCTCTCCAAGATGACTACTGGATTAAAGCAATGCAGGAAGAGCTCCATCAATTCGAGCGAAACAAAGTCTGGGAATTAACGAAGCCTCCGAAGCAACACAATGTGATAGGTACCAAATGGATCTTCAAGAACAAGAAAAATGAAGAAGGTACTATCATCAGGAACAAAGCAAGGTTAGTTGCTCAAGGCTACTCTCAAGTAGAAGGTATAGACTTTGATGAAACTTTCGCCCCTGTAGCTAGACTCGAGTCCATTCGTATCTTATTTGCGATTGCTTGTCATTTTAAAATAAATTATTTCAAATGGACGTTAAGAGCGCCTTTTTAAATGGGTTTTTAAATGAGGAAGTTTATGTGGCTCAACCGAAAGGTTTTGTGGATCATAAACTACCTAACCATGTTTTTCGTCTGAAAAAGGCTCTTTACGGTCTGAAACAAGCACCGCGAGCATGGTACGAAAGGTTGACAAAGCACCTTTTGGAAAAGGGCTACACTCGAGGGGGAGCTGACAGGACTCTCTTTGTGAAGCATTATCAAAACAATTTCATAGTTGCACAAATCTATGTCGATGACATTGTATTTGGAGCAACAAGAGATAATGATGCTTCTAAATTCGCGGAGACCATGGAAAGCGAATTTGAGATGTCCATGATGGGCGAATTGACTTATTTTCTTGGATTACAAGTTAAACAAAACGATGAAGGAATTCACTTGTGTCAATCCAAGTATGCACTGGAGTTGGTCAAAAAGTTTGATTTGAAAATTCTAAGGATTTTCCGACTCCAATGGGAACTAGCCATAAGGGACTTGGAAGTGAATCACATAGTGAGAATGTAGACGAGAAACTGTATCGCAGTATGATTGGAAGTCTACTATATCTCACGGCTAGTCGCCCGGATATATCCTTCAGTGTTGGGATTTGTGCGAGATATCAATCAGCACCGAAGGAGGTTCACCTGAAAGCGGTGAAACGGATCATCCGGTATATCAAAGGTACAATCAATTTCGGAATTTGGTATCCTATGGGAACAACTTTGGATATTGTTGGATACTCAGATGCCGATTGGGCTGGATCAGTGGATGATCGGAAAAGCACGAGTGGTGCATGCTTCTATCTTGGCCATTGCCTTGTTGCATGGCACAGTAAAAAGCAGAACTGCATAGCACTCTCGACTGCCGAAGCGGAGTACATTTCAGCAGGAAGTTGTTCAACCCAATTGATTTGGATGAAAAGCGTGTTGAGCGATTTCCGGATTTCAGCAACTTCGGTAACCATTTTATGTGACAACACTAGTGCTATTAACATTTCAAAAAACCCTGTGTTGCACTCTAGAACAAAACATATTGAACTTAGATATCATTTTCTTAGAGAGCTAGTTGAATCAAACATTCTTCAACTGTCATATATTTCAACTGAGGATCAATTAGCTGATATCTTAACAAAACCTTTGGATCAAAAACGTTTTATTCACTTGCGTAAAGCAATTGGCATGCTTTCCTTGAAATAAACTCTTTTGAAACCTTTGCTTAGGTTAGGTTTTGTTTTTGTTTTTTGTTTCTTTATCTATGTTTGTACATAGGACATTAATTGAGCATAAATCATAATTGACTTTAATTGCATCCTTTTATGCATTTAGAAATTTATTATGCTTTTGATATCATAATATTTCAATGTTGCAATGATCATTTACGTTAATTT
>JAQOTM010000719.1:0-106783 GCA_029168755.2 Tillandsia fasciculata
TTTATTCTTCAAGTTACGCATGAGGGAACTAACTTAGTGAAGATTCAGAAAAAATGCTCACGAGCAAGTTTGACTCTATCTCTATGGCAGAGAATGAATCCTTCACTGACTATTACACACGATTGCAAGATATCGTGAACTCATGTGCTAACTTGGGAGAGAAGATTCCAGAATTTAAAGTTGTAAGAAAAATTCTAAGAACTCTTCCTGAACGATTTCGCCCGAAGGTCGCAGCCATTGAAACAATTAAACACCCGGACGAAATGCGTGTAGAAGAATTAGTAGGTGCTTTACAAACTTATGAAATGACTTTTCCTACTAACTATTCTTCTGGAAAGGCATCCTCTTCTAAGTCTTCAGGTTACGCATTGAAATCAACTAAAGAAGAAGACGCGGATTCATCCTCCTCGGACGACGACGAGAACATTTCTATGGAGGACTTTGAGAAGCAGCTCGCTCTCTTGACAAGGAAGTTTCGCCGCAACTTTCGAAGGGGAAATTCAAGCAAACCTCAATCCTTCGGAAAGTCGAAGAAAGGCAAGGGTCCTTCAATCACAAGTCAAGAAAGCAAGAGAACTTCTCAAAGGATAAGAAAAGTTCTGAGGGACAAGTTCAGTGTTTCAAATGTCGAGGCTACGGCCACATTGCAACGGAATGTCCCAACAAGAATCCGGCTAAGAAGAAAGCGATGCAAGTAGTTACTTGGGATGACAACTCCACGTCAAATGAGTCATCGTCAAGTGATGAAGAAGACAACGCGACAGCTTTCCACGCGTCCACTACATCTTCTCCTTCATGTGCTTAATGGCAAGTACATCTGACTCACTGTCCAACTCCACTGTTGAAAAGATTGCAACGGACGATGAATCAGATGATTCGGAAGGTGAAGATTTTGTTTTAGCCTACCATAAGCTTTTGAGGGATTCAAAGAAACTGGCTAAGCAAAACAAGGGGTTGAAAGAGAGATTACAGGATCTTGAAGATGAAGTAAAAAGGGTAACCTCTATCTCAACCGATCTTGAAGTGGAAAGGGACAATCTGATTAAGACAAATGTTTCCCTTCAAGAGTCCAATGAGCAATTCGAGAAGAATTATATGGATATGGTGAACAAAGCGAATTACTTCTTGAAGCTCAACGGCGAGGCTCGACAGGAAAAATTGGAAATGACGGAGACCATACGCCAACTAAAGGATGACTTACAGAGATTTTCTTCTGGAAGGAGTAAGTTGGACAGACTCTTGGTCTCGGTCAAAGAAATAAGTTCGGCCTCGGATACACTCAAACTGGAGACATTCCAAGTTCGAGTGGTACAGTATTTGTGCCTCAGTCGGTATCTCCTCCTCCGACACCGGTGTTCACGACAAGCAACGACAACGAACCTACTACATCTTCCTCGGAATCGACAAGAACCAAGGTATGTTTTCGTTGTGGCATTTCAGGGCACATAAGAAGAAATTGCAAGACGGAAGCCAAACGCACACCTCAAGCACATCTTGCAATGACTACCAAAAGGCTATTCCTCGGAAAACAAGTTCAATTCATTCAAAGGAAAAGAGCCTTGGTAGTACATCTCTCAAGACGACATCATCAAGGAGCAGCAATTCTTCAAGCAAGACGCTCTCACCTAGGAAATCAACCTCACGACCATTACCGACGCACTTCAAAAAGGTTTGGGTGCGCAAAGGTGAGATCTTTCCCTGTCTTGCTACCAATGTTTCTTTGCATGCATATGATAGTTCGTCTTGGTACCTGGATAGCGGGTGTTCCCGTCATATGACCGGCGATAAAAACTGTTTTCAAACATTTGAGAAAAACTCCGGAGGACTTGTTGTTTTCGGAGATGGTCGGTCTTCCAAAATTGTTGGAAAGGGAACGGTAGCTATTCCAGATGGCCCGGTTCTAGATAATGTATTATTTGTTCATGGCCTTAAGACTAACCTCATAAGCATAAGTCAACTGTGTGATAGTGGTTATTCAGTTAATTTTTCATCTGATAAATGCACTGTAACTGACATGAACCATGCTTTCTTTTTAAAGGGGGTTAGATCAGAAAACAACTGTTATGTAGTTCCTTCTAAGATTTCTGAAAAATGTAACCTAGCATCTTTGAAAAATGAAACACTTTGGCATGAAAGGCTAGGTCACATAAACTTTAAGGAACTTTCTAGAATTTCAAATAAAGATGTGGTCAAGGGGGTTCCAAAACTTTCTTTTGAACAAAACCTTGTGTGTGGCGGTTGCCAAAAGGGAAAACAGTCTAGGACTGCACACAAGAATTTGAACCACATAGGTACAAAACGGCCTTTGGAACTTTTGCATATGGACTTAATGGGGCCAACTCGTCAACCATCTCTGGGAGGTAAATGGTATATTTTCTTGTTGGTTGATGACTTTTCTAGATATACTTGGGTAGCCTTCTTAAAAGAAAAAGCTGATACCTTTGATTCTTTTCTCGAAATCTGCAATCGTATTATGATAGAAAAGAATGATAGGATTACTCGAGTTAGGAGTGATAGAGGTGGTGAATTCATAAATTCCAAATTCATTGATTTTTGCATTTCTAATGGCATTAAACATGAATTCTCCGCACCTTACACACCTCAACAAAATGGTGTAGTCGAGCGCAAAAACAGGGTCGTACAGGAAATGGCACGTGTTATGCTTCACAGCCGGAACTTACCTTTTTATTTTTGGGCTGAAGCGGTAAACACTGCTGTTTATGTTATCAATCGCGTGTATTTGCGCCCGGGGACTTTGAATACACCATATGAACTTTGGTTTTGTAGAAAACCTAACATCAAATATTTTCGCATCTTTGGGAGTCGGTGTTTTATTTTACGTGATCGTGAGAATCTTGGAAAATTTGACTCTCGAAGTGACGAAGGGATTTTCTTAGGTTATTCTACAAACAGCAGAGCATATCGAGTTTTTAACTTAGAATCTAAGACGATCGTAGAATCGATAAATGTTAAGGTAGATGAAGCTTTTCATTTTGAATCTGAAAAATCTACCCTCGATATCTCTCTTGATGATGATACACCTGCTAATGCATCTTCTTCTAACAATTCTTTCGATAATAATGTTGATGCATCTAACGGTTCTTCAAGCTTATCTGATGTGCAGGAATCATCTCGTGTACCTCCGCCTACTCCTCTACCTCAAACGTTACGCATCTCCAAGGATCACCCTGAATCGAACATAATTGGAGATCCACAAGAAGGAGTTAGAACACGGAGACAATTGGTTTGCGGATTTGCATGCTATGTATCTCAAATCGAACCAAAGAATGTTGATGAAGCTCTCCAAGATGATTATTGGATTAAAGCAATGCAGGAAGAGCTCCATCAATTCGAGCGAAACAAAGTCTGGGAACTGACGAAGCCTCCGAAGCAACACAATGTGATAGGTACCAAATGGATCTTCAAGAACAAGAAAAACGAAGAAGGTACTATCATCAGGAACAAAGCAAGGTTAGTTGCTCAAGGCTATTCTCAAGTAGAAGGTATAGACTTTGATGAAACTTTCGCCCCTGTAGCTAGACTCGAGTCCATTCGTATATTGTTTGCGATCGCTTGTCATTTTAAAATCAGATTATTTCAAATGGACGTTAAGAGCGCCTTTTTAAATGGATTTTTAAATGAGGAAGTTTATGTAGCTCAACCGAAAGGTTTTGTGGATCATAAACTACCTAACCATGTTTTTCGACTGAAAAAGGCTCTTTACGGTCTGAAACAAGCACCGCGAGCATGGTACGAAAGGTTGACAAAGCACCTTTTGGAAAAGGGCTACACTCGAGGGGGAGCTGACAGGACTCTCTTTGTGAAGCATTATCAAAACAATTTCATAGTTGCTCAAATCTATGTCGATGACATTGTTTTTGGAGCAACAAGAGATAATGATGCTTCTAAATTCGCGGAGACCATGGAAAGCGAATTTGAGATGTCCATGATGGGCGAGTTGAACTATTTTCTTGGATTACAAGTTAAGCAAAACGATGAAGGAATTCACTTGTGTCAATCCAAGTATGCACTGGAGTTGGTCAAAAAGTTTGATCTTGAAAATTCTAAAGATTTTCCGACTCCAATGGGAACTAGCCATAAGGGACTTGGAAGTGAATCACAAAGTGAGAATGTAGACGAGAAACTGTACCGCAGTATGATTGGAAGTCTACTATATCTCACGGCTAGTCGCCCGGATATATCCTTCAGTGTTGGGATTTGTGCGAGATATCAATCAGCACCGAAGGAGGTTCACCTGAAAGCGGTGAAACGGATCATCCGGTATATCAAAGGTACAATCAATTTCGGAATTTGGTATCCTATGGGAACGACTTTGGATATTGTTGGATACTCAGATGCCGATTGGGCTGGATCGGTGGATGACCGGAAAAGCACGAGTGGTGCATGCTTCTATCTCGGCCACTGCCTTGTTGCATGGCACAGTAAAAAGCAGAACTGCATAGCACTCTCGACTGCCGAAGCGGAGTACATTTCTGCAGGAAGTTGTTCAACCCAATTGATTTGGATGAAGAGCGTGTTGAGCGATTTCCGAATTTCAACATCTTCGGTAACCATTTTATGTGACAACACTAGTGCTATTAACATTTCTAAAAACCCTGTGTTGCACTCTAGAACAAAACATATTGAACTTAGATATCATTTTCTTAGAGAGCTAGTTGAATCAAACATTCTTCAACTGTCATATATTTCAACTGAGGATCAATTAGCCGACATCTTAACAAAACCTTTGGATCAAAAACGTTTTATTCACTTGCGTAAAGCAATTGGCATGCTTTCCTTGAAATAAACTCTTTTGAAACCTTTGCTTAGATTAGGTTTTGTTTTTGTTCTTGTTTTTGTTTTGTTCTTTATCTATGTTCTGTAAATAGCACACTAATTGAGCATACATCATAATTGACTTTAATTGCATCCTTTTATGCATTTAGAAATTTATTATGTTTTTGATGTCATAATATTTCAATGTTGCAATGATCATTTACGTTAATTAAACCATCTTTTAAGTGATCAAAGTCAATTTCTCTCTCAATGATCTCTTGGTATAGTCATTATCATATTTGATTGCTTAGTCGAGTATGAATTCGAGATCAATGGTTTGGTTGAATACCTTATATATTATATAATTGATAGCCAATTGAGGGGGAGTCAATGAAATGTGAAATGCTCAAAAGATGTGGAAAGAGTTACATCCCAATGAGGAGTGTGAAAACTACCACCACATGGAGAAAATAAAAAAAAAATACTCCATGAATGAAAAGCAAATTTTTGTTTTGAAAAATTGTTGATGAAATTCATATTGAAATACTTGACTCAGTCGTATTTCATGGTTGGTATAAGGTGGGATTTTTAGTAAAAGATGCTCAAAGAGCCACTCCTTCAACAGATTGTCTAGATATATTATCTAACTTATCTGGGATTTCAAACATCTATTGATCTTGGTACTTCATTTTCTTTACTGAAATTGATGATTTGATAAAGACATTACACATAGGATCAGGATAGATGTAATTGAAGTTGTTCAACTTTAAGTGTTTTAACTTTCGTAAATTTTCGTTTCATTTTTGGATATTTTTGATAGATTTTGCATAATCTATTTCTTGTTGTATGAAACGATGCCATTTGTTTAAAGTTGACATGGTAAAGTGCTTACATACTTTTTCTGGATTTTATTGTTTTTCTAAATTTTTCTGAAGAAAAAGGTGTAGCCGATCCGGATCGGGCAAGTGATCCGGATCCCGAACGCAGGATTTTTCCTGCGGGTAGCCGATCCGGATCACATTCTCGGCCGATCCGGATCACGGCTAGGGTTTTATATAGAAACATACAGATTCTTGATTTCTTTACCCTAATCTCTGGTTTTCAAGCCTCTAGAGTTTCTCTCTCTAGATTTCTTGCTTCTTGGTGCTTCAAAACTCAAAGTTCTTCGGATTCAAGTAAGTTTTCATGATCAAAACTCGGTTTTTCTCAGTTTTTATGGTTTTTCACCAAACGTGAGTTGAAAAATTGGAACTTTTTCGTTTGTGAATGGTTTTTGATCAAATTTCTTTTGAAATAAGAACTCTGGGTCAATTAGTTTTGCTTTTATGCTGGGATTTTACTTGATTAACGAGTTTTTAGGCTTCGATTTCTAAAAATTCGGTTTTAGGGCATAAAAGAGGAATTTTTGTAAATCATGGAATTGATCTATTTTTAAAATTCTTTTTGGAAAACTAATTTGATTCTTGGCTTCTCTACATGATTATGATTGTCTAGGTACAATGTTTTCAAATTTTTCAAAATTGACAATTTTTCATATGTTCTTGAGTTGGTTTCACAGGACACTTTCTTAAACTCAAAGCACTAGACGCAATGGCCTTCTCCTGGTTAATTCTGCTACTGGTTACAATGGTGCTCACCAGAGCAACTAATAAGTTGAAAAGAGCCAAGAAACTCCAAAGAAAAGGAGAAGTCGATGTCATAAGTGACACTGAACTTGAAGAGAATGAGAATGAGATTCATTGGGACATGATAACAGATGATGAAGATGATGAGGTATTGCCGACTAACTCAACACGAAAAGGAAAAGCTCCCTTGGACACTGGGAATGCTCCTATGCCTGCCCCAACTATCTCTATAAAACGTAAGCGACTTGCTCGACGTTTTGGACTAGACAGGAGACCAAGGTTGACCCACCAATAGCTCCTGACTCTCCGCCACGTGTTGAAGAAGTATTTGTTAACAGTGACCGTCTTAGAGCGTTTGCACATCGCGAATGCATTGGCGAAAGGCACGTGAACATTGAGGCTCTACAAGGTCACTCCCCTGAATTTGGTACTTTGATTGAACAAGCAAATCTCATTCAAGTATGTCGCTTCCCAGAAACTCTCGGTTACTGCCTGCACCAGGTGAGGACCTTCTATACCAACGCACGGCATCTTCGCGAATTTGAAAACGGTCCTATGGAGTTCTACACGAATATCCAAGGCACGAGATTCAAAATCACTCCACAGTTGATTGGCGAGGTTTTGGAATGGAAGCCAGCAAGAAAGGAGTCCACTACCTGAAAGGGATAAATTTGACAAATACTTTATGGCGAAAAGTTATCGAAGGAATTTGTCTCGAGGGAACACAGTCAACCGAAAATCAGTTCGATCTAAAGAACTTCGTCTTGAATATCGCTTCTTAAATTTCATCACGTGTTACAATATACTTCCAAACATGCAGACGAAGGTTGTGAGATGGGAACGATTGTTGTTCTTATATCTCATCGGACATCCATCAGAGGCAACGGCATTGAATATCAACATCCCGTACATCATCTGGAATAGAATGGCACGATATGTTGAGCATCCTCACCCCAGCGAAAGAATTCCTTTTCCACTGATTATAATGAGGATTTTAAAGAAATTTCAAGTTGACATCACCTCTACAACCTATCATCAATGTCTGAACATGATAGATGAGTCCACAATTGTCAAATCCCTTCACAAGTTGCCACATGTCACTCAAGCTTCTGCATCTGGGAAGAAGCCTGACCCAAGCACGGCTGCATCACCATCTCATCAAGCACCTGGCACAGATGATGACGCATCATTGAATTCGATTTTCAAGTTACAGCAACGACTGTCTATCCAGCAGGAACAAATTTTGAAAGAACAACAGCGGATTACCAATGAGCTAGAAATATCAACAGCAGCTCACATCACCATCACGAAGAAGATAAATTCAATGGACAAGCGGATGCGAAAGATAATGTCCAAGATTGGTTGCACAAGTTCTGAAGATTCAGATTCTGAAAACTGACCTTTTCTTTTTGTGCAGGATTATTTGTTTTTAACGATTCTTTTAGTTTAGTTTTCAGTTTGTGCATACTATTAGGACTTTATGTTTTCTTTACTCTCCTTACATATTGTAGCTCATGCTACGTTTTGGCTTTGTTTTGTGACAAAAAGGGGGAGAGAGTGAGAGAGTTAGAAAGAACTCTGAACGAGTTAGAAAGAACTCTGAACAATGAATGATTGTGAATATCGATGATATCAAGGTAAGTATGAACCTCAACTCAACTTTGGTTTTTCTTTTGTGATTTGTGACATGCTTCTATACTAACTATTCGACTAACTATTTGGGCATGTAATATGACTAACAAGTTGATGTTGGACTAACATACTTTGACATTTGGTTTTCAACTGCTTAGAAGATATGTTGGTTTTTAACTATGCTTCTTTCACATATCTGATTTTTTTTAAATGTCATGATGAGACTAAACTCTATCTCTGTATTTGGTTTTGTATGCTCCAATTCTTGAGGTATCTAACGAATTTGTTTGTCAAGAATGTTTTCTGTGTGCAGAGATTACAGATGTCTAAGTCTAGAGTCTGTTTAGGAGTTTATCTCATGTTTTTAATTTCTGGAACTCTTTTGTAAATTTTTGTTGTATGGTGATAGCAACAAAAATATTCTTTTTGAATTTTCTTTGTGGATTTGTGTTTTGTCACGAAACCGCCAAAGGGGGAGATTGTTACGGAATTTGAGTTGGCGTATTTCGTGAATGTTTAAGTCTTGAAGATTGAAGATGAAGAAATTTTGAATCGTCTACCTCAATCTCAAGAAAGAAGAATTCAAAAGGATCAGGTACGTTTAACTAAAGAATTTTGATGATCCGAATACTTCTTATAGTGTAGAAACACCTGGAAGAGGTTTTAATTGCTTATTCATCAAAAACTGGACATGGGACATGTTCAGGATCCGGATCGTGGCTTTCAATCCGGATCCCGAAAGGTGTTTGTTCATACAATGGTTCAATCCGGATCGCAGCACTCTCTGATCCGGATCAACGATTTATCCCAAAATCGGCGCGTGGACTCGCGTGGCCTTGTGGATTCAAGGTGTTATCGCTCTCGTGGATTCGGAGCGAGGTGCGTTCGTGGATTCGAAGCGTGCCATGGGTGAAGACCGTGGATTCGGTTGGACGTCGTGGATTCGCGTTTGGACGCTGTGGATTCAGCGTTGGGCGCGGATCAGGGATTCGAGAAGCGTCGTGGAGCGAGCGGAGAAGATCTACTAGGAGCGTATGGTAAGAGGTTGAGTCGTCAGTGAGTACGCTATATCACCTTGTACGTGTGTAATTCTAGTGGATTTCGCCGTGTTATCGGTCCCGGGTTTTTTTACTCCGGTTTGGAGTTTTTCCACGTAAAAATCTGTGTGTTCTTTTATTTTTCCGCATTGGGTTTTATCGCACAATGATTTTTTGAGTGTTTATTGTTTACACCTATTCACCCCCCTCTAGGTGTTTTTTCCCCTATTAGATCCTTATTAACCTAAACCCAACAAGAATACCTTTCCGGGGGCATTCGGTAATTTTTAGAGTGAGAATTTGGCGAACCGGACGTCAAATACGGATTCAACGCGCGAAAACGCTTCAGATGGACTATTTATTGATTTTTCGGGCTCGGGTTACTGTTCACGCCGGACAGTGTCCCGGCGGCGGCGGCGGCGGCGGCGGCGCGGCCTCGGCAGGCGGCACAGGGCGGCGCGCGGCGCGGGCAGGGCGCGGGAGCGCGGGCGCGCGGCCCGGGCGGCGGGTCCACGCGGCGGGCGTGCACAAGGCGGGGACACGTGGCACTCTATTATTGGCTGTTCACGGTAGAGGTCTACGGAGTATTTTTAGTGGCTCACGGTTCATGGTGCACCGGACGTGACACGTGGCAGGATTTGGTTGGTTCGGTGTTCAGAGGTTTGTGCACCGGGTGCACCGTGTTGGGTTTAGGTTAATAAGGATCTAATAGGGGAAAAAACACCTAGAGGGGGGTGAATAGGTGTAAACAATAAACACTCAAAAAATCATTGTGCGATAAAACCCAATGCGGAAAAATAAAAGAACACACAAGATTTTTACGTGGAAAAACTCCAAACCGGAGTAAAAAACCACGGGACCGATAACACGGCGAAATCCACTAGAATTGACACACGTACAAGGTGATATAGCGTACTCACTGACGACTCAACCTCTTACCATACGCTCCTAGTAGATCTTCTCCGCTCGCTCCACGACGCTTCTCGAATCCACGATCCGCGCCCAACGCTGAATCCACAGCGTCCAACGTCGAGTCCACGACGTCCAACCGAATCCACGGTCTTCACCCAATGGCACGCTTCGAATCCACGAACGCACCTCGCTCCGAATCCACGAGAGCGATAACACCTTGAATCCACAAGGCCACGCGAGTCCACGCGCCGATTTTGGGATAAATCGTTGTTTGTTTGGGTGGTGATGATCCGCCGAATACTTAGATTAAAGATAGATCGGAAATACCATCTAAGTATTCATTGATTTGATTCTACTCAAAATGTGAGTATGGAAAACCTAGAATCAAATCAATCAATATAGATGAAGAACCATTGAATAGATCTAATGATTTCCGTTCTTCTCTATATATGTGGATTTTTCTTTTCGGCTATCTTTTCTTAATCAGCCGATCTATTGCGGATGCCCTAGAAATGAAATGGAAGGGCTATTTATAGGTTAGAAACCCTAGGAAGAATATTCGGATCAAAAACAGCCTTTTCTGGAAAGAAATACCGACGGCGATCCGGATCAGATTTGGCGATCCGGATTGCAGAAGCACAAACCACGATTTCCAGAAAATTGCCTGTTCGGGATCCGGATCGTAGTCCCCGATCCGGATCGTTCATACAGTTTTACCAGAATATCATGTTCGGGATCCGGATTGCAATTCCTGATCCGGATCGAAGAAGCACACAGGTAAAACTAGTGTTCGGGATCCGGATCAGAGAGTGCTGCGATCCGGATTGAACCAGTGTATGAACAAACACCTTTCGGGATCCGGATTGAAAGCCACGATCCGGATCCTGAACATGTCCCATGTCCAGTTTTTGATGAATAAGCAATTAAAACCTCTTCCAGGTGTTTCTACACTATAAGAAGTATTCGGATCATCAAAATTCTTTAGTTAAACGTACCTGATCCTTTTGAATTCTTCTTTCTTGAGATTGAGGTATACGATCCAAAGTTTCTTCATCTTCAATCTTCAAGACTTAATACATTCACGAAATACGCCAACTCAAATTCCGTAACAATCTCCCCCTTTGGCGGTTTCGTGACAAAACACAAATCCACAAAGAAAATTCAAAAAGATATTTTTGTTGCTATCACCATACAACAAAAATTTACAAAAGAGTTCCAGAAATTAAAAACATGAGATAAACTCCTAGAACAGACTCTAGACTTAGACATCTGTAATCTCTGCACACAGAAAACATTCTTGACAAACAAATTCGTTAGATACCTCAAGAATTGAAACATACAAAACCAAATACAGAGATAGAGTTTATCTCATCATGACATTTGAAAAAATCAGATATGTGAAAGAATCATAGTTAAAAACCAACATATCTTCTAAGCAGTTGAAAACCAAATGTCAAAGTATGTTAGTCCAACATCAACTTGTTAGTCATATTACATGCCCAAATAGTTAGTCGAATAGTTAGTATAGAAGCATGTCACAAATCACAAAAGAAAAACCAAAGTTGAGTTGAAGTTCATACTTACCTTGATATCATCGATATTCACAATCATTTCATCATTGTTCATCATTCATTGTTCAGAGTTCTTTCTAACTCTCTCACTCTCTCCCCCTTTTTGTCACAAAACAAAGCCAAAACGTAGCATGAGCTACAATATGTAAGGAGAGTAAAGAAAACATAAAGTCCTAATAGTATGCACAAACTGAAACTAAACTAAAAGAAGAGAAAAAAACAACGTCCTGAAAACTAAGAACTAAAGTAGACAAGTGAACAGAAGATGCTGCTCAGTCTGAAGAATCTGAACTAGTACAGCTCAGCTTGCTCAAAATCCCTTTAAGCAAATTCTTAAATTTGAGTACTTCTTCTTGATCTTCTTGTGTTCAGAAGAGATCTGCTGAAGCTCTTTCGATATTCTGTCTTGTGTAGCAGAGAGTCGGTGTTGTTCCTGACAATCGATTCTAAAATCTCTGTCTCAGTTGTCCGTGTCTTTGAGTAAGATGGACGCTGTCTAGATGCAGATGGTGCATCTGGTCCTGCAGTCCATGGTGATTCAGTTTGCAGAATTCCAGAAAGTGAGCGTGCTCTGGTGAGAGGCCCACTATGCTGACTCGTACTTCTTTGAACATTTCTTCTTCTTGTATATTGTCTGGTCGTGGAGGCAGATTTCATAAGTCTCTTTCCTTTGGTGAATTTCCTGTCCTCTTCATCAATTTTTCGCTGAACATCCTTGAAGAATTCGTCCCATTCTTCTGTATCGTAATCTGAGCTGTCTTCATTGGCTTCGTTTGGTTTGTCTTGAGTTGAGACGCCTGGTTCTTTTTAACAGATGACTCCCGGCACCATTGCGACCAGTAACAGAATCAACCAGGAGAATGCCATTGATTCTAGTGCTTTGAGTTTAAGAAAGTGTCCTGTGAAAACCAACTCAAGAACATATGAAAAATCGTCAATTTTGAAAAATTTGAAAACATTGTACCTAGACAATCATAATCATGTAGAGAAGCCAAGAATCAAATTAGTTTTCCAAAAAGAATTTTAAAAATAGATCAATTCCATGATTTACAAAAATTCCTCTTTTATGCCCTAAAACCGAATTTTTAGAAATCGAAGCCTAAAAACTCGTTAATCAAGTAAAATCCCAGCATAAAAGCAAAACTAATTGACCCAGAGTTCTTATTTCAAAAGAAATTTGATCAAAAACCATTCACAAACGAAAAAGTTCCAATTTTTCAACTCACGTTTGATGAAAAACCATAAAAACTGAGAAAAACCGAGTTTTGATCATGAAAACTTACTTGAATCCGAAGAACTTTGAGTTTTGAAGCACCAAGAAGCAAGAAATCTAGAGAGAGAAACTCTAGAGGCTTGAAAACCAGAGATTAGGGTAAAGAAATCAAGAATCTGTATGTTTCTATATAAAACCCTAGCCGTGATCCGGATCGGCCGAGAATGTGATCCGGATCGGCTACCCGCAGGAAAAATCCTGCGTTCGGGATCCGGATCACTTGTCCCGATCCGGATCGGCTACACCTTTTTCTTCAGAAAAATTTAGAAAAACACAATAAAATCCAGAAAAAGTATGTAAGCACTTTACCATGTCAACTTTAAACAAATGGCATCGTTTCATACAACAAGAAATAGATTATGCAAAATCTATCAAAAATATCCAAAAATGAAACGAAAATTTACGAAAGTTAAAACACTTAAAGTTGAACAACTTCAATTACATCTATCCTGATCCTATGTGTAATGCCTTTATCAAATCATCAATTTCAGTAAAGAAAATGAAGTACCAAGATCAATAGATGTTTGAAATCCCAGATAAGTTAGATAATATATCTAGACAATCTGTTGAAGGAGTGGCTCTTTGAGCATCTTTTACTAAAAATCCCACCTTATACCAACCATGAAATACGACTGAGTCAAGTATTTCAATATGAATTTCATCAACAATTTTCAAACAAAAATTTGCTTTTCATTCATGGAGTATCTTTTTCTTTCATTTTCTCCATGTGGTGGTAGTTTTCACACTCCTCATTGGGATGTAACTCTTTCCACATCTTTTGAGCATTTCACATTTCATTGACTCCCCCTCAATTGGCTATCAATTATTTAATATATAAGGTATTCAACCAAACCATTGATCTCGAATTCATACTCGACTAAGCAATCAAATATGATAATGACTATACCAAGAGATCATTGAGAGAGAAATTGACTTTGATCACTTAAAAGATGGTTTAATTAACGTAAATGATCATTGCAACATTGAAACATTATGACATCAAAAACATAATAAATTTCTAAATGCATAAAAGGATGCAATTAAAGTCAATTATGATTTATGCTCAATTAGTGTGCTATGTACAGAACATAGATAAAGAACAAAACAAAAAAAAACAAAAACAAAACCTAATCTAAGCAAAGGTTTCAAAAGAGTTTATTTCAAGGAAAGCATGCCAATTGCTTTACGCAAGTGAATAAAACGTTTTTGATCCAAAGGTTTTGTTAAGATGTCGGCTAATTGATCCTCAGTTGAAATATATGACAGTTGAAGAATGTTTGATTCAACTAGCTCTCTAAGAAAATGATATCTAAGTTCAATATGTTTTGTTCTAGAGTGCAACACAGGGTTTTTAGAAATGTTAATAGCACTAGTGTTGTCACATAAAATGGTTACCGAAGATGTTGAAATTCGGAAATCGCTCAACACGCTCTTCATCCAAATCAATTGGGTTGAACAACTTCCTGCAGAAATGTACTCCGCTTCGGCAGTCGAGAGTGCTATGCAGTTCTGCTTTTTACTGTGCCATGCAACAAGGCAGTGGCCGAGATAGAAGCATGCACCACTCGTGCTTTTCCGGTCATCCACCGATCCAGCCCAATCGGCATCTGAGTATCCAACAATATCCAAAGTCGTTCCCATAGGATACCAAATTCCGAAATTGATTGTACCTTTGATATACCGGATGATCCGTTTCACCGCTTTCAGGTGAACCTCCTTCGGTGCTGATTGATATCTCGCACAAATCCCAACACTGAAGGATATATCCGGGCGACTAGCCGTGAGATATAGTAGACTTCCAATCATACTGCGGTACAGTTTCTCGTCTACATTCTCACTTTGTGATTCACTTCCAAGTCCCTTATGGCTAGTTCCCATTGGAGTCGGAAAATCTTTAGAATTTTCGAGATCAAACTTTTTGACCAACTCCAGTGCATACTTGGATTGACACAAGTGAATTCCTTCATCGTTTTGTTTAACTTGTAATCCAAGAAAATAATTCAACTCGCCCATCATGGACATCTCAAATTCGCTTTCCATGGTCTCCGCGAATTTAGAAGCATCATTATCTCTCGTTGCTCCAAAAACAATGTCATCGACATAGATTTGAGCAACTATGAAATTGTTTTGATAATGCTTCACAAAGAGAGTCCTGTCAGCTCCCCCTCGAGTGTAGCCCTTTTCCAAAAGGTGCTTTGTCAACCTTTCGTACCATGCTCGCGGTGCTTGTTTCAGACCGTAAAGAGCCTTTTTCAGACGAAAAACATGGTTAGGTAGTTTATGATCCACAAAACCTTTCGGTTGAGCTACATAAACTTCCTCATTTAAAAATCCATTTAAAAAGGCGCTCTTAACGTCCATTTGAAATAATCTGATTTTAAAATGACAAGCGATCGCAAACAATATACGAATGGACTCGAGTCTAGCTACAGGGGCGAAGGTTTCATCAAAGTCTATACCTTCTACTTGAGAATAGCCTTGAGCAACTAACCTTGCTTTGTTCCTGATGATAGTACCTTCTTCGTTTTTCTTGTTCTTGAAGATCCATTTGGTACCTATCACATTGTGTTGCTTCGGAGGCTTCGTCAGTTCCCAGACTTTGTTTCGCTCGAATTGATGGAGCTCTTCCTGCATTGCTTTAATCCAATAATCATCTTGGAGAGCTTCATCAACATTCTTTGGTTCGATTTGAGATACATAGCATGCAAATCCGCAAACCAATTGTCTCCGTGTTCTAACTCCTTCTTGTGGATCTCCAATTATGTTCGATTCAGGGTGATCCTTGGAGATGCGTAACGTTTGAGGTAGAGGAGTAGGCGGAGGTACACGAGATGATTCCTGCACATCAGATAAGCTTGAAGAACCGTTAGATGCATCAACATTATTATCGAAAGAATTGTTAGAAGAAGATGCATTAGCAGGTGTATCATCATCAAGAGAGATATCGAGGGTAGATTTTTCAGATTCAAAATGAAAAGCTTCATCTACCTTAACATTTATCGATTCTACGATCGTCTTAGATTCTAAGTTAAAAACTCGATATGCTCTGCTGTTTGTAGAATAACCTAAGAAAATCCCTTCGTCACTTCGAGAGTCAAATTTTCCAAGATTCTCACGATCACGTAAAATAAAACACCGACTCCCAAAGATGCGAAAATATTTGATGTTAGGTTTTCTACAAAACCAAAGTTCATATGGTGTATTCAATGTCCCCGGGCGCAAATACACGCGATTGATAACATAAACAGCAGTGTTCACCGCTTCAGCCCAAAAATAAAAAGGTAAGTTCCGGCTGTGAAGCATAACACGTGCCATTTCCTGTACGACCCTGTTTTTGCGCTCGACTACACCATTTTGTTGAGGTGTGTAAGGTGCGGAGAATTCATGTTTAATGCCATTAGAAATGCAAAAATCAATGAATTTGGAATTTATGAATTCCCCACCTCTATCACTCCTAACTCGAGTAATCCTATCATTCTTTTCTATCATAATACGATTGCAGATTTCGAGAAAAGAATCAAAGGTATCAGCTTTTTCTTTTAAGAAGGCTACCCAAGTATATCTAGAAAAGTCATCAACCAACAAGAAAATATACCATTTACCTCCCAGAGATGGTTGACGAGTTGGCCCCATTAAGTCCATATGCAAAAGTTCCAAAGGCCGTTTTGTACCTATGTGGTTCAAATTCTTGTGTGCAGTCCTAGACTGTTTTCCCTTTTGGCAACCGCCACACACAAGGTTTTGTTCAAAAGAAAGTTTCGGAACCCCCTTGACCACATCTTTATTTGAAATTCTAGCAAGTTCCTTAAAGTTTATGTGACCTAGCCTTTCATGCCAAAGTGTTTCATTTTTCAAAGATGCTAGGTTACATTTTTCAGAAATCTTAGAAGGAACTACATAACAGTTGTTTTCTGATCTAACCCCCTTTAAAAAGAAAGCATGGTTCATGTCAGTTACAGTGCATTTATCAGATGAAAAATTAACTGAATAACCACTATCACACAGTTGACTTATGCTTATGAGGTTAGTCTTAAGGCCATGAACAAATAATACATTATCTAGAACCGGGCCATCTGGAATAGCTACCGTTCCCTTTCCAACAATTTTGGAAGACCGACCATCTCCGAAAACAACAAGTCCTCCGGAGTTTTTCTCAAATGTTTGAAAACAGTTTTTATCGCCGGTCATATGACGGGAACACCCGCTATCCAGGTACCAAGACGAACTATCATATGCATGCAAAGAAACATTGGTAGCAAGACAGGGAAAGATCTCACCTTTGCGCACCCAAACCTTTTTGAAGTGCGTCGGTAATGGTCGTGAAGTTGATTTCCTAGGTGAGAGCGTCTTGCTTGAAGAATTGCTGCTCCTTGATGATGTCGTCTTGAGCGGTGTACTACCAAGGCTCTTTTCCTTCAATGAATTGCAGTTGTTTTCCGAGGAATAGCCCTTTTGGTAGTCATTGCAAGATGTGCTTGAGGTGTGCGTTTGGCTTCCGTCTTGCAATTTCTTCTTATGTGCCCTGAAATGCCACAACGAAAACATACCTTGGTTCTTGTCGATTCCGAGGAAGATGTAGTAGGTTCGTTGTCGTTGCTTGTCGTGAACACCGGTGTCGGAGGAGGAGATACCGACTGAGGCACAAATACTGTACCACTCGAACTTGGAATGTCTCCAGTTTGAGTGTATCCGAGGCCGAACTTATTTCTTTGACCGAGACCAAGAAGTCTGTCCAACTTACTCCTTCCAGAAGAAAATCTCTGTAAGTCATCCTTTAGTTGGCGTATGGTCTCCGTCATTTCCAATTTTTCCTGTCGAGCCTCGCCGTTGAGCTTCAAGAAGTAATTCGCTTTGTTCACCATATCCATATAATTCTTCTCGAATTGCTCATTGGACTCTTGAAGGGAAACATTTGTCTTAATCAGATTGTCCCTTTCCACTTCAAGATCGGTTGAGATAGAGGTTACTCTTTTTACTTCATCTTCAAGATCCTGTAATCTCTCTTTCAACCCCTTGTTTTGCTTAGCCAGTTTCTTTGAATCCCTCAAAAGCTTATGGTAGGCTAAAACAAAATCTTCACCTTCCGAATCATCTGATTCATCGTCCGTTGCAATCTTTTCAACAGTGGAGTTGGACAGTGAGTCGGATGTACTTGCCATTAAGCACATGAAGGGAGAAGATGTAGTGGACGCGTGGAAAGCTGTCGCGTTGTCTTCTTCATCACTTGACGATGACTCATTTGACGTGGAGTTGTCATCCCAAGTAACTACTTGCATCGCTTTCTTCTTAGCCGGATTCTTGTTGGGACATTCCGTTGCTATGTGGCCGTAGCCTCGACATTTGAAACACTGAACTTGTCCCTCAGAACTTTTCTTATCCTTTGAGAAGTTCTCTTGCTTTCTTGACTTGTGCTTGAAGGACCCTTGCCTTTCTTCGACTTTCCGAAGGATTGAGTTTTGCTTGAATTTCCCCTTCGAAAGTTGCGGCGAAACTTCCTTGTCAAGAGAGCGAGCTGCTTCTCAAAGTCCTCCATAGAAATGTTCTCGTCGTCGTCCGAGGAGGATGAATCCGCGTCTTCTTCTTTAGTTGATTTCAATGCGTAACCTGAAGACTTAGAAGAGGATGCCTTTCCAGAAGAATAGTTAGTAGGAAAAGTCATTTCATAAGTTTGTAAAGCACCTACTAATTCTTCTACACGCATTTCGTCCGGGTGTTTAATTGTTTCAATGGCTGCGACCTTCGGGCGAAATCGTTCAGGAAGAGTTCTTAGAATTTTTCTTACAACTTTAAATTCTGGAATCTTCTCTCCCAAGTTAGCACATGAGTTCACGATATCTTGCAATCGTGTGTAATAGTCAGTGAAGGATTCATTCTCTGCCATAGAGATAGAGTCAAACTTGCTCGTGAGCATTTGCAGTTTCTGAATCTTCACTAAGTTAGTTCCCTCATGCGTAACTTGAAGAACATCCCAGATTTCTTTCGCAGTCTCACATGCCGAGACGCGAGAGAACTCAGTTTGTGACAAAGCATTAAATAGAGCATTAATCCCTTTGCCATTGTAAGAAGATAAGTCTATCTCTTCCTTGGTCCATTTCGACCTAGGTTTTAAGGTGCGAACATCATCTAAAATTTCAGTTGGATTAGACCATCCTAATTCAATTGATTGCCACACCCTTTCGTCGATGGAAATTAAGAAAGCTTTCATCCGTACTTTCCAGTACGCATAATTTGTTCCATCAAAGAAAGGGGGTCGATTGATGTTTCCACCTTCAACCATTGTTTACAACCCTATTCCCGCTCTGATACCACTTGTTGGGTTTAGGTTAATAAGGATCTAAATAGGGGAAAAAACACCTAGAGGGGGGTGAATAGGTGTAAACAATAAACACTCAAAAAATCATTGTGCGATAAAACCCAATGCGGAAAAATAAAAGAACACACAAGATTTTTACGTGGAAAAACTCCAAACCGGAGTAAAAAACCACGGGACCGATAACACGGCGAAATCCACTAGAATTAACACACGTACAAGGTGATATAGCGTACTCACAGACGACTCAACCTTTTACCATACGCTCCTAGTAGATCTTCTCCGCTCGCTCCACGACGCTTCTCGAATCCACGATCCGCGCCCAACGCTGAATCCACAGCGTCCAACGTCGAGTCCACGACGTCCAACCGAATCCACGGTCTTCACCCAATGGCACGCTTCGAATCCACGAACGCACCTCGCTCCGAATCCACGAGAGCGATAACACCTTGAATCCACAAGGCCACGCGAGTCCACGCGCCGATTTTGGGGTAAATCGTTGTTTGTTTGGGTGGTGATGATCCGCCGAATACTTAGATTAAAGATAGATCGGAAATACCATCTAAGTATTCATTGATTTGATTCTACTCAAAATGTGAGTATGGAAAACCTAGAATCAAATCAATCAATATAGATGAAGAACCATAGAATAGATCTAATGATTTCCGTTCTTCTCTATATATGTGGATTTTTCTTTTCGGCTATCTTTTCTTAACCAGCCGATCTATTGCGGATGCCCTAGAAATGAAATGGAAGGGCTATTTATAGGTTAGAAACCCTAGGAAGAATATTCGGATCAAAAACAGCCTTTTCTGGAAAGTTTTACCGACGGCGATCCGGATTGGATTTGGCGATCCGGATTGCAGAAGCACAAACCACGATTTCCAGAAAATTGCCTGTTCGGGATCCGGATCGTAGTCCCCGATCCGGATCGTTCATACAGTTTTACCAGAACATCATGTTCGGGATCCGGATTGCAATTCCTGATCCGGATCGAAGAAGCACACAGGTAAAACTAGTGTTCGGGATCCGGATCAGAGAGTGCTGCGATCCGGATTGAACCAGTGTATGAACAAACACCTTTCGGGATCCGGATTGAAAGCCACGATCCGGATCCTGAACATGTCCCATGTCCAGTTTTTGATGAATAGGCAATTAAAACCTCTTCCAGGTGTTTCTACACTATAAGAAGTATTCGGATCATCAAAATTCTTTAGTTAAACGTACCTGATCCTTTTGAATTCTTCTTTCTTGAGATTGAGGTATACGATCCGAAGTTTCTTCATCTTCAATCTTCAAGACATTACATTCACGAAATACGCCAACTCAAATTCCGTAACACACCGGTCAGAGGCAGGACACGTGGCGCGCTCCTATTGGGCGGTCAACTGTGCGGGCAGGAGGGCAGCGGGCGCAGACTGTGCGGGCAGACGCGACGGTACTGTTGGTCGGGGACGCGTGTCGACTCCCGGAGGTGGCCACGCGGCGTTGTAGGAGTGGGGGATTCGGCTGTTGTGTCACGCCCCGGGTGTAAACCAGAACCCGGGCCCGTCCACAGATCCGCCGTGCACACGGTATTTCCCGTGTACACGAAGCGTCAACAACCTGCTCAGATAAAAAAAGATAATAATAAATGAGCAATAAAAACAGAGCTGAACTAAAACTAATACATCTCAGACTGAAGCTGGAAATAAAATACAATACATCTGTATAAATGATACATCTGTCTCTCCCAGCTCACCAAAATAAATACAACCTGCTGGCAAAAGCCAGTCCCAAATGTAAAAGTACAACCGTCTGAGGAATCCTGGGTACACCAACAGTCCAGCTAACTCGCTCATCCTGCCTCGAGATCTATCTACTCAGCCGTCCTCTCTCCTCGACCCGCCGCTGAAAGCCCAGCAGCACCCGCAGAAGACACTGCAAAACAAGAAAGAAGAAAAAGAGGAAAGAAGAATGGGGGTGAGAACTACTAGTAAACCAGTAGCCTCCCCTAGTGGGTAAAACCTCAAACTCTGACGCACCCACTAGGTCTACCAGAGGCGAAAAGGAAAGAAGAGTGGTAAGAAATAATGATTGCCGAAGAAATGAAACTACCACTACTATGCCTCTAGAAATGCAGTCCTAGACTGGAATAACCATAACCAACAATAACCAACCGTCCCAGATGAACCCAATCTGTACCGCCCTCATCATCGGGCAAGAAAGCCGCGCCGATGTGATAGCAAAACTCCTGCTGCCGCCCTCATCATCGGGCAAATAAACCGCGCCGATGTGATAGCAAAACCGTCAATAACTGTCCGACCCCGGCCTCCGGAGGGGAACTCGAGGGGAGCGACCCACTCGAGGAAAGCACTACCGGGCAATAACCGCGCCGGTAAAATCCATATCAAAACACTACCGGGCAATAACCGCGCCGGTATGATAAAAGCAGGACTGGATCACAACTATAAAGCCCCAGTGGAACACAACCCTCCACTAAAAGAAAACACAGATCCCCCAATCTGATGCACAATGAACATCCGGTCG
Organism: Tillandsia fasciculata; assembly: GCA_029168755.2. NCBI lineage: Eukaryota > Viridiplantae > Streptophyta > Magnoliopsida > Poales > Bromeliaceae > Tillandsia > Tillandsia fasciculata. Next base: position 21,666 of record JAQOTM010000719.1, read on the forward strand.
ATCGCCCAAAATCCGCGATCGCCGCAATACCCACAATCACAATCCTGTCCCACATTCGACATCCGGTCAACCGCCTACTGTCCGCGGTAGCCGCTATAATCCCGCAACCCATAATCAAACACAACCTGTCACCGACCCTCAGGTCCTCGCTACACTATCCCAAACCCCTGCTCAAACCCGAGCAACAAGAACCACCTGACTAACGAAAAGGAGAAAAGAAGCAAACAAGGTTTCTCCTAAGTCAAGTTCCAGCATGAAAGTGTAGCGATAAAAAATGGCCTATCTAGATGTCCAAACAAGCATGCAAGTGTTCTCAAGGAAATAAAGGAAAAGGTGTCCAATAGTGGTTCCACATGTGTAACAATTAATAACTCCGCATAGATATAACCATCATGCTAAAACATTAACCAACCACACATGTCTATAATCCATGTTCCATAATAAAGCATCGTTATTCACCTATGCATGTCATAAAATCCTCAAATAGTACCAACCACTAACAGGATAATCATATAGTCCAAAATAAATATTCCAATCCACATGCAAGGTTAAACGCTAACATTCCATCCATACCAACTGTATAAGTCCCAACCACTATCAATTATCCACAATAGTAATTTCCAGATGATAGGCTCATAATTATTTTAGTTAAGCATGCATGTCTACTAAGTGAGCATTCAAAATGTTCAATAGAGAAGACCTCTCTAATATTCCTAGTGGGTATATCAGAAAAGAGGAGTAAAGCAACCACCCACCTGAAGTGCAACTGTCCAAATCCGTACAGCTGAAAATACCAAAACTCCAAATCCTTGCTCCCACAATTTCAGCACACCCGAAATATTCCTGGTACAGTACAAAGCTCACTAATTACACTTAGGCTCCCAATTATAGCACTAATAACCACATACAACCTCGAATTCTAAACTGTTAAATTATCACCTGCAGAAATTGCCCAGAAAATTCCAATAAAAATATCACGGCGATCCTTGCGTCGATAGCTTCGAAACGGTACCTTGCACGCCCAAATCTGAGTTCTGTACATCAAGATAAAAATTCGGCAAGGTGGTATTCCAAACAACAAACTGCGGAAAAAGACTGCACACAGTACACTGAGAAAACAGTGATTTCACCTCGAAATAAATCTCATAAAATTCCAATAAAAATACGAGCGCGTTCCTTGCGATCTGTAGATGAAAAAGTTGTATAAGCTCGTCTCCGTCAGACGCTCGTGCGCGAAGATATCGCCTCCCCAATCCGCTGCTGTCCCAAAATCCCTCACAGAAAAGGGGGTCACATTAATGCCTCGAGATCCGTGCCAAGGAGTCAAAATGAGATTGCGCGATCAAAATCAAAGTTGAAGCCCTACCTGTTAGGAGTCTTTCGGCGCAAGAATCACAGAAGAAGGAGCTCGGGGTAGACCAGGAGAGCTAAAACACCGTCGCTGCGCTGGAGAGGAACACAGAAAATGCAACGTCGCACCGCGCCGTAAAATGGGGAACCTCGGGATGCGAGCCTCCTAAAATCCTGAAACTTGGTAGGATTAATCCTCACTTCATGGGGAAGAAATCATCCTCTCACCTCCCCTTCGAGCTGAGGTCTCGAAGGGGTCGAAAATCCCCCTTGAAGAGGCCTCGGATTGCAGCTTGAAGGAAATCCAGAAATTCTTTTCAGAAAATACCCAACGTGTCCCGGGAAATTTTCGCTGCGCCCGGTGCACGTGAGCCACCCAATGGAGACGCGCCACGTGGCCCCAACACCGTGCACCGCCCGTGAACCGCGCACCCCGCACGTCGCGTACACCTGCTCCGCGTACGGCACCGACTACACCAATTGCGTGGACCGGGAGCACAACACCGAGCCAATCACATGCCGCCACGTGTCCACTGTCGGTCCACCGTGCACCAACACTGTTCCGTGGACCGGGTGCTGTGAACCACCCAACAAGAACGTGCCACGTGGCACCCCGCTCGGTGCACGCCCGCCGCGTGGACCGCCCGCCTGCCCGCGCCCGCCGCCCGCCTGCCCGCGCCCTCAGCGCCTGCCCGCGGCCGCGCGCCGCCTGCCCGAGCGCCCTCCGCCGTCCGCCGGCGCTGCCCGCCGCCGCCGCCGCCGCCGGCCGGCCGCCGGGAACACTGTTCCGGCTGAACAGTAACCCGAGCCCGAAAATCAAGTAAATAGTCCATCTGAAGCGTTTTCGCGCGCTGAATCCGAATTTGACGTCCGTTTCGCCAAATTCCCACTCTAAAAATTGCCGAATGCCCCCGGAAAGGTGTTTTCAATCCGAATTCGCGCCGAGTCCAAATCTGAAAATCCGTTTCGCCCGAGAACACTTCCAGAGATCCGACGGAGTCACCCGATCACCCACGTGATCCATTTAAGTCCGAAATCCAACACTTGCGTCCAATCGTGCCCCGAACACCTCCCGCACACCGCGTAGGCCTCCAATGGCCACCCCAATGCACCGCGACAGCTCTGCGGAGATCCAGGTCATCACATGTTGCCTGTACGGGGGACGCGTGGCAGCATCTGAGGCGGGTCGGACGGATCGCGGGATCCCGTCCGACGGGGCAAGCTGGGCCGGGCCGCACTGTGCGCGCCCGGAAACTTTCGGGCGCCCGAAAGTTGGGACCCAGATGGCATTTCTTCAATTGTTTGGGAGGCCTATTTAAACAGCCCGAGCCCCATTCAGCTCACCTTTTCCACCATTTCCGAGCCTCATCTCACCAAGGTGTCCTCAGCAAAGTTGCTCCCCTTCGAGTTCTCCATCTCCTGGTGAAGTTTGAGGATTTGTGGTGGCACGCACTTCGAGATTTGGATTTTACGGCGCGGCGCGACGTTGCATTCCTGGGTTCTTCTTCGGCGCAGCGACAGTGTTTTAGCTCTCCCGAGCTACCCCGACAGTATTTTTCAGCGATTCTTGCGCCATCGTCTTCATGACAGGTAGGGCTACGTTTCTTGTTTCTACTGGTTTTTCCCCATTCCGAGGTTTTCATGGGTTTTTCGGATCATCTTGTGACCTCATTTTCTGGGGTGGAGTTTTGGACAGCGGTTCGGTATTTCGGCGATATCTCCGCAACCGGGCATCGGATTGAGGCGATTCAAAAGGGGATTTGCATCTACGCATCGCAAGGAGTCTCTCTGAATTTTCTTGGATTTCTTGGAATTTTCCCTGAAGGTGAGAAACCCCTTTTTACAGAACTTTGTAGCACAGTTTTTGGGTGAAAGTATTGTTCGGGGTGGTCCTCTTGTCGATTTTGGTTCTCAGCATAGAAAAATCGTGTGGGAACGTGCAGGTAGTCGTTTCGACCGGTTCGTCGCGAGGATCGTGACGGTATTTTTCCTGGAATTTCTAGAGCAGATCTCGCAGGTGAAAAAGGCTAAACTGTGGACTGATTGTATTATGGACAGATTTCGGTGTGAGCATTGTATGTTAATTGTGCTTGTTCTTTTGGGGTATTTTGTGCAGTACCGTGGTGATCGTTGAGACCGGGCGCGGACTTCGCTGTTGGGATCAGGATTTAGCGCTCGAGGTGGGCGGTTGTTTCTTGCCTCTATTTTGACATGCTCACTAGGAATATTAGAGTGATCCCCTTTATTGGACATCTTGATTAATCATGATCGGGGTTGGGTTTATGCATGCCGGTGTGGGAATAGGGTTGCTTTGATAGCGGTTAACCTTGCATGTGGAATGGAATATTTATGTTGGACTATTTGATTATCCTGTTGATGGTACTACTTGAGGGTAGACGACATGCGTAGGTGGATACTGTTAATGATTAATGCCTTTAATTATATTTCCTTGAGAACACTTGCATGCTTGTATGGACATCTAGATAGGCCATCTTTTATTGCTACACTATCATATTGGGATTTGACTTAGGAGAAACCATGATTGCCTTCTTTCTCCTTCTTATTTAGACTTTCGAGTCATGTTGCTCGAGTTCGAGCGGGGGTTTGGGATAGTGTAGCCGGGACCTTGGGGTCGGAGGCAGGGTGTACTTGATGTCGGACTTGGGGGTTATTGCGGCAACCGCGGACAGTAGGCGGTTGACCGGATATCGATTGTTCTACCCGATTGTGGATCTTGGATTTTGGGACAGGCAGGCTTGATGGCAGGGTATTGCGGCAACCGCGGACCTTGGGCGGTTGACCGGAGGTTGCTTATGCATCAGATTGGGTATCAGGTCTCTAGTGGATGGGGTTTCCCACTATTTGTTTATCTTGCATCAGGTTGGGATCGGGTTTCCCTTTAGTGGATGGGTTTTCCCACTTTGATCAGAGTCATGATCCAGTCCTGCTGATCTATGATACTTGTTACTCAGGCATTTTACTCGTGTGGGTCGCTCCCCTCGAGTGCCACTCCGGAGTGTGCGTTTTACAGGCTCCGAGTCCTCGGGACTCTCATCCCCTATCGGTGTTATGCGTAGGCTGGCATACCCGATTTGGCAGGCAGGCAAGGCAGGCAGTACCAGTTCTTACTAGTGTATCGATTGGGTCCAGACAGGCAGGCATTTACATTCTGATGCATACTGTTAGCTATCTCTTTAGCTTGGCATATTAGAGGCATAGTAGTGGTAGTTTCCTGTTTTCAGCAGTCATCATTGCTTACCGCACTTCTTTCCTTTTTGCCTCTGGTAGACCTAGTGGGTGTGTCAGGGTTTGAGGTTTTACCCACTAGGGGAGGCTACTGGTTTACTGGTAGTCTTACCCCCATTCTTCTTTCCTCTTTTTCTTCTCCCTTGTTTTGCAGTGTCTTCTGCGGGTGCTGCTGGGTTTTCAGCGGCGGGTCGAGGAGAGAGGACGGCTGAGTAGATAGACTTCGAGGCAGGATGAGCGTGTTAGCTGGACTGTTGGTGTGCCCGTATTTCCTCAGACGATTGTACTTTTACTTTGGGACTGGCTTTTGCCAGCAGGTTGTATTTATTTTGGTGAGCTGGGAGAGACAGATGTATCATTTATACAGATGTATTGTATTTTATTTCCAGCTTCAGTCTGAGATGTATTAGTTTTAGTTCAGCTCTGTTTTTATTGCTCATTTATTATTATCTCTTATATATCTGAGCAGGCTTGGCGCTTCGTGTACGCGGGAAATACCGTGTGCACGGCGGATCTGTCGACGGGCCCGGGTTCTGGTTTACACCCGGGGCGTGACACATTACGCATAAGATCATGTTAGATGTAATTGAAGTTGTTCAACTTTAAGGGATTTAATTCTCATAAATTTTCGTTTCATTTTTGAGTATTTTTGATAGATTTGGTATAATCTATTTCTTGTTGCATGAAACGATGACTTTTGTTTAAAGTTGATGCGCTAAAGTGCTTACATACTCTTTCTGCTTTTTATGGAATTTTTCTAAATTATTCTGATGAAAGAAATTTGGATCATACACCTCAATCTCAAGAAAGGGTAGAATTCAAGATTGATGTCATTTGGAAATCTCCGTAAGTCATCTTTGTAAATCCGTTACATCTTGATAGAGTTTGGATCTCAAGATTATTTTTGATGACTTGTGTTTGATGAATATAACATGAAAAACTGTTTATAATGTTTTATCTTTGTTTTTCATGATTTAGGAGTAAATCTTTTTAATTTTGTGAAATTAATTGGATTGAATGGCATCTGTGTGAATTCATTGTTTAAAGCATTTAAATTGATTTCTTGATGGAATACAAATCGGTATTTGAAAAGATTCCAAAATCTGGATTTGTTTCAAGAAATTATTTGATTTTTGCTTTCTGGTACCGGTACGCAATCTGCATTTTTGTTATATACCGGAACTGAGCTTTTATCTCTCTTTCTCTATGAACTAATGCTGTTAGTGATTTCTTTTTGTCTAGTATGTTCACTATTTGACAATTTGTGACAAAAAGGGGGAGAAGAGAAATGACGGATGTTACGGAATTTGAGTTGGCGTATTTCGTGAAAGTGTTGAGTCTTGAAGATTGAAGATGAAAGAACTTTGGATCATATACCTCAATCTCAAGAAAGAAGAATTCAAAAGGATCAGGTATGTTTAACTAAAGAATTTTGGTGATCCGAATACTTCTTGTAGTGTAGAAACACCTGGAAGAATGGTTAATTGCATAAAAATCAAAAACTGGACATGGGACATGTTCAGGATCCGGATCGGGCTTTGCAATCCGGATCCCGAAGGGTGTTCGTTCATACACTGGTTCAATCCGGATCGCAGCATCTCATGATCCGGATCCCGAACACTTGTTTTACCTTGGTACTTGCACAATCCGGATCAGGATTTGCAATCCGGATCCCGAATGATGATGTTTGGTAAAACTGTATGAACGATCCGGATCGGGGACTACGATCCGGATCCCGAACGAGTGTTTTTCTGGAAACCGTCTTTCTTGCTACTGCAATCCGGATCGCCCAATTCTGATCCGGATCGCCGTCCGTAAAATTTCCAGAAAAGGCAGTTTTTGATCCTTATCTTCTTCCAATGGTTTCTAACCTATAAATAGGCCCTTTATACATTTTCTAGGGCATCCACACTGAACGGGACTTAATAGAAAAATATAGCCGAAAGGAAAAAGATCCACTTATAGAGAAGAAAGGAAATCAATAGAATTTATTCTATGTTTCTTCATCTATATTGATTGATTTGATTCTAGGTTTTCCAAACTCAGATTTTGAGTAGAATCAAATCAATGAATACTTAGATGGTATTTCCGATCTATTTCTAATCTAAGTATTCGGCGGATCATCACCACCCAAAAACAACGATTTATCCCAAATCGGCGCGTGGACTCGCGTGGCCTTGTGGATTCAAGGTGCAACCGCTCTCGTGGATTCGGAGCGAGGTACGTTCGTGGATTCGAAGCGTGCTACTGGGTGAAGACCGTGGATTCGGTCGGACGTCGTGGACTCGACGTTGGACGCTGTGGATTCAGCGTTGGGCGCAGATCGTGGATTCGAGAAGCGTCGTGGAGCGAGCGGAGAAGATCTACTAGGAGCGTATGGTAAAAGGTTGAGTCGTCTGTGAGTACGTTATATCACCTTGTACGTGTGTTAATTCTAGTGGATTTCGCCGTGTTATCGGTCCCGTGGTTTTTTACTCCGGTTTGGAGTTTTTCCACGTAAAAATCTTGCGTGTTATTTTTATTTCCGCATTGGGTTTTATTGCGCAATGATTTTTTGAGTGTTTATTGTTTACACCTATTCACCCCCCTCTAGGTGTTTTTTCCCCTATTTAGATCCATATTAGTATAACCCAACAAGTGGTATCAGAGCGGGAATAGGGTTGTAAACAATGGTTGAAGGTGGAAACATCAATCGACCCCCTTTTTTGATGGAACAAATTATGCGTACTGGAAAGTACGGATGAAAGCCTTTTTAATTTCCATCGACGAAAGGGTGTGGCAATCAATTGAATTAGGATGGACTAATCCGACTGAAATTATTTCTGATTGTTACGGCATTTTGGTGTTGGCATATTTCGTGAGTCAAGTCAGTGAGTTGAGTCGGAGTCTTAAGGGATCAAATTGTCAATCAGCAATCGAAGACTTAGAGAAGACTCATCAAGAGCTCAAGTTGACACTCAGTGTCTTGAGTCTTGAAGATTGAAGATGAAGAATTGTGGATCAGTTACATCAATCTCAAGGAGAAAGTATTCAAAAGGATCAGGTATGTTTAACTAAATAATTTTGGTGATCCGAATACTTTCTTATAGTGTAGAAACACTTGGATGATTTTTTTAATTGCATAAAAATCAAAAACTGGACATGGGACATGTTCAGGATCCGGATCAGATGATCCAATCCGGATCCCGAAGGGTATTAGTTCATGTGCAAATCCAATCCGGATCCAAGCCTATTCTGATCCGGATCCCGAACATTGGATGTTGCTGAAATTCATGAACGATCCGGATCGGGCCTTGCGATCCGGATCCCGAACCCTTGGATTTCTGGAATCGTCAATCTCGTTACGACGATCCGGATCGCAGTAATCCCGATCCGGATCGCCGTCCTGAAAATTTCCAGATAAGGTAGGTTTTTGATTCTTATCTCTTTCCAAAGGTTTCTAAACTATAAATAGACATTTAGGGTTTCTCAAAAACGTGGGGAGCACGGCCGATCAATTTATAAAACACTTGAGAGCAACCCTAGAGGCTAGGTTTTTATCGTTCTTCTTTATAGCCTCTTTTAGGTCAATTCGATGGTTCTTTCAAGAACATATCTTTTGTCGAATTGATCTAATCTTTGCTTAGAGATTTCTCCCATGGATCTTCATTGATAATCTAAGCAAAGGATCACCATCGAAGCCAATATTCTTACCGGCTGAGTTTGCGTCGTGGATTCGACGTGGCATCGTGGATTCGGTGTGTTAAAGGCGTTTCGTGGATTCGAAACGTGTGCTCGTGGATTCGAGTGGCGTTCGTGGATTCGAACGTGTGCAGTGGACGTGCAAACGGTGGAGCGCAAGGTCCGAAGAAGTTGAAGGAGGGGTTGAATCCGTGGAGTCGGTAATCACCTTGTTATTCTTCGTTTCTTAGTGGATTGTTATTGCGTGGACATCCAACCGGTCAGCGCAAGGTCCGAAGAAGTTGAAGGAGGGGTCGAGTCCGTGGAGTCGGTAATCACCTTGTTATTCTTCATTCTTAGTGGATTGTTATTGCGTGTTGGTCCCGTGGTTTTTCTCCTGGATTGGAGTTTCCACGTAAATCTCGGTGTGTTGATTTTTATTTTCCGCATTATTTTTTATTTTTGCACTGAGATTGGTTTTTATAATATTACACCTATTCACCCCCCTCTAGGTGTTTGATAGTACCTATTTAGATCCTTGTGGATCCTAAATAACTCTACAATTGGTATCAGAGCGGGTTTTAGGTTTATCTATCATGATGGGTGAAAGTGGTAATATTTTTAGACCTCCTCTTTTTGATGGGACCAATTATGCATATTGGAAAGTGCGGATGAGAGCTTTTCTCATCTCAATTGATGAGCGTGTTTGGCAAACCGTGGAATACGGTTGGGTGCATCCGGTTGAGGAAGTAGGAAATTCTACTACCCCAAAACCTCGCTCTAGATGGTCTAAAGAGGAAATCGAAAGATCTTCTTACAATGGGAAAGGTATGAACGCTTTATTTAATTCTCTTTCCTCGACTGAGTTTACAAGAATTTCCGCGTGTGAAACCGCGAAGGAAATTTGGGATATTCTCAAAATTACACATGAGGGTACTAATCTTGTAAAAATTCAAAAGCTCCAGATGCTTACAAGTCAATTTGACTCTATTCATATGGAAGAGCATGAATTGTTTACAGATTATTACACTAGACTTCAAGATGTAATTAATACATGTGCTAATTTAGGAGAAAAGATCCCGGAGTCGAAAATTGTAAGAAAGATACTTCGGACTCTTCCGGAACGGTTTAGGGCAAAGGTTACCGCCATTGAAACCGTTAGTCATCCGGATGAGATGAGTGTAGAGGAATTAGTAGGTGCTTTACAAACTTATGAGATGACTTTTCCTACTAATCAAAATTCTTCCAAGTCTTCTTCTAAGCTTACAGGTATTGCATTCAAATCAACAAAGGAAGAAGATAGCGAATCGAGTTCCGACGATGAAATCTCTCTTGCCGATTTTGAAGAACAATTGGCGCGGATCACAAAGAAATTTCGTCGGAAATTTTGGAAGAATCGAACCGATGGATCTTCATCCACGAAACCATCTAAAGGATCATCGGGTTCTAAATCCTCTAAACTCAAGGACGTTGCAAAACCTTCTAAAGAAAAAGAAAAAGATGATTTCGAAGGGGAAATCCGATGTTATAGATGCAAAGGCTACGGCCATATTTCAACGGATTGTCCTTCTAAGAAATCATATAAAAAGAAGGCTTTGCAAGCGAAAACTTGGGACGATTCTAGTTTCGATGAATCGACCTCAAGTGAAGAGGAAAAAGAAAAATTTGTTGCTTTTCATGCCTCTCAAATTCCCTCTTCTAATTTGTGTTTATCATCTTTAGTCACTGACTCTATTCCTTTGATTTTGCATGAAACATCAACATCCGGAGGAGAGTCATCAAGTGAGGGGGAGTCGGACGAAGAAGAACTCGTTGAGGCATACCAACAACTTCTTGCGGAATCAAAGAAGATGGCCAAACTTAACAAGAAGTTGAGGAAGCAACGACTTGAAGTTCAAGACGAGAATCAAGCTTTAAAGATCAAACTTCATGATCTCGAGGAGGAACATGGACGGTATTGGATAACAATAAAATCCTCCAAGAAAAGCTAAACCAATCGGAGACAAACGCTAAATCATATATGGACAAGATTGGTTTTCTTGAAAAGCAGTTTGAAGAAATTCATGTCACCAACCAAGCTTTGACCAAGCAAGTTCATCAACTCAAATCCGACATACAAAGGCTTTCAACCGGTTCCAAGAAACTAGATTGTATGTCCGGATTAGGTCAAACAAGCAAGGTTGGTTTGGGATTTAAAAAGAACCAAACTGTGAAGGCTTCAAGTTCCACAATAAATTGAAAGGAAAAACTTGTCACCTATGTGGACTTGAAGGACATTTGGTGAAGAATTGCCCGAAAAAGAAAAGAAAAATACTTCGGCAACTTCATCTACGGAGCGGACTCAACGGAATCAAAAGACACATCAAGTCAAAGGAGTTCACTCAACCCACCAAAGGTCCGAGCCACAACATCAATCATTCAAGTGGATCATTGCGAGGCAAAGACCTAAGGTGGACCAACAGTCAAAGCTACCAACCCCCGGCACAATGAATCAAGACAACCCAAAATCCAGCGATTTTGGATTCGGAAAGGTGATATCTTTCCTTGTCTTAAGTTCTAAATAGCTTATGACTGTGTGTAATGCTTTGATTGGTTTTTCCTTCATATTTTTCTTAATCTCTGCATTACATGTTTTTCAATGCTCTTTGTTTTTATACTTTGTTTTTGAACAAAAGGGTTTTTATTGAACAAGTGCATTGAATAAAAAGGGCTTCACGTTCATTCACTCCAAATTAATTTTCTTGGATTATCAACTTGACTCCATATTCATATTCTTGAAGACACTTCATTTAGAGGAGTTGTTTAATTGAGCATTGGTTGAATTGACTTTAATTGCATCCTTTCACGCATTTAGAAATTTATTATGCTTTTGATATCATAATATTTCAATGTTGCAATGATCATTTATGTTAATTAATTCATCTTTTAAGTGATCAAAGTCAATTTCTCTCTCAATGATCTCTTGGTATAGTCATTATCATATTTGATTGCTTAGTCGAGTATGAATGCGAGATCAATTTTTGGTTGAATACCTTATATATTAAATAATTGATAGCCAATTGAGGGGGAGTCAAAGAAAAGTAAAATGCTCAAAAGATGTGGAAAGAGTTACATCCCAATGAGGAGTGTGAAAACTACCACCACATGGAGAAAATAAAAAAAAAAAAAGATACTCCATGAATGAAAAGCAAATTTTTGTTTAGAAATGTTGATGAAATGCATATTGAAATACTTGACTCAGTCATATTTCATGGTTGGTATAAGGTGGGATTTTTGATAAAGATGCTCGAAGAGCCACTCCTTCAACAGATTGTCTAGATATATTATCTAACTTATCTGGGATTTCAAACATCTATTGATCTTGGTATTTCATTTTCTTTACCAAATTGATGATTTGATAAAGGCATTACGCATAAGATCAGGTTAGATGTGATTGAAGTTGTTCAACTTTAAGAGTTTTAATTTTCATAAATTTTCGTTTCATTTTTGAGTATTTTTGATAGATTTGGTATAATCTATTTCTTGTTGCATGAAACGATGACTTTTGTTTAAAGTTGATGCGCTAAAGTGCTTACATACTCTTTCTGATTTTTATGGAATTTTTCTAAATTATTCTAAAAGAAATTTGGATCATATACCTCAATCTGAAAGGGTAGAATTCAAGATTGATGTCATTTGGAAATCTCCGTAAGTCATCTTTGTAAATCCGTTACATCTTGATAGAGTTTGGATCTCAAGATTATTTTTGATGACTTGTGTTTGATGAATATAACATGAAAAACTGTTTATAATGTTTTATCTTTGTTTTTCATGATTTAGGAGTAAATCTTTTTAATTTTGTGAAATTAATTGGATTGAATGGCATCTGTGTTTAAAGCACTTAAATGGATTTCTTGATGGAATACAAATCGGTATTTGAAAAGTTTCCAAAATCTGGATTTGTTTCAAGAAATTATTTGATTTTTGCTTTCTGGTACCGGTACGCAATCTGCATTTTTGGTATATACCGGAACTGAGCTTTTATCTCTCTTTCTCTATGAACTAATTTCCTTTTGTCTAGTATGTTCACTGTTTGACAATTTGTGACAAAAAGGGGGAGAAGAGAAATGACGGAGATGAGATCATCAAGAGAGGACAAACGAAAATGGAAAAATGGGGGAGAACGAAAATGATGATCGTATCACAAAGGGGGAGAACAAGATGCTCAAGAACATGGAGAACATGGAGAACAGAGATGCTCAAGATAGGGGGAGACAAAGAAAAAATTGAAAGAGCCGAAAAACAAAAGAACCAAAAGGACGAATCAAATGTAGGATTTTAATTTCTAACGACTAACGTTTGATTTTGTTTGGAGTTTTGTTTTGCAGGAATTACATCACTTTAAGACTCCAAGTCCTAAGTCATAGAGTATGTTCTAGGACTGTTTGGTTCAAATGTAATTTTGTATTTATTGGATCTTTCACGCAAAGAAAATCAATGTTTTGGTGATGACATTGAATTTCGATTTTTTGGTTTAAGATGAGTGACTTGAGCGTTTTTATGTATTTTTGGGTTTTGTCACGAAATTGCCAAAGGGGGAGATTGTTACGGCATTTTGGTGTTGGCATATTTCGTGAGTCAAGTCAGTGAGTTGAGTCGGAGTCTTAAGGGATCAAATTGTCAATCAGCAATCGAAGACTTAGAGAAGACTCATCAAGAGCTCAAGTTGACACTCAGTGTCTTGAGTCTTGAAGATTGAAGATGAAGAATTGTGGATCAGTTACATCAATCTCAAGAAGAAAGTATTCAAAAGGATCAGGTATGTTTAACTAAATAATTTTGGTGATCCGAATACTTTCTTATAGTGTAGAAACACTTGGATGAATTTTTAATTGCATAAAAATCAAAAACTGGACATGGGACATGTTCAGGATCCGGATCAGATGATCCAATCCGGATCCCGAAGGGTATTAGTTCATGTGCAAATCCAATCCGGATCCAAGCCTATTCTGATCCGGATCCCGAACATTGGATGTTGCTGAAATTCATGAACGATCCGGATCGGGCCTTGCGATCCGGATCCCGAACCCTTGGATTTCTGGAATCGTCAATCTCGTTACGACGATCCGGATCGCAGTAATCCGATCCGGATCGCCGTCCTGAAAATTTCCAGATAAGGTAGGTTTTTGATTCTTATCTCTTTCCAAAGGTTTCTAAACTATAAATAGACATTTAGGGTTTCTCAAAAACGTGGGGAGCACGGCCGATCAATTTATAAAACACTTGAGAGCAACCCTAGAGGCTAGGTTTTTACCGTTCTTCTTTATAGCCTCTTTTAGGTCAATTCGATGGTTCTTTCAAGAACATATCTTTTGTCGAATTGATCTAATCTTTGCTTAGAGATTTCTCCCATGGATCTTCATTGATAATCTAAGCAAAGGATCACCATCGAAGCCAATATTCTTACCGGCTGAGTTTGCGTCGTGGATTCGACGTGGCATCGTGGATTCGGTGTGCTAAAGGCGTTTCGTGGATTCGAAACGTGTGCTCGTGGATTCGAGTGGCGTTCGTGGATTCGAACGTGTGCAGTGGACGTGCAATCGGTGGAGCGCAAGGTCCGAAGAAGTTGAAGGAGGGGTTGAATCCGTGGAGTCGGTAATCACCTTGTTATTCTTCGTTTCTTAGTGGATTGTCATTGCGTGGACATCCAACCGGTCAGCGCAAGGTCCGAAGAAGTTGAAGGAGGGGTCGAGTCCGTGGAGTCGGTAATCACCTTGTTATTCTTCATTTCTTAGTGGATTGTTATTGCGTGTTGGTCCCGTGGTTTTTCTCCTGGATTGGAGTTTCCACGTAAATCTCGGTGTGTTGATTTTTATTTTCCGCATTATTTTTTTATTTTTGCACTGAGATTGGTTTTTATAATATTACACCTATTCACCCCCCTCTAGGTGTTTGATAGTACCTATTTAGATCCTTGTGGATCCTAAATAACTCTACAATGTTCACACCTTAAAACCTAGGTCGAAATGGACCAAGGAAGAGATAGATTCATCTTCTTACAATGGCAAAGGAATTAATGCTCTATTTAATGCTTTGTCATAAACAGAGTTCTCTCGCGTCTCGGCATGTGAGACTGCGAAAGAAATCTGGGATTGTCACGCCCCGGGTGTAAACCAGAACCCGGGCCCGTCTACAGATCCGCCGTGCACACGGTATTTCCCGCGTACACGAAGCACCAAACCTGCTCAGATATATAAGAGATATAATAAAAGAGCAATAAAAACAGAGCTGAACTAAAACTAATACATCTCAGACTGAAGCTGGAAATAAAATACAATACATCTGTATAAATGATACATCTGTCTCTCCCAGCTCACCAAAAATAATAAATACAACCTGCTGGCAAAAGCCAGTCCCAAAGTAAAAGTACAACCGTCTGAGGAAACACGGGTACACCAACAGTCTAGCTAACACGCTCAACCTGCCTCGAAGTCTATCTACTCAGCCGTCCTCTCTCCTCGACCCGTCGCTGAAAACTCAGCAGCACCCGCAGAAGACACTGCAAAAGAAACAAAGGGGAAGAGAAAAGAGAAAGCAGTGGGGGTGAGAACTACTGTAAACAGCAGCCTCCCCCTAGTGGGTAGACCTCAACTCAAATGTGCCCACTAGGACTACAAGAGGCGAAAAAGAGATGAACAAAGGTGGTAAGCTGTAAATATGCCAACTGATGATGTAGGAAGCTACCACTAAATGCCTCTAAAATGCCAGCTAGGAATATAGCTAAATATATGCATCAGAGTGTAAATGCCTGCCTGCCAAGACCCAATCGATACACCAGTAAACACTGGTACTGCCTGCTCTGCCTGCCTGCCTGCCAAATCGGGTATGCTGGCCAACGCATAACACCGATAGGGAATGAGAGTCCCGAGGACTCGAAGCCTGTAAAAACGCACACTCCGGAGTGGCACTCGAGGGGAGCGACCCACACGAGCATAATGCCTGGGTAACAAGTACCAAAACAGCAGGACTGGATCATGACTCTGACCAAAGTGGGAAAACCCATCCACTAAAAGAAAACCCGATCTCAACCCGATGCAAGATAAACAAATAGTGGGAAACCCCATCCACTAGAGACCCGATACCCAATCTGATGCAATAACCGCTGTCCGGTCAACCGCCCAAGGTCCGCGGTTGCCGCAATACCCTGCCATCAAGCCTGCCTGTCCCAAAACCCACAACTGTCTGACTACACTATCCCAGCCCCTGCTCGAACCCGAGCGCACTATCCCCCAAATGTAGGCAAAAGAAGAGAAAAGCATGGTTTCTCCTAAGTCAATGCCATCATGATAGTGTAGCAGAAAAAAAAAAGGTGGCCTAACTAAGTGTCCATACAAGCATGCAAAGTCCTTTATCATTATTAAACATGATTCCAGTGTTCTAGCTCTCACAAAGTAGAGATATGCCGTTTAAATAGCCTTCCATTTTACAAGTTGCCCAAAAATAGCTTAGGTATATGTAAAAGAGGTCCCATCATGCATATGCCACATATCCAATTTAACAAAGCCCTTCCCATGGTTTTAAGCGACATCTTAATTACCGGAATTAACCATTAATCAACACTTAGTCCTTTTGAAGTCACAAACTCTAGTTATAAGCCCAATTCCCAAATTAGCATGCCAAGTTCATTTTACCGGTTCATTTAGCCATATAACATATTAGCACTCAAATAGGCCTAGTGGGGACATCACAAGTAGGAGGTTAAACAACGGTACCCACCTCGAGCGCTAAATCCAAGTCCTGACAGCGAAGTCCGCGCCCGATCCTCAACCGTCCTCGCAAAACTGCGCCAAAAATCCCAAAGGATGCACACATAATTACTATCCAAGTTAATCCCAAAATCTGTCCCCAAAACCAGATTTACAGTTCAGCCATTTTCACCTGCGAAACGTGCCCACAAAATTCCCAGAAAAATACCACTGCGATCTACGCGACGAACCGGTCGAAACGAGTACCTGCACGTTTTCCCACGATTTTTCTATGCTGAGAACCAAAATCGACAAGAGGACCACCTCGAACAATATTTTCACCCAAAAACTGTGCTACAAGGTTCTGTAAAAAGGGGTTCTCACCTTCAGGGAAATTCCACGAAATTCCACAAAAATTCAGAGAGATTCCTTGTGAGGTGTAGATGCAAATCCCCTTTTGAATCGCCTCAATCCGATGTCCGGTTGCGGAGATATCGCCGAAATACCGACCCGCTGTCCAAAACTCCATCACAGCAACAAGGGGTCACAAGATGATCCGAAAAACCCATGAAAACCTCGGAATGGGGAAAAACCAGTAGAAATAAGAAATGTAGCCCTACCTGTTACGAAGACGATGGCGCAAGAATCGCTGAAAAATACTGCCTGGTTAGCTCGGGGGAGCTAAAACACTGTCGCTGCGCCGAAGAAGAATCCAGGAATGCAACGTCGCGCCGCGCCGAAAAATCCAAATCTCGGGATCCGTGCCTCCTAAATTCCTCAAACTTGACAGGAGTGTTTCTCTCTTCATGATGAAGATTTCATCTTCTCATCCCACAGGGAGATGAAGCCTCTATGATGGAGAGAAACCCCTTTGAATGAGCCTCGGATGGAAGAAATGAAGAAAACCAGAAAAACAATTCAAATAATTCCCACTGTGTCCCATAGAACACGAAACACCATTTTCGACCAATACCAGCGCGACACGTGGCCCTCCCAACCGCTTCTGCCCGCGCAGTCTGCTGCCCTGTTGCACAGTTGACCGTCCAATAGAATTGTGCCACGTGTCAACCTTACTGTTAGGTGAACCAAATGCACAAAATCCTGTGGACCGCACCAATAAAAACCTGCCACGTGTCCACTGCCGGTGCACCGTGAGCCGTGAGCCAGCCCGAAAACTCTGTAGACCGAATGCCGTGCGCCGACCAATCACATGATGCCACGTGTCCACCCTGTCGGTCCACCGTGCACCTAAAGAATTCCGTGGACCGCGCTCATTGCCACGTGGCACCGCCCTGGTGCACGCCCGCGCGGTGGACCGGCCGCCTGCCCGCGCCCCCGCCGCTGCTGCCCGCGCCCTCAGCGGCTGCCCGCGGCCGCGCGCCGCCTGCCCGAGCGCCCTCCGCCCCCGCCGGCGCTGCCCGCCGCCGCCGCCTGCCGCCGGCAATTGCCGGAAATACTGTTCCGGCGTGAACAGTAACCCGAAGCCCAAAAATTCATGTAAATAGTCCGTCTGAAGCGTTTTCGCGCGCTGAATCCGATTTTGACGTCCGTTTCGCCAAATTCTCACTCTAAAAATTGCCGGATGCCCCCGGAAGAGTATTCTTGGTCCAAATTTCGCGCAGAGCCCAATCTCAATATCCGTTTTGCGCGCAAACACCTCTAAACAACCGATGGGGTCCCCCGATCACCCACGTGATCCATTTGAAGCCCGGAGTCCAACACTTGTGTCCAAATTGGCGCCCGAACACCGCCGACATGCCCCGTAGGCCTCCAGAAGCTGCTGGTCACCCTGTAAAAGCCCCAAATACCTCCCGCACACTGCGTAGGCCTCCAGTAGCCACCTCAAAGCATCGCAACAGCTCTGCGGAGATCCAGGTCATCACAGGGATGTTCTTCAAGTTACGCATGAGGGAACTAACCTTGTGAAGATTCAGAAACTGCAAATGCTTACGAGCAAGTTTGACTCTATTTCTATGGCAGAAAATGAATCTTTCACTGATTATTACACACGATTGCAAGATATCGTAAACTCATGTGCTAACTTGGGAGAGAAGATTCCAGAATTTAAAGTTGTAAGAAAAATTTTAAGAACTCTTCCTGAACGATTTCGCCCGAAGGTCGCAGCCATTGAAACAATTAAACACCCGGACGAAATGCGTGTAGAAGAATTAGTTGGTGCATTACAAACTTATGAAATGACATTTCCTACTAACTATTCTTCTGGAAAGGCATCCTCTTCTAAGTCTTCAGGTTACGCATTGAAATCAACTAAGGAAGAAGACGCGGATTCATCCTCCTCGGACGATGACGAGAACCTATCTATGGAGGACTTTGAGAAGCAGCTCGCTCTCTTGACAAGGAAGTTTCGCCGCAACTTTCGAAGGGGTAATTCAAGCAAAACTCCATCCTTCGGAAAGTCCAAGAAAGGCAAAGGTTCTTCAAGCTACAAGTCAAGAAAGCAAGAGAACTTCTCAAAGGATAAGAAAAGTTCAGAGGGACAAGTACAGTGCTTCAAATGTCGAGGCTACGGCCACATTGCAACGGAGTGTCCCAACAAGAATCCGGCAAAGAAGAAAGTGATGCAAGTCGTTACTTGGGATGACAACTCCACGTCAAATGAGTCATCCTCAAGTGATGAAGAAGACAACGCGACAGCATTCCACGCGTCCACTACATCTTCACCCTTCATGTGCTTAATGGCAAGTACCTCCGATTCCTTGTCCAACTCCTCCCTGTTGAAAAGATTGCAACGGACGATGAATCGAGCAATTCTGAAGGTGAAGATTTTGCTCTTGCCTACCATAAGCTTTTGAGGGATTCAAAGAAACTGGCAAAGCAAAATCGGAGTTTGAGAGGGAGATTGCAGGATCTCGAAGAAGAAGCAAAAAGGGCATCTTCTCTCTCAAACGCTCTTGAAGTGGAAAGGGATAATCTAGTCAAAGCGAATCATTTCTCAAAGCTCTACGACGAGGCTCGACGGGATAAAATGGAAATGACAAAGACCATTCTCCAACTAAAGATGACTTAAAGCGATTTTCTTCTGGAAGGAGTAAGTTGGACAGACTTCTTGGTCTTGGTCAAACAAATAAGTTCGGCCTCGGGTACACTCAAACTGGAGACATTCCAAGTTCGAGTGGGACAGTTTTTGAGCCTCAGTCGGTACCTCCTCCTCCGACACCGGAATTCACGACAATCAACGACAACAAGCCTACTTCATCCTCCTCGGGATCGTCAAGAACTAAGGTATGTTTTCGTTGTGGCATTTCAGGGCACATAAGGAGAAATTGCAAGATGGGAGCCAAACGCACACCTCAAGCACCTCTTGCAATGACTACCAAAAGGGTGATTCCTCAGAAATCAAATGCAAATCATTTGAAGGAAAAGAGCCTTGGTAGTTCACCGCGCAAGACGACATCATCAAGGAGCAGCAATCTTCAACAAGACGCTTTCACCTAGGAGATAACTTCACGACCATTACCGACGCATTCCAAAAAGGTTTGGGTGCGCAAAGGTGAAATTTTCCCTTGTCTTGTTACCAATGTTTCCTTGCATGCATATGATAGTTCGTCTTGGTATCTGGATAGCGGGTGTTCCCGTCACATGACCGGTGACAAAAACTGTTTTCAAACCTTTGAGAAAATCTCCGGAGGACTTGTTGTTTTCGGAGATGGTCGGTCTTCCAAAATTGTTGGAAAAGGAACGGTAGCTATTCCAGATGGCCCGGTTCTAAATAATGTGTTATTTGTTCATGGCCTTAAGACTAACCTCATAAGCATAAGTCAACTTTGTGATAATGGTTATTCAGTTAATTTTTCATCTGATGAATGTACTGTAACTGACAAGAACCATGCTTCTTTTTAAAAGGGGTTAGATCAGAAAACAATTGTTATGTAGTTCCTAGTAAATTTTCTGAAAAATGTAACCTAGCATCTTTGAAAAATGAAACACTTTGGCATGAAAGGCTAGGTCACATAAACTTTAAGGAACTTGCTAGAATTTCAAACAAAGATGTGGTCAAGGGGGTTCCTAAACTTTCTTTTGAACAAAACATTGTGTGTGGCGGTTGCCAAAAGGGAAAACAGTCTAGGACTGCACACAAGAACTTGAACCACATAGGTACAAAACGGCCTTTGGAACTTTTGCACATGGACTTAATGGGGCCAACTCGTCAACCATCTTTGGGAGGTAAATGGTATATTTTCTTATTGGTTGATGATTTCTCTAGATATACTTGGGTAGCATTTTTAAAAGAGAAAGCTGATACTTTTGATTCTTTTCACGAAATTTGCCATCGTATTATGATTGAAAAGAATGAAAAGATTACTCGAGTTAGAAGTGATAGAGGTGGAGAATTCATAAATTCCAAATTCATTGATTTTTGCACTTCTAACGGCATTAAACATGAATTCTCCGCACCTTATACACCTCAACAAAATGGTGTAGTCGAGCGCAAAAACAGGGTCGTACAGGAGATGGCACGTGTTATGCTTCATAGCCGGAACTTACCTTTATATTTTTGGGCTGAAGCGGTGAACACTGCTGTCTATGTTATCAATCGAGTGTATTTGCGCCCGGGGACTTTGAATACACCATATGAACTATGGTTTTGTAGAAAACCTAACATCAAATATTTTCGTATCTTTGGGAGTCGGTGTTTTATTTTACGTGATCGCGAGAATCTTGGAAAATTTGACTCTCGAAGTGACGAAGGGATTTTCTTAGGTTATTCTACAAACAGCAGAGCATATCGAGTTTTTAACTTAGAATCTAAGACGATCGTAGAATCGATAAATGTTAAGGTAGATGAAGCTTTTCACTTTGAATCTGAAAAATCTACCCTCGATATCTCTCTTGATGATGATACACCTGCTAATGCATCTTCTTCTAACAATTCTTTCGATAATAATGATGCATCTAACGGTTCTTCAAGTTTATCTGATGTGCAGGAATCATCTCGTGTACCTCCGACTACTCCTCTTACCTCAAACGTTACGCATCTCCAAGGATCACCCTGAATCGAACATCATTGGAGATCCACAAGAAGGAGTTAGAACACGGAGACAATTGGTTTGCGGATTTGCATGCTATGTATCTCAAATCGAACCAAAGAATGTTGATGAAGCTCTTCAAGATGACTACTGGATTAAAGCAATGCAGGAAGAGCTCCATCAATTTGAGCGAAACAAAGTCTGGGAATTAACGAAGCCTCCGAAGCAACACAATGTGATAGGTACCAAATGGATTTTCAAGAACAAGAAAAATGAAGATGGTACTATCATCAGGAACAAAGCAAGGTTAGTTGCTCAAGGCTACTCTCAAGTAGAAGGTATAGACTTTGATGAAACTTTCGCCCCTGTAGCTAGACTCGAGTCCATTCGTATCTTGTTTGCGATTGCTTGTCATTTTAAAATCAAATTATTTCAAATGGACGTTAAGAGCGCCTTTTTAAATGGGTTTTTAAATGAGGAAGTTTATGTGGCTCAACCGAAAGGTTTTGTGGATCATAAACTACCTAACCATGTTTTTCGTCTGAAAAAGGCTCTTTACGGTCTGAAACAAGCACCGCGAGCATGGTACGAAAGGTTGACAAAGCACCTTTTGGAAAAGGGCTATACTCGAGGGGGAGCTGACAGGACTCTCTTTGTGAAGCATTATCAAAACAATTTCATTGTTGCACAAATCTATGTCGATGACATTGTATTTGGCGCAACAAGAGATAATGATGCTTCTAAATTCGCGGAGACCATGGAAAGCGAATTTGAGATGTCCATGATGGGCGAATTGACTTATTTTCTTGGATTACAAGTTAAACAAAACGATGAAGGTATTCACTTGTGTCAATCCAAGTATGCAATGGAGTTGGTCAAAAAGTTTGATCTAGAAAATTCTAAGGATTTTCCGACTCCAATGGGAACTAGCCATAAGGGACTTGGAAGTGAATCACATAGTGAGAATGTAGACGAGAAACTGTATCGCAGTATGATTGGAAGTCTACTATATCTCACGGCTAGTCGCCCGGATATATCCTTCAGTGTTGGGATTTGCGCGAGATATCAATCAGCACCGAAGGAGGTTCACCTGAAAGCGGTGAAACGGATCATCCGGTATATCAAAGGTACAATAAGTTTCGGAATTTGGTATCCTATGGGAACAAGTTTGGATATTGTTGGATACTCAGATGCCGATTGGGCTGGATCGGTGGATGATCGGAAAAGCACGAGTGGTGCATGCTTCTATCTTGGCCATTGCCTTGTTGCATGGCACAGTAAAAAGCAGAACTGCATAGCACTCTCGACTGCCGAAGCGGAGTACATTTCTGCAGGAAGTTGTTCAACCCAATTGATTTGGATGAAAAGCGTGTTGAGCGATTTCCGGATTTCAGCAACTTCGGTAACCATTTTATGTGACAACACTAGTGCTATTAACATTTCAAAAAACCCTGTGTTGCACTCTAGAACAAAACATATTGAACTTAGATATCATTTTCTTAGAGAGCTAGTTGAATCAAATATTCTTCAACTGTCATATATTTCAACTGAGGATCAATTAGCTGATATCTTAACAAAACCTTTGGATCAAAAACGTTTTATTCACTTGCGTAAAGCAATTGGCATGCTTTCCTTGAAATAACCTTTTTGAAACTTTTGCTTAGGTTAGGTTTTGTTTTTGTTTTTGTTTTGTTCATTATCTATGCTTGTGCATAGGACATTAATTGAGCATAAATCATAATTGACTTTAATTGCATCCTTTTATGCATTTAGAAATTTATTATGCTTTTGATATCATAATATTTCAATGTTGCAATGATCATTTATGTTAATTAAGTCATCTTTTAAGTGATCAAAGTCAATTTCTCTCTCAATGATCTCTTGGTATAGTCATTATCTTATTTGATTGCTTAGTCGAGTATGAATGCGAGATCAATTTTGGTTGAATACCTTATATATTAAATAATTGATAGCCAATTGAGGGGGAGTCAAAGAAATGTAAAATGCTCAAAAGATGTGGAAAGAGTTACATCCCAATGAGGAGTGTGAAAACTACCACCACATGGAGAAAAGAAAAAGAAAAGAAAAAGATACCCCATGAATGCAAAGCAAATTTTTGTTTTAAAAATTGTTGATGAAATGCATATTGAAATACTTGACTCAGTCATATTTCATGGTTGGTATAAGGTGGGATTTTTGATAAAAGATGCTCAAAGAGCCACTCCTTCAACAGATTGTCTAGATATATTATCTAACTTATCTGGGATTTCAAACATCTATTGATCTTGGTATTTCATTTTCTTTACCAAAATTGATGATTTGATAAAGGCATTACGCATAAGATCAGGATAGATGTAATTGAAGTTGTTCAACTTTAAGTGTTTTAATTTCGTAAATTTTCGTTTCATTTTTGAGTATTTTTGATAGATTTTGTATAATCTATTTCTTGTTGTATGAAACGATGATTTTTGTTTAAAGTTGATATGGTAAAGTGCTTACATACTTTTTCTGGATTTTATGGAATTTTTCTAAATTTTCTGGAGAAAAAGTTGAAGCCGATCCGGATCGGGCTAAGTGATCCGGATCCCGAACGCAGGATTCTTCCTGCGGGTAGCCGATCCGGATCACATTCTCGATCCGATCCGGATCACGGCTAGGGTTTTAATAGAACAAAGGGATTTGATTTCTTTTACCCTAATCTTTTGTTCTCAAGTCTCTAGAGCTTCTCTCTCTAGATTTCTTGCATCTTGGAGCTTCCAAACTCAAGTTCTTCGAATCCAAGTAAGTTTTATTGATCAAAATCTCGGTTTTTCACAGTTTTTCTCTTTTTTCTTCAAACGTGAGTTGAAATCATGGAACTTTTTCGTTTGTGAATGGTTTTTGATCAAATTTCTTTTGAAATAAGAACTCTGGGTAGATTAGTTTTGATTTTATGCTGGGTTTTCACCTGATTAACGAATTTTTGGGCTTCGATTTCTAAAAATTCTGTTTTAGGGCATAAAAGAGGAATTTTTGAAAATCATGGATTGATCTATTTTTAAAATTCTTTTTGCAAAACTAATTTGATTCTTGGCTTCTCTACATGATTATGATTGTCTGGGTACAATTTTTCAAATTTTTCAAAATTGACGATTTTTCATGTGTTCTTGAGTTGTTCTTCACAGGACACTTCTTTTCCTAAGGCACTTGAATCAATGGCATTCTCTTGGATCATTCTTCTCCTGGTTTCAATGGTGCACACTCGTGCAACTGTTAAAAGGAACAAGAGGACTCACCTCGAGACAAGACAAAAACTGATGATATAGACAGCTCTGACTATGATGAAGAAGAATGGGACGAATTCTTCAAAGAAGTTCAACAAAAGATTGATGAGGAGGATAGGCAATTTATGAAGAACAAAAAGCTAATGAAATCTGCCTCAACAACAAGACAATATACAAGACGAAAAGGTGTCAAAAGAAGCGGCATTCAGATTACTGAGCCTCTTACTAGAGCACGCTCACTTTCTGGAATTCAACAGAGTAAATCACCATGGATTGGGGGCCAGGATGCACCATCTGCATCTACGCAGAATCCATCAACTCCGAGAGAATGACTGCTGAAACAGATGCATTGGCATCCATTCGCCAAGAACAGCAAAGACTTTCTGCTGAACAGGAAAGGCTGTCCAGAGAACTTCAGCACATTTCATCTGAGCATAAGAAGATCAAGAAGAAATATTCCAATATTTCAAAGATGCTAAAGGGGTTTTAAGCAAACTGAGCTGTACCAGTTCAGACACTTCAGACTAGACAAAATTTCGTGCAGGCTCTTCTTTTTGTGCAGACTTTTTCAGTCTTTAGGATTTAGTTTTATTCTTACTTTGCGTTAGTTTTAGTTCTCAGGTTTTTCATGTTAATGGAACTTTTAACTCTCCTTACATTTTGTAGTTTTGCTACGTTTTGGCTTTGTTTGTGACAAAAAGGGGGAGAGAGTTTAGAGAGAACTTGAACAATGAACAATGACATGAACAATGATGATGTGAAAATGTGTGAATATGTGAACATTAAGGTAAGTATGACTTCAACTTCAACTTTGGTTTTATCTTGTGATTTGTGCATGTCCCTACTAACTATTCGACTAACTATTTGGGCATGTAATATGACTAACAAGTTGATGTTGGACTAACATTTTGTGACATTTGGTTTTTGAATGCTTAGAAGATATGTTGGTTTTTAACTATGATTCTCTTACATATCTGAATTCTCAAATGTCATGATGAGAATAAACTCTATCTCTGTACTTGGTTTTGTATGTTTCAATTCTTGAGGTATCTAACGATTTCTTTTGTCAAGAATGATTTCTTTGTGCAGAGAGTACAGATGTCTAAGTCTAGAGTCTGTTTTAGGAGTTTATCTCATGTTTTTAATTTTTGGATCTCCATTGTAAATTTTTGTTGTATGGTGATAGCAACAAAAATATCTTTTTGAATTTTCTTTTGTGGATCTGTGTTTTGTCACGAAACCGCCAAAGGGGGAGATTGTTACGGAATTTGAGTTGGCGTATTTCGTGAAAGTATTGAGTCTTGAAGATTGAAGATGAAAGAACTTTGGATCATATACCTCAATCTCAAGAAAGAAGAATTCAAAAGGATCAGGTATGTTTAACTAAAGATTTTGGTGATCCGAATACTTCTTATAGTGTAGAAACACCTGGAAGAATGTTTAATTGCATAAACATCAAAAACTGGACATGGGACATGTTCAGGATCCGGATCGGGCTTTGCAATCCGGATCCCGAAGGGTGTTCGTTCATACACTGGTTCAATCCGGATCGCAGCATCTCATGATCCGGATCCCGAACACTAGTTTTACCTTGTACTTGCACGATCCGGATCAGGATTTGCAATCCGGATCCCGAACATGATGTTTGGTAAAACTGTATGAACGATCCGGATCGGGGACTACGATCCGGATCCCGAACAGTGTTTTTCTGGAAACCGTCTTTCTTGCTTCTGCAATCCGGATCGCCCAATTCCAATCCGGATCGCCGTCGGTAAAATTTCCAGAAAAGGCTGTTTTTGATCCTTATCTTCTTCCAATGGTTTCTAACCTATAAATAGGCCCTTTATTCATTTTCTAGGGCATCCACATGAACGGGACTTAATAGAAAAATATAGCCGAAAGGAAAAATCCACATATAGAGAAGAAAGGAAATCAATAGATTTATTCTATGTTTCTTCATCTATATTGATTGATTTGATTCTAGGTTTTCCATACTCACATTTTGAGTAGAATCAAATCAATGAATACTTAGATGGTATTTCCGATCTATTTCTAATCTAAGTATTCGGCGGATCATCACCACCCAAAAACAACGATTTACCCCAAATCGGCGCGTGGACTCGCGTGGCCTTGTGGATTCAAGGTGCAACCGCTCTCGTGGATTCGGAGCGAGGTACGTTCGTGGATTCGAAGCGTGCTACTGGGTGAAGACCGTGGATTCGGTCGGACGTCGTGGACTCGACGTTGGACGCTGCGGATTCAGCGTTGGGCGCAGATCGTGGATTCGAGAAGCGTCGTGGAGCGAGCGGGAAGATCGACTAGGAGCGTATGGTAAAAGGTTGAGTCGTCTGTGAGTACGTTATATCACCTTGTACGTGTGTTAATTCTAGTGGATTTCGCCGTGTTATCGGTCCCGTGGTTTTTTACTCCGGTTTGGAGTTTTTCCACGTAAAAATCTTGCGTGTTATTTTTATTTCCGCATTGGGTTTTATTGCGCAATGATTTTTTGAGTGTTTATTGTTTACACCTATTCACCCCGCTCTAGGTGTTTTTTCCCCTATTTAGATCCATATTAGTATAACCCAACAACGGAGATGACGGAGATGAGATCATCGAGA
The DNA here is from genome assembly GCA_029168755.2 of Tillandsia fasciculata. NCBI lineage: Eukaryota > Viridiplantae > Streptophyta > Magnoliopsida > Poales > Bromeliaceae > Tillandsia > Tillandsia fasciculata. Next base: position 48,515 of record JAQOTM010000719.1, read on the forward strand.
TAGGACAAACAAAAAAGGGGGAGAACAGAAAATAATGATCGTATCACAAAGGGGGAGAACATAGATGCTCAAGAAAGGGGGAGAACATGGAGAACATGGAGAACATGGAGAACATGTTAGAGATGCTCAAGATAGGGGGAGATAAAGAAAAGATTGAAAGAGCCGAAAAACAAAAGAACCAAAAGGACGAATCAAATGTAGGATTTTAATTTCTAACGACTAACGTTTGATTTTGTTTGGAGTTTTGTTTTTGCAGGAATTACATCACTTGAAGACTCCATGTCACGCCCCCGGGGGTTTTTGAGTCAATCGAAGCGGAAAATTGCGTGTCCATTTTTTTTTTTTTCTTAATAAGGTAATATAAACCTCATCCCCGGTGCGTGCCAGACCGCCGCATACACAAATTCTCTCCGCCAACGGACGGAGTCTCCTTTGTATATGCACGGTGTCTCATTTACAACATGCAATTCAATTACAACATCAAACTTCAACCAACAACTATACAGTAGACATACATCACCAAACAACACAAGTTTATAAAGCGGCGTCAACGTTTGGAAAGGATAAAACCCAGCGTTTGTAAATCCGTGCCCACACGGCACCTTGTTTTGAGAAAATATTTTCGCAATCAATTAGTTTATCGTGAAAACGTGCCGCGTAAGAAAGTACCACTAGAAGTATCAAAAGCATATGAGTACACCTCATCCACAGAACTAACTAATACATGTCCAAAACTAAAGTAATCCACAACAAAAGTAATCCACAAGCAAATTAACTATTTAAAGCCTAAAAGGGAAATGAGATAGAAAACCAAGTGTCCTGACTACGGTCCTCGCGATGCAATCTCACCGCCATCACGGCTAACGCACCTAGTAGCACCTGTCACGGAGTGGGTAAAGTCAGTGACAAACAAAGTAGATGTCTAATAATAGCAAAGAAGGAAAAACGAACCGAATAACCCGAGTACATCGAAACCTTTCGTTGAAACCCTGTGCATATTTTAAACTGGGCACCAATCCCAGATTTATCAATTAAGTTGGGCACCAACCCCAGAGTACCTGTCGGAGAGACTAAAGTCTCCCCTCGTGCACAATCACCTCTTTGATGCTTTTACCCCTTTCGCGGTGCTGATGTGCTATTTTCAGCTGGCGCGAAGAGGTCCTCACGGCTCCCACTCCTTTGTGACGCACACGGGTCAAAAAGACCACTCTTCCGGAAAAGTACACCCATGCGGAGGCCAATCCGCCTGTGTACGTGCAGCATCTGAAACCGGATTTGCCGAGATCGGCGTGTAGTGAGCCCCGCGACCGCAGCCGCTTCAATTGTTAGATAAAAATATAATTATGCGAAAGGTTAAACTGTCCATCTGCTTTGTTAGGTAAATTGAGAGCATTTTTAATGACGATAGATGCACTTACTGCACATGTTGCACTTATAGCAACCGTACCCACCTTGTTGAAGAGAAATCGGAACACCTGAATCCTTTGCGCACCCCGCTGCGCACCTGGACCTAAAGAAAGTCCGCAAGGATAACTATGATCAGAAACACACTAACATCTTAACTCGGAAAGACCCCACTTTAAACTTTTGACGGAAAAAGTCCGGCACCGTCCGGTTTGCCGAAACCGGAACCCCCCCCAAATCGCCGTCGCCGCCCGTCGGAGCCCCACGCGGCTCGAACCCGCGCGGCGTGGCTCCGCGGGCGGCGCCCGCGCGGCGCGGCGCTTCGCGCGGCGTCCGCGCGGGTGCGGGCCCGCGCGGCGCCCGGCGGGGTCGCCGCGCGGCGCCCGCGCGGGGTGGGGCCCCGCGCGGCGCCCGCGCGGGTGGGGCCCGCGCGGCGCCCGCGGGGTCGCCCGCGCGCGCGCCCCGCGCGGTGCCCGGCGGGTGCGGGCCCGCGCGGCGCCCGGTCGGGGTTGCCCGCGCGGCGCTCCGCGCGGTGTCCCGCGCGGCGCCCGCGCGGGTGCCCCTCGCGGCGCTCCGCGCGGTGCTCCGCGCGGTGCGCCCGCGCGGGTGCGGGCCCGCGCGGCGCCCGCGCGGGGTTGCCCGCGCGGCGCCCGCGCGGTTGCGGGCCGGCGCGGGTGTCGCCCGCGCGGCGGCCGCGCGGTGCCCGCGCGGCTGCGACCCGCGCGGTGCCCGCGCGGTCCCGTCGCCGCTTGCGGCGGCGTCCGGCCGTCCGCGGCTCTCCTCCGCGCGATGCCCTAGCGGCACCGCGCGTCTCCGCCGTCCGTTCCGTGCCCTAGCATGATGACGATGATGGCGACGGTAACGGGGACGACGGAGAACCCAAGAACTTGACAAAAAGGCCGACGGAAAAATCCCAAAAAACTTCTAAAATTATTTTACTCACCGAAAATCGTCGGGAAGGTCGCCCGGTCGTGTTTTTGCCTTCGGATCGGTGTTTGGGACGATCGGGCTCCTTCTCTTTTTCCTTCTCCTTCCTTCGACTAGTGTTCCGTCTTTTTTCCTTTTTCCCTTTTCTTTCTCTTCTCTCCGGTTAGGGTTTTTAATTTCTTTTCTTATCTTTCGGATAACGGGGATTGTTTAAATACCCCCTTTATTTAATTATTTATTTTATTATACGATACGTAGAAAGGAAAAACCCGTAAACATCCGGATTTATTAAATATCCGATCTACGAGATAAAATCCCCACCTTTTAAATCCTGGCCACCGATTATTTAATCCCCTTCATTAAATAATCTCGGGAATAAATTTCCAATTTTAAATACACATACAATTAATTTCCCCCTTTATTCGTACGTAAGAGAATTCAAATTTCCGTCACCGGATAATTAATTACTTAATTAATTAATTATCCCCTACGAGATAACCCACCTTATCTCCTACGGGTGCAAGATATTTTGCACGGATTCCGATGCGTGACTAACCCCGCGTCACTAAGGATCCCGTTCCGGGAGATCCCGACATCGGATTTCGAATCCGATCGCACCGTTGGTCATCATTTTCCGCGCTCTATCGCAGAAAAATACACGCACCCCGCCCGGCCGACCTTTGAAAATTAAATAATTTTATTTCGCTTAAGGCTTAAGCAATTACATGTGAGTCAAAAATACCCCTAAGGGTCGGATCACTACACCACTCACACTTTATAAAAAGTTTCGTCCCGAAACTTAAGTACAAACCTCACTAAACAATTCGGAAAAACATTCCCTCATTTTTGATTCCAGTTCCCACGTCGCCTCGCGCTCTTCGTGGTTGCTCCACTGGACCTTCACATAGGGGATAGTTCGATTGCGCAACTTCTTGTCCTCTCTTGCCAAAATCCGCACCGGCGTCTCCTCGACGCTCAAATCCTCTCGCAACTCGATGGTGGAGGCATCCAAGGCATGAGAGGGGTCAGCGAGGTACTTCCGGAGCATTGAGACATGGAACACGTTGTGGACTCGTTCGAGGTTCGGTGGCAAGGCTAAACGGTACGCCACCGGTCCTACGCGTTCCAGGATTTCGAACGGTCCCACGTACCTCGGGCTTAGCTTTCCCTTTATGCCGAAACGTCGGTTCCCCTTGGAGGGTGAAACCCGGAGCAGCACATGCTCGCCCACCATGAACTCTAAGTCTCGGCGTCTGTTGTCCGCGTAGCTTTTCTGTCTGCTTTGGGCGGTCAGTAGCCTTTGTTTAATCAATCGCACCTTTGCTTCGGTCTCCTCCACCAAATCTGGGCCCAGAAACTTACGCTCACCCAAGTCGTCCCAGCATATTGGAGACCGACAGCGGCGCCCGTACAGGGCCTCGTATGGCGCCATCTGAATGCTGGCCTGGTAACTGTTATTGTAGGCAAATTCCACCAGGGGCAAACACCGTGCCCACCCTTCGCCCAAGTCCAAAACGCATGCTCGAAGCATGTCCTCCACGATCTGTATCACCCGCTCTGATTGTCCATCGGTTTGCGGGTGAAAAGCCGTACTGAAGTGCAACTTGGTCCCATTGCTCGTTGCAGGCTTCGCCAAAAGTTCGACACAAAACGTGTGTCTCTGTCCGACGTGATGGATGTCGGTACTCCGTGCAACCTTACTATCTCGTCGATGTACGTTTGTGCCAGTCGTTCCCGAGTCCACGTCGTGTGTATGGGCAGAAAGTGGGCCGATTTCGTCAAACGGTCCACAATCACCCATATTGCATCGTGTCCCTGTGGCGACCTCGGGAATCCGGTCACAAAATCCATGGTAATCATGTCCCATTTCCACTCGGGCACCGGTAAAGGTTGCAATTTTCCTGCCGGGCGCTGATGCTCGGCCTTCACCTGTTGGCACACCAGGCAGTGTGCCACAAATCGAGTCACGTCTCCCTTCATTTTGGGCCACCAGAAGGTTTGTTTGACGTCCTTGTACATCTTCGTTCCCCCGGGATGCGCCGCATACGGGGCGGTATGCGCCTCCCGTAGGATTTCCTCTTTGAGTTCCGGTAGATCCGGCACGCAGATTCGTCCCCGAAATCGTATCGTGCCGTCGGAGTTCACCGTGAAATCGCCCTCCTTGTCGGCGGTTATTCTACTTCGCACCAGCTGGAGTTGGTCATCAGTCGATTGCCCTTCGAGAATCCTGTCCAGCAGAGTAGGTCTGACCACCAGTGTCAGAAGTTGTGCGACTGTACCTGCCGGTACTACTTCTAGTCTTAATCGCGAAAATTCCGCAATCAGACTATCTTGCTGTGTAATGGCGCTTACATCCGCTTCCTCGGCCTGTCCCTTGCGACTCAGGGCGTCGGCCACCACGTTGGCCTTTCCCGGGTGATAGTGGATCGTTAGATCGTAATCCTTTAGTAGCTCAAGCCACCGCCTTTGTCGCAGATTTAGCTCCTTTTGGGTGAAAAGGTACTTGAGGCTCTTATGATCTGAGTACACATTGCAGTGTGCCCCATACAGGTAGTGTCTCCAAAGCTTGAGGACGAACACCACCGCTGCGAGTTCCAAATCGTGCACGGGGTAATTCCGCTCGTACTCCTTGAGCTGCCTTGACGCATAGGCTATAACCTTTCCCCGTTGCATGAGTACTCCACCCAATCCATTTCGCGACGCATCGCAATATACTTCATAATCCTCCCCTGGTTCTGGCAGGGCGAGAATCGGGGCTCGCGTCAATCTATCCTTGAGCTCCTCGAAGCTTCTTTGACATTTGTCCGTCCAGATAAACTTTTCCCCCTTTCTAGTCAAACGGGTTAAGGGGGTGGCTATCTTGGAGAAACCCTCCACGAAGCGCCGGTAATACCCGGCTAATCCCAGGAAGCTTCGAATCTCCGTCACCGTCGTCGGTTGGGGCCAGTCCGTCACCGAATCTATCTTCTTCGGATCCACTGCGACTCCAGCCGCCGAGATTACGTGCCCCAAGAAACCGACCTCACGGAGCCAAAACTCACACTTTTTGAGTTTGGCGTAGAGTTTCTGTTCCCGTAGGGTCTGGAGGACTGTGCGCAGATGTTCTTCATGTTCCTCGTCTGTACGGGAGTAGATGAGGATATCGTCGATGAAGACCACCACGAATAAGTCCAGGAAGGGTTTGAATACCCTGTTCATCATATCCATGAACACCGCCGGGGCATTTGTGAGCCCGAACGACATTACTGTAAATTCGTAATGGCCATAGCGAGTTCGGAAAGCCGTTTTGGGGATGTCCTCTGTCACGCCCCGGGGGTTTTATTTAGCGGAAACGATGCACTAAAGTAAGCGTTTGGCGCGTACACTTTTTTTTTTTGTTGAAAACCTTCTTCCCCGGCGCGTGCCCAGACCCGCCGCATATACAGATTTACTCGGCAAACGGGCAGAGTCTCCTCTGTATATGCACGGCGTCGCAGACAATACAATAGTGTAAAGCAAGCATTTCTTTAATCACAACCGAGCCAGACAAGGTACACATACAGAAGAAACACAAAATCCGAGGCCGTTCGATTTCTTTTAAAGCATAAAACCACACAGTTGGAAATCATGCCCACACGGCACTTAGGTTTTGAAAGCCATTGTCGCAATGCATAAATCCACAGGGTTTTGAAGAGGGTGCCCACCCGACACCTAAGTTTTTAAAACGGTTTTCACAATCATTTTCTTATCGTTCATAAGTCCTTCGTTTCTTTGAAATTGGCCTACGGAAGAAATAAAAGAAAACACCAAGTCTCACATCCAATGTCCCAACATCCACAATCATAGCGACCCCACGAGGGTATCGAGAACCACACAGTAGCCTACAGTATGAAATAAAATGAAATGCTGGGAAAGTGACTAAGCGGCAGACTGGGGCTCCCACAGCCCGACTGCTCCCACCTCGGCCTCACCGTCGCCTACCGCTCTCTCCTGGAAGTACCTGTCACAGAGTGGGTAGTCAGCGACACTATCATGACGAAATAATAAAACAGTAAAGTAATACCAAGCCACAAAAGCAAGACTAGCCGGAGCAACCACGCTACTCATATGGGTAACTCGCAAACACCTAAACCACCTGTGACGCCTGTAGTACCTGTAACAACTGTAACACCTTTACCCCTGTAACACCTTTAACACCTTTACACCTTTAACACCTGTATCACCTGACCTCGACGGGCACCAATCCCGACAGGTCGCACCGCTCCCACCTTGGTGCCTGAAACCCCACACCTACGGGGGCCCCCACTACGTCACCTCGTGGGTAAACACGGGTCAGAGACCGCCTTTCCGGAAAAGAGCACCCTTTGCGGTGGCCAGACCGCGGGTGCGCGTGTCGCAACTCGAGCATAGTAACCAAGACACGGGGTAATGAGATAAATCATAGAAGCCCTCAGTGTTAGTATCGATTAACATGTAATTAATATTCTTTCCGAAATACTAACGTTACTTAGCCTCAAAAGAAAACCCACCTGTTTCGTTGACGCACTCCCGACCGATGCTAGGTTCCTCCGCGTCCCGGTGAGTCCGCCCGGACCTACACGAACCTGTGGTGCGGGAGTTAGTAACTCAAAAATCCCAAAAGCTAGCAGAACCGGAACACCCGGCTCCTACTCCTCGTGCACTGCCCGCACGAGCGTCCCCGGCCCCCGCGCGGTTGGACGGCGGGCCGCCCGTGTGCGGGGCCGCCTGCATGCGGCGCTGCCCGCATGCGGCGCCGGCCGCATGCGGGCTACCCGCATGCGGTGCCGGCCGCACGCGGCGCCGGCCGCATGCGGCGCCGCCCGAATGCGGGGCCGGCCGCATGCGGGACCGGCCGCATGCGGTGCCGCCCGCACGCGGCGCCGCCCGCATGCGGCGCCGGCCGCATGCGGGCCGCCCGCCTGCGGGCGGCCGCATGCGCCGGCCGCATGGGACCGGCCGCATGCGGGGCCGGCCGCATGCGGGGCCGGCCGCATGCCGGACCGGCCGCATGCGGCGCCGCCCGCATGCGGCGCCGCCCGCATGCGGACCGCCGCATGCGGGGCCGGCCGCATGCGGACGGCCGCATGCGGCGCCGGCCGCATGCGGCGCCGGCCGCATGCTGGCCGGCCGCATGCGGCGCCGCCCGCATGCGGGGCCGACCGCATGCGGGCCGGCCGCATGCGGGGCTACCCGCATGCGGCGCCGCCCGCACGCGGGGCCGCCCGCATGCGGGCGCGGGCGTGGTGCCGCCCGCGCCGGCCTCCGGTGGCTTTTCCCCCTCCCCCTCCCAAGAACAAGAACGGGAACTTCAAACCATGAAACCCTAATTATGCTCACCTTGGTTTCGTCGGCTTAGGATTTGACAATGGGGAAAGAGGGATCGTCCTGTTCGCCGGCGATCTTCCCTTTTCTCGACCGCCCGCCTTGGTTCTCCACGCGATCGGATGGGGAAAGGAAGGGTTGGGGAAAATGGGTTCCTCGTTTCGCTCGGTGTCGTACGCCTAGGGCAAGAAGGGAGAAAAATAATACGAAAGGGGTTTCCCCAAACCCAAAACCCCAACCAATATATATAGCCAATTTGGCGAAAACGGACTAATCCCCAAATTTATTTAGAAGGGTCGACCAGGGTGCGGACCTGGTTCCAATCCGCCCCGATATTTTGGGTTAGTCGCCTGGGTCATACAAAACTTCCGGAATTTATTCTGGGAGATTCCGGTGTCGGAATCCAAAACCGATTGCGCCGCCGGTCTCCGTTTCGCGAGCTTTATTTTCCAAAAATATCCGCGAGCCCCGACGGCCTACCCAGAAAACACGAAAATTATCAGTCACCCCCGGCCCCCTTAGTCGGTAAACGGTTTAATAAAAATTCAAGTGGAGGTCTAGAAAGGCAAACAGACCCACGGTTACTACACCACTCACCTCTAAAAACGAGTTTCGTCCCCGAAACTCAACCCTGGTCCGCGGTGAGAAGAAAGGGGTAGGTCTCCCGCAACTTCGACTCTAGCTCCCACGTCGCTTCCCGCTCCTCGTGGTTGTTCCAAAGCACCTTCACGTAGGGTATGACTCGGTTTCGCAGTGTCTTGCTCTCTCTTGCCAGGATTCGCACCGGGGTTTCCTCGAAGCTTAGGTCCTCTTTCGTTCGAGTGTCGAGACGTCCAGAACATGGGATGGGTAGGGGAGGTATTTCTTGAGCATCGAAACATGGAACACATCGTGGACTTGGTTGAGGTTCGGTGGTAGGGCGAGTCGGTAAGCCACTGGGCCAATGCGCTCCAGGATCTCGAACGGCCCCACAAACCGCGGGCTCAACTTGCCCCTTAACCCGAATCGCTTAATCCCCCTGGACGGCGAGACCCGCAAAAACACGTGTTCTCCCACCTGGAACTCCAAGTCGCGGCGTCTCCGATCCGCGTAGCTCTTTTGTCGACTCTGGGCGGTTAGTAAGCGCTGTCTGATGAGACGCACCTTCTCTTCTGTTTCTTCCACCAAATCGGGTCCCAAGAACTTCCGTTCTCCCAAGTCGTCCGAACAGATCGGGGATCGGCAGCGTCTCCCATATAGGGCTTCGTAGGGCGCCATCTGGATGCTGGCCTGGTGGCTGTTGTTGTAAGCAAATTCTACAAGTGGCAGGTAACGCTCCCAACCGACCCCCCAATCAAGTACACAGGCCCGAAGTAGGTCCTCTAGCGTCTGTATCACTCGCTCCGATTGCCCGTCTGTCTGGGGGTGAAAGGCCGTGCTGAACTGCAGTTTGGTCCCCAAGGCTCGCTGCAGACTCTGCCAAAACTTCGAGACGAAGCGCGTGTCTCTATCCGATGTGACCGACGCCGGTACTCCATGCAGTCTTACAATCTCGCCGAGGTAGACCTGAGCCAACCGCTCTCTGGTCCAGGTCGTGTGGATGGGCAGGAAGTGCGCTGACTTGGTCAGCCGGTCCACCACGACCCATATTGCGTCATGTCCTTGCTGTTAACGTGGGAACCCGGTGACGAAGTCCGTGGTGATATGATCCCACTTCCATTCTGGCACTGGCAAGGGTTGTAATTTCCCTGCCGGCCGCTGATGTTCCGCCTTTATCTGTTGGCACACCAGGCAGTGAGCCACATGTTGCGTCACATCCCTCTTCAACTTGGGCCACCAGAAGGTCTGCTTGAGGTCTCTGTACATCTTGGTGCCTCCGGGGTGCGCCGCATAAGGGGCGCTGTGTGCCTCTGTTAGAATTTCCTCCTTCAGAGCCGGGGCATCCGGCACGCAAATCCGCCCGCGGAACCGTAAGGTTCCGTCGTCTCCCACTGAAAAGTCACCCCCCCCTGATCCGGTGGAATCTTGTCTCTCACGAGCTGTAAGTGCGAGTCCGCCTGCTGTCCCTCTCGGATCCTCTCGAGCAGTGTCGGCTTGACTACCAAGGTTAAAAGTTGCGCAACCGTGCCCACTGGCACTACTTCCAACCTTAGTCGTGAGAATTCCGCGATCAAGTTGCTCTGCTCAGTTATCGTGTCCACTGATCCTTCTTCCAATCGCCCTTTTCTGCTCAGAGCGTCTGCCACCACGTTTGCCTTCCCGGGGTGGTATTGGGTTGTTAGGTCGTAATCCTTCAGTAACTCGAGCCACCGCCTCTGCCGCAGGTTTAGTTCCTTTTGGGTGAACAGGCATTTAAGACTCTGGTGATCCGAGAAGATGTTACCATGGACACCAAAGAAGTAGCGTCTCCATAACTTTAGAATGAACACCACTGCGGTCAGCTCCAGATCGTGTATCGGGTAGTTCCTTTCGTAGTCCTTGAGTTGCCTAAAAAAAAAACGTAGGCTATTTCTTTCCCCTACTGCATTAAAATACCCCTCCCCCCCCTTAGGCCGGTTCTCGAGGCGTCGCAGTACACCTCGCAGTCCTCTCCGGGGGTCGGTAGCACCCGTATTGGTGCCCTGGTTAGCCTTTTCTTTAGCTCCTCGAAACTTTCCTGGCATTGGGCCATCCACACAAGCTTTTCTCCTTTTCTGGTCAACCGGTTTAGAGGGGCCCCAATTTTCGAGAAGCCCTCGACGATACGTCGGTGGTACCCCGCCACTCCCAAGAAGTTACGGACCTCCGTCACCGTCGTCGGCGGCTGCCAGTCGATCACCGATTCCACCTTCTTGGGGTCCACGGCGATTCCCTTTACCGAGATCACGTGCCCCGGGAATCCCACTTCATGTAGCCAGAGTTCGCACTTTTTGAGCTTAGCGAACAGCTTCTATTCCCTGAGGATTTGGAGTATCGTCCGTAAATGGTCCTCGTGCTCCCCGTCGGTGGGGGAAAGGATCAGTTTGTCGTCGATGAAGACCACCACGGACCGGTCCGGGAAGGGTCTAAAGATCCGGTTCGACATGTCCATAAGGACCGTGGGGGCGTTCGTAAGCCCGAGCGGCATAACCGCAACCTCGTAATGGCCATTCCGGGTCCGGGAGGCGGTCTTCGGGGTGTCTTCGTTCCGAACCCGGTGCTAAGAGTAGCCCGATTGCAGGCCAAACTTAGAAAAGACCGTCGTTCCCCATTTAATGCGGAAACCGGAGCGGTCGAACAATTCAAGGGTAAGGCTAAAGGTAGGGAAAGGCTCGCAAAGGTCAAAAGGGGCAGGTCGCTCCGGCTCGGAGAGTGCTCCTATCTAAACAACGTAGGAGAGGAGAACAACAAACGGGACACACAAACAACCGAAAAGAAAAAAAAAGAAAAACAAGTACGTACCTGTCACTCCCTACTCTGGGAGGTCGCATCGTCTACCGGAGCGGCCGAGGAGGCCCGCCCACAGCCCTTGGGCCAGCGCCGCACCGCGTGTCGCGGCAGGGGCCTGCTGTCCAAAGAGTCCGCGGATTGCTGGTCGCCGGGGGTGTCCTTTACCCGAACGGGAGCCGCAGCGCTCTCCGGTCCTCGCGGCGGTGGGGGTACGGTGGCGAGGTAACGGGTTGGTCCCTGGGGGCAGGAGGCGTAGGTATGATCTGGCAAGCCGCACCGGTTACAGTAGTGGTACCTCCAAGTGCATTCCGCTACTGGGTGCGCACCTTTGCAGATGATGCAGGATTCCGGTTGCACGTGCGCGTTCCCTCTAAGTCCTCGTTCGCCTTCCGGTGCGTTCTTCGGGTGCGGGCTCGGCCGGTTCTCTGGGGCGGGGCCCCCCTGAGGGGTGGGGGCAGCAGCCCCCTTAGGCTCCTCATGCCACGGCGCCGGGGATCTCGTGGCACGCGGCTTCGAAGGGCAGTCATAACGTGTGTGGCCCGGCTTGCCACACCGGAAGCAGTGCCCGTCCCGCCACGGGCAACTCGTCATGGGGTGCGCGTTGCCGCATATGACGCACGGCTTCGGTGGCCTAGGTTCCTCTGTCGCCTGACCACGGTTCTGCTCGGCTCTCGGGCGTTTGTTCGCCCGGTCCTTCCGCTGGGGGTCCCCTGCCGGCCCGGGGTAAGAGTATCCCTGCCGGGCGCGCTCCTCGCTGGTGTACACGGCCAAGTTAGCACCCTCCTGGAAGGCGGGAGGGCCCATCGGTGGCATGCCGAGAGGGGTGAACCGTCCGCTGCCGCCCCGGAATTTGTCGACGCCCTCTAGTTCCTGTATCAGTATGCTCAGGCGCTCTGCAAGGGTCAGCAGTTGTCCCGCCACGTCTCGCAACTGGTTGCGGAGCAGACGATTGGCTTCGTCGGCTATATCCATTTCCGTTGTCAGTTGCTCACTGGGCCAACCCTCTATCTGTACACACACAAAGAACAGTCAGTTCTAGCCCTTACGAGTATGCGTCCGACCACTTATCGAGGAAAAGAACTCAGACTCTTTCCCTCCCCCGATCTCTCGCGTCCTACACCCCTACGCCCTACACATTTCATTCATTTGCGGTTAAGTGTGGTACTCCCGTGGATGTTGGACCGTCACCGTTGTGATTAAAGGAATTGTCTCTGATACCATCTTAATCTGTCACGCCCCGGGGGTTTTATTTAGCGGAAACGATGCACTAAAGTAAGCGTTTGGCGCGTACACTTTTTTTTTTTTGTTGAAAACCTTCTTCCCCGGCGCGTGCCCAGACCCGCCGCATATACAGATTTACTCGGCAAACGGGCAGAGTCTCCTCTGTATATGCACGGCGTCGCAGACAATACAATAGTGTAAAGCAAGCATTTCTTTAATCACAACCGAGCCAGACAAGGTACACATACAGAAGAAACACAAAATCCGAGGCCGTTCGATTTCTTTTAAAGCATAAAACCACACAGTTGGAAATCATGCCCACACGGCACTTAGGTTTTGAAAGCCATTGTCGCAATGCATAAATCCACAGGGTTTTGAAGAGGGTGCCCACCCGACACCTAAGTTTTTAAAACGGTTTTCACAATCATTTTCTTATCGTTCATAAGTCATTCGTTTCTTTGAAATTGGCCTACGGAAGAAATAAAAGAAAACACCAAGTCTCACATCCAATGTCCCAACATCCACAATCATAGCGACCCCACGAGGGTATCGAGAACCACACAGTAGCCTACAGTATGAAATAAAATGAAATGCTGGGAAAGTGACTAAGCGGCAGACTGGGGCTCCCACAGCCCGACTGCTCCCACCTCGGCCTCACCGTCGCCTACCGCTCTCTCCTGGAAGTACCTGTCACAGAGTGGGTAGTCAGCGACACTATCATGACGAAATAATAAAACAGTAAAGTAATACCAAGCCACAAAAGCAAGACTAGCCGGAGCAACCATGCTACTCATATGGGTAACTCGCAAACACCTAAACCACCTGTGACGCCTGTAGTACCTGTAACAACTGTAACACCTTTACCCCTGTAACACCTTTAACACCTTTACACCTTTAACACCTGTATCACCTGACCTCGACGGGCACCAATCCCGACGGGTCGCACCGCTCCCACCTTGGTGCCTGAAACCCCACACCTACGGGGGCCCCCACTACGTCACCTCGTGGGTAAACACGGGTCAGAGACCGCCTTTCCGGAAAAGAGCACCCTTTGCGGTGGCCAGACCGCGGGTGCGCGTGTCGCAACTCGAGCATAGTAACCAAGACACGGGGTAATGAGATAAATCATAGAAGCCCTCAGTGTTAGTATCGATTAACATGTAATTAATATTCTTTCCGAAATACTAACGTTACTTAGCCTCAAAAGAAAACCCACCTGTTTCGTTGACGCACTCCCGACCGATGCTAGGTTCCTCCGCGTCCCGGTGAGTCCGCCCGGACCTACACGAACCTGTGGTGCGGGAGTTAGTAACTCAAAAATCCCAAAAGCTAGCAGAACCGGAACACCCGGCTCCTACTCCTCGTGCACTGCCCGCACGAGCGTCCCCGGCCCCCGCGCGGTTGGACGGCGGGCCGCCCGTGTGCGGGGCCGCCTGCATGCGGCGCTGCCCGCATGCGGCGCCGGCCGCATGCGGGCTACCCGCATGCGGTGCCGGCCGCACGCGGCGCCGGCCGCACGCGGCGCCGGCCGCATGCGGCGCCGCCCGAATGCGGGGCCGGCCGCATGCGGGACCGGCCGCATGCGGTGCCGCCCGCACGCGGCGCCGGCCGCATGCGGGACCGGCCGCATGCGGCGCCGCCCGCCTGCGGGGCCGGCCGCATGCGGGACCGGCCGCATGCGGACCGGCCGCATGCGGGGCCGGCCGCATGCGGGCCGGCCGCATGCGGACCGGCCGCATGCGGCGCCGCCCGCATGCGGCGCCGCCCGCATGCGGACCGCCCGCATGCGGGCCGGCCGCATGCGGACCGGCCGCATGCGGACCGGCCGCATGCGGCGCCGGCCGCATGCTGGCCGGCCGCATGCGGCGCCGCCCGCATGCGGGGCCGGCCGCATGCGGCGCCGGCCGCATGCGGGGCCGGCCGCATGCGGCGCCGGCCGCATGCGGCGCCGCCCGCATGCGGGGCCGGCCGCATGCGGCGCCGCGCATGCGGGCGCGGGCGTGGTGCCGCCCGCGCCGGCCTCCGGTGGCTTTTCCCCCTCCCCCTCCCAAGAACAAGAACGGGAACTTCAAACCATGAAACCCTAATTATGCTCACCTTGGTTTCGTCGGCTTAGGATTTGACAATGGGGAAAGAGGGATCGTCCTGTTCGCCGGCGATCTTCCCTTTTCTCGACCGCCCGCCTTGGTTCTCCACGCGATCGGATGGGGAAAGGAAGGGTTGGGGAAAATGGGTTCCTCGTTTCGCTCGGTGTCGTACGCCTAGGGCAAGAAGGGAGAAAAATAATACGAAAGGGGTTTCCCCAAACCCAAAACCCCAACCAATATATGTAGCCAATTTGGCGAAAACGGACTAATCCCCAAATTTATTTAGAAGGGTCGACCAGGGTGCGGACCTGGTTCCAATCCGCCCCGATATTTTGGGTTAGTCGCCTGGGTCATACAAAACTTCCGGAATTTATTCAGGGAGATTCCGGTGTCGGAATCCAAAACCGATTGCGCCGCCGGTCTCCGTTTCGCGAGCTTTATTTTCCAAAAATATCCGCGAGCCCCGACGGCCTACCCAGAAAACACGAAAATTATCAGTCACCCCCGGCCCCCTTAGTCGGTAAACGGTTTAATAAAAATTCAAGTGGAGGTCTAGAAAGGCAAACAGACCCACGGTTACTACATCCTCCCCCTTAACCCGGACCTGATGATAGCCCGACTGCAGGTCGATCTTTGAAAACACCGTCGCCCCCTGTAGTTGGTCGAAGAGGTCGTCGATCCTTGGCAGGGGGTATTTGTTCTTAACGGTGACCTTATTTATCTCCCGGTAGTCGATGCACAACCGGAGACTTCCGTCCTTCTTTCTCACAAACAGGACGGGCGCGCCCCAGGGTGACGCGCTAGGTCTGATAAAACCCTTATCCAAAAGGTCCTCCAACTGTGCCTTGAGTTCCTTCAACTCCGCGAAGGCCATCCTGTACGGTGCCTTGGTGATGGGTTTGGTGCCGGGAAGCAGCTCAATCGGGAAGTCAACCTCTCGTTCCGGCGGCATTCCGGGGAGCTCCGCCGGAAACACGTCCAGGAATTCCCTTACCACTGGAATTTCGGAAGGCGAGGGAACGGGTCGGGTGGCCAAATCTACCAAGGCTAGATAGGCCACGCACCCGCCCTCTATCAGCTTCCTAGCCCGCGACGCGGAGATGACGGCTAAAAAGGAAGTACTTTTACACTCCAGGTAGACGTGTTCCGGGAATCCCAGTTTCTGCAGTCGTACCTGACGTTTCTCACAATCGATTAGCACCTGTCACTCGGTAAGCCCATCCCTTCCGAGTATCCCCTCGAATTCTCTTACCACTAAGCCTCAAATGTCGAATCGTCGGCGCTAACCATTAACCCCAAAAGCCTGAGCTTTTAGAGGTTTCTGCAGTCGTACCTGACGTTTCTCACAATCGATTAGCACCTGTCACTGTGACGCCCCCAATAGTCCCACATCGGATGTGGATGGAATTGTGATTGGGTTTATATGAGACATGGACACTAGTAATAATAACTGGGCTTAAGCATTTTGGGCTGTGGTTTGGGCTCAACGAGTTATTATTGCTAGTGGGCCGGGGTCGTTACATTTGGTATCAGAGCCAATAACCAGCCGGAAGTGTGCGGCGAGTCTCGGCTGAGTCTGGGTCTAGATGAAAGGACTAGCGAGACGAGTCTCACATCGCCTGGTGATCTTGGGCTGCTGTGTGTGTGTTTGGGCTGACGAGGATGTCAGGCCTAAACGGGGGGAGTCTGTGACGCCCCCAATAGTCCCACATCGGATGTGGATGGAATTGTGATTGGGTTTATATGAGACATGGACACTAGTAATAATAACTGGGCTTAAGCATTTTGGGCTGTGGTTTGGGCTCAACGAGTTATTATTGCTAGTGGGCCGGGTCGTTACAGCTACACCATTTTGTTGAGGTGTATAAGGTGCGGAGAATTCATGTTTAATGCCATTAGAGGAGCAAAAATCAGTAAATTTGGAATTTATGAATTCCCCACCTCTATCACTTCTAACTCGAGTAATCTTTTCATTCTTTTCAATCATAATACGAAGGCAGATATCGTGAAAAGAATCAAAAGTATCAGCTTTTTCTTTTAAAAATGCTACCCAAGTATATCTAGAAAAATCATCAACCAATAAGAAAATATACCATTTACCTCCCAGAGATGGTTGACGAGTTGGCCCCATTAAGTCCATATGCAAAAGTTCCAATGGCCGTTTTGTACCTATGTGGTTCAAGTTCTTGTGTGCAGTCCTAGACTGTTTTCCTTTTTGGCAACCGCCACACACAAGGTTTTGTTCAAAAGAAAGTTTCGGAACCCCCTTGACCACATCTTTGTTCGAAATTCTAGCAAGTTCCTTAAAGTTTATGTGACCTAGCCTTTCATGCCAAAGAGTTTCATTTTTCAAAGATGCTAGGTTACACTTTTCAGAAATCTTAGTAGGAACTACATAACAATTGTTTTCTGATCTAACCCCTTTTAAAAAGAAAGCATGGTTCTCGTCAGTTACAGTACATTTATCAGATGAAAAATTAACTGAATAACCACTATCACAAAGTTGACTTATGCTTATGAGGTTAGTCTTAAGGCCATGAACAAATAACACATTATTTAGAACCGGGCCATCTGGAATAGCTACCGTTCCCTTTCCAACAATTTTGGAAGACCGACCATCTCCGAAAACAACAAGTCCTCCGGAGTTTTTCTCAAATGTTTGAAAACAGTTTTTGTCACCGGTCATATGACGGGAACACCCGCTATCCAGATACCAAGACGAACTATCATATGCATGCAAGGAAACATTGGTAGCAAGACAAGGGAAAATTTCACCTTTGCGCACCCAAACCTTTTTGGAGTGCGTCGGTAATGATCGTGAAGTTGATCTCCTAGGTGAGAGCGTCTTGCTTGAAGAGTTGCTGCTCCTTGATGATGTCGTCTTGAGCGGTGTACTACCAAGGCTCTTTTCCTTTGAATGAATTGCACTTGATTTCTGAGGAATAGCCTTTTGGTAGTCATTGCAAGAGGTGCTTGAGGTGTGCGTTTGGCTTCCATCTTGCAATTTCTCCTTATGTGCCCTGAAATGCCACAACGAAAACATACCTTAATTCTTGTCGATTCCGAGGAGGATGAAGTAGGCTTGTTGTCGTTGATTGTCGTGAATTCCGGTGTCGGAGGAGGAGATACCGACTGAGGCACAAATACTGTCCCACTCGAACTTGGAATGTCTCCAGTTTGAGTGTATCCGAGGCCGAACTTATTTCTTTGACCAAGACCAAGAAGTCTGTCCAACTTACTCCTTCCAGAAGAAAATCTCTTTAAGTCGTCCTTCAGTTGGCGTATGGTCTCCGTCATTTCCAATTTTTCCTGTCGAGCCTCGCCGTTGAGCTTCAAGAAGTAATTCGCTTTGTTCACCATATCTATATAATTCTTCTCGAATTGCTCATTGGACTCTTGAAGGGAAACATTTGTTTTAATCAAATTATCCCTTTCCACTTCAAGATCGGTTGAGAGAGAGGTTACCCTTTTTACTTCTTCTTCGAGATCCTGCAATCTCCCTTTCAACCCCTTGTTTTGCTTAGCCAGTTTCTTTGAATCCCTCAAAAGTCTGTGGTAGGCTAGAGCAAAATCTTCACCTTCAGAATCATCCGATTCATCGTCCGTTGCAATCTTTTCAACATGGGAGGAGTTGGACAAGGAATCGGAGGTACTCGCCATCAAGCACATGAAGGGTGAAGATGTAGTGGACGCGTGGAAAGCTGTCGCGTTGTCTTCTTCATCACTTGAGGATGACTCATTTGACGTGGAGTTGTCATCCCAAGTAACGACTTGCATCGCTTTCTTCTTTGCCGGATTCTTGTTGGGACACTCCGTTGCAATGTGGCCGTAGCCTCGACATTTGAAGCACTGAACTTGTCCCTCCGAACTTTTCTTATCCTTTGAGAAGTTCTCTTGGTTCCTTGACTTGTAACTTGAAGGACCCTTGCCTTTCTTCGACTTTCCGAAGGGTGGAGTTTTGCTTGAATTTTTCCTTCGGAAGTTGCGGCGAAACTTCCTTGTCAAGAGAGCGAGCTGCTTCTCAAAGTCCTCCATAGAAAGGTTCTCGTCGTCTTCTTCTTTAGTTGATTTCAATGCGTAACCTGAAGACTTAGAAGAGGATGCCTTTCCAGAAGAATAGTTAGTAGGAAATGTCATTTCATAAGTTTGTAAAGCACCTACTAATTCTTCTACACGCATTTCGTCCGGGTGTTTAATTGTTTCAATGGCTGCGACCTTCGGGCGAAATCGTTCAGGAAGAGTTCTTAATATCTTTCTTACAACTTTAAATTCTGGAATCTTCTCTCCCAAGTTAGCACATGAGTTTACGATGTCTTGCAATCGTGTGTAATAGTCAGTGAAAGATTCATTCTCTGCCATAGAGATAGAGTCAAACTTGCTCGTAAGCATTTGCAGTTTCTGAATCTTCACTAGGTTAGTTCCCTCATGCGTAACTTGAAGAACATCCCAGATTTCTTTCGCAGTCTCACATGCCGAGACGCGAGAGAACTCTGTTTGCGACAAAGCATTAAATAGAGCATTAATCCCTTTGCCATTGTAAGAAGATGATTCACTCTTCCTTGGTCCATTTCGACCTAGGTTTTAAGGTGCGAACATCATCAATAATTTCAGTTGGATTAGACCATCCTAATTCAATTGATTGCCACACCCTTTCGTCGATGGAAATTAAAAAGGCTTTCATCCGTACTTTCCAGTACGCATAATTTGTTCCATCAAAGAAAGGGGGTCGATTGATGTTTCCACCTTCAACCATTGTTTACAACCCTATTCCCGCTCTGATACCACTTGTTGGGTTATGTTAATATGGATCTAAATAGGGGAAAAACACCTAGAGGGGGGTGAATAGGTGTAAACAATAAACACTCAAAAAATCATTGCGCAAATAAACCCAATGCGGAAAAATAAAAGAACACGCAAGATTTTTACGTGGAAAAACTCCAAACCGGAGTAAAAAACCACGGGACCGATAACACGGCGAAATCCACTAGAATTAAAACACGTACAAGGTGATATAACGTACTCACAGACGACTCAACCTTTTACCATACGCTCCTAGTAGATCTTCCCGCTCGCTCCACGACGCTTCTCGAATCCACGATCCGCGCCCAACGCTGAATCCACAGCGTCCAACGTCGAGTCCACGACGTCCGACCGAATCCACGGTCTTCACCCAATACCACGCTTCGAATCCACGAACGTAGTTGCACCTTGAATCCACAAGGCCACGCGAGTCCACGCGCCGATTTGGGGTAAATCGTTGTTTGTTTTGGGTGGTGATGATCCGCCGAATACTTAGATTAAAGATAGATCGGAAATACCATCTAAGTATTCATTGATTTGATTCTACTCAAAATGTGAGTATGGAAAACCTAGAATCAAATCAATCAATATAGATGAAGAAACATAGAATAAATCTATTGATTTCCTTTCTTCTCTATATATGTGGATTTTTCTTTTCGGCTATTTTTTCTGTAATAGCGGATGCCCTAGAAATGAATACAGGGCCTATTTATAGGTTAGAAACCATTGGAAGAAGATAGGATCAAAAACTGCCTTTTCTGGAGATTTTACCGACGGCGATCCGGATTGGAATTGGCGATCCGGATTGCAGAAGCAAGAAAGACGATTTCCAGAAAAATGGTAGTTCGGGATCCGGATCACAAAGTCCGATCCGGATCGTTCATACAGTTTTACCAGAACATCAATGTTCGGGATCCGGATTGCAAGTCCTGATCCGGATCGAGGAAGCATACAGGTAAAACAAGTGTTCGGGATCCGGATCAGAGGATGCTGCGATCCGGATTGAACCAGTGTATGAACAAACACCCTTCGGGATCCGGATTGCCGAGTCCGATCCGGATCCTGAACATGTCCCATGTTCAGTTTTTGATGTTTAAGCAATTAAAAATTCTTCCAGGTGTTTCTACACTATAAGAAGTATTCGGATCATCAAAAATCTTTAGTTAAACGTACCTGATCCCTTTGAATTCTTCTTTCTTGAGATTGAGGTATACGATCCAAAGTTTCTTCATCTTCAATCTTCAAGACTTAATACATTCACGAAATACGCCAACTCAAATTCCGTAACACACCCCGGGTGTGGCTCTCGGGGGGTGCGACCCCACCAAGGAAAAGTATCCGCGCACTCTGTCGCGCAGGTGGCATTGCAGGCTATGGTCAAAATCCACACTCACGCTCTGCTCAGATGAACTCAACCCTCAACATCTCTCACAACAGTCGGAGCTCACTAAACGACTCAGCTGACCAGCCCACACGAAACCCGAGACACTCGCCTCACCATCAACTCACCCTGCGGACTTACTAACAGGATACACCCCACAACAGGCCAAGATCCAATCACTGTCTCACTCACTGGCTAAGAATCCACACTGTCACTATGACCATGTCCCAAAGATCCCAGATCCACTATCACTATCACTATCACTATCACTATCACTATCATAATGCAAGCCGGTCTACAGACTGCTACAGACGCCACTCGGTCCCCAGACGCGAGTGCAAATGCAATCCCAGCTAATAAACCTCCCAGCCCATGACTCGGGAAAAAAAATCAGTATGTCCAGAGTGACAAGAGTACAACCACTGTGGGAAAACTAAAGCAATGAATAAATCCAATGCAGGTTTAAGTTTACTATAGTCTGGTGGAGCATGATGTATAATACTTAACAGGTATTCTAAGCTAAGTTGAGTTCCCATATTGTAAGAGTTCAAATATTGCAAGTAGTTCAATGAGGTCATCAGATTTAACAGTTGTCAACTGTGGGTACTAACATACAGTTCTCACATAATATTGGAGTCCTAAATTAACATGCATGCTACTACATTCATAGAATTAGAGTGCAGTCCATAGATTTTGAAAGCAGGATCACCCACCTGATCGCGCTAACTGTCCGGGGTCGCACAGATAAAAAGCCCAGAAACTGATAAAACTCCGAGTCCACTTGTCACGCCCCCGGGGGTTTTTGAGTCATTTGAAGCGGAAAACGTGACTATTTTTTTTTTGAAATAAGGTAACATAAACCTCAACCCCGGTGCGTGCCAGACCGCCACATACACAAATTCACTCTGTCCACGGACAGAGTCTCCTTTGTATATGCACGGCGTCTCATTTACAGCATATTGTTCAATCACATAATACATGCATCATTCACCAACCAACAACCATACCGTAGACATTCACCATCAATTAAAGCAAATTTATAAAGCGGCATCAACGTTCGGAAAGGATAAAACCAGAGTTGTAAACCGTGCCCACTCGGCACCTCGTTTGAGAAAACGTTTTCGCAATCTAATGTTTGTTCTTGAAACCATGCCGCGAATGAAAACATAAGGGAATACACCACATCCACAGTGCTAACTAATACTTGTCCACAAATAAAGTATCCACAAGCAAAACTAAAAATAGCATAAGGAGGAAATGAGTCATAAATACGATAACCAAGAGTCCGACTACGATCCTCACGACGCAGTCCCACCGCCATCCCGGCTAACGCACCTAGGAATACCTGTCACGGAGTGGGTAAAGTCAGTGACAAACAAAGTAGATGTGTAACAATATCAAGAGGGGAAAAACATACGAATACACCGAATACACCGTAACCTTTCGTTAGACACCTGTACATTAATTTAACCTGGGCACCAATCCCAGATTACCTGTCGGGGAGACGGAAGTCTCCCCTCGTGCGCAAACACCTTTTGATGCTCTTACCTCTTTCGCGGTGCTGGTGCGACACCACAGCTGGCGCGAAGAGGTCCCCGCTTGCACCGTTACCTTTGCGGGGCACACGGGTCATAAAGACCACTCTTCCGGAAAAGTACACCCATGCGGAGGCCAATCCGCCTGTGTACGTGCAGCATCCGAAACCGGATTGCCAAGATTGGCGTGTAATGGGCACCGCGACCGCAGCCGCACAATTATTAGATAAATAACATTTATCGAAAGGTTAAACTATCCATCTACTTTGTTAGGTAAATTAAAGAGTACTTTTAATGACGATAGATGCACTTACAGCACCGGTTGCACTCATCGCAACCGTACCCACCTTGTTGGAGAGAAATCGGAACACCTATATCCTTCGCGCTCTCCCGCTGTGCACCCGGACCTAAGAAAAGTCCGCACAGATAAACTATGGTCAAAACACACACTAACACCTCGAAACGGAAGCACCCCCACCTTACAATTCGACGGAAAAATGCCCGGCACCGTCCGGTAGTCAAACCGGACTACATCCCGCA
This sequence comes from Tillandsia fasciculata, assembly GCA_029168755.2. NCBI lineage: Eukaryota > Viridiplantae > Streptophyta > Magnoliopsida > Poales > Bromeliaceae > Tillandsia > Tillandsia fasciculata. The sequence continues at coordinate 71,119 of JAQOTM010000719.1, forward strand.
CCGCCGTCGCCGCCCGTCGGAGCCCCGCGCGGCTCGAACCCGCGCGGCGCCCGAGCGGCGCCCGCGCGGCGCCCGCGCGGGCGGAGCCCCGCGCGGCGCCCGCGCGGGTGCGGGCCCGCGCGGCGCCCGCGCGGGTGGGGGCGGGGCCCCGTGCGGCACACCGCGCGGTGCCCGCGCGGCGCCCCGCGCGGTGCCCGCGCGGGTTGCCCGCGCGGCGCCGCGCGCGGGTTTGCCCGTGCGGCGCCGCGCGCGGGTTTGCCCGCGCGGCGCTCGCGCGGTCCCGTCGCGCCTTCGCCGTTCGCGTCCTCCTCCGCCTTCGCCGTCCGGGTCTTTTCCGCCTTTGCCGTCCGCGTCGCGGCGACGAGGACGGCGTTGGTGACGGGGACGACGGAGGAGTCCAAAATTACCAACAAAAATAGACAGAAAAAATTCCAAATAATTTCTAAAAATTATTTGCTTACCGAAGACTGTCGGGAAGATCGCCCGGTCTCACTTTTTGCCTTCCGATCGATGTCCGGAGCGATCGGGTTCCTTTCCCTTCTCCGGTTAGGGTTCCGTTCTTCTCTTTCTCACCGGTTGGGGTTATCGGCACGCACGAGGGGTTCTAAATTGGGGTTTGAGGAGGCGGTATTAAAAATAGGGTTTCCTCGGTAAACGGGGGAATAAATAGACCCCCACCCTATTTACTTATCCTTTCATCCACTTCCCGCATACGCACCGTCAAAATCCCTTTCGGATGTTTGACTTCAATTAATTAATTTTCCCAACTAATTAATCCTTACCGTCCTCAATTAATTAATTTTTCCAATTAATTAATCCTTACCGTCGGTCCTAATATCCGATTTCTTTATCTTACGTGCGTAGGTAAACCCGATTTTTTTCCCGTTTCTATCTCTCACCTAAATATCCGACTGAGGGATATTTAATCACCTTTAAATCTGACCACCGGTTATTTAATCACCTTTAAATCCTGACCACCGATTATTTAACCACCTTTATTAAATAATCTTAGGGAAAATAAATTCCCTATTAAAATATCCGGATCTTATCTCTTATCCAAACCACGAGATAAAATCCCACCATTTAAATCCTTAAATTAATTCGTACGTAGGAGGATTTAAATTTCCGTCACCGGGTAATTAATTAATTAATTAATTAATTATCCTCACGAGTTAACCCACCTTATCCCTAGGGTGCAAGATATTTTGCACGGTTACCGATGCGTGACTAATTACCGCATCGCTAAGGATCCCGTTCCGGGAGATCCCGATATCGGATTTCGAATCCGATCGCACCGTCGGTCATCGTTTTTCGCGCTCTATCGCAGAAAAATATACACACCTCATCCCGGCCGACTTAAGAAAATTAAATAAATTTTATTTCGCTTAAGGCCTAAGCGATTACATGTGAGTTCGAAAATACCCCAAAGGGTCGGGTCACTACACCACTCACACTTTATAAAAAGTTTCGTCCCGAAACTTAAACTCAAACCTCACTTAAACAACTCGGGAAAACATTCCCTCATCTTTGATTCCAGTTCCCACGTCGCCTCGCGCTCTTCGTGGTTGCTCCACTGGACTTTCACATAGGGGATCGTTCGGTTGCGTAGCTTCTTGTCCTCTCTTGCCAAAATCCGCACCGGCGTCTCCTCGACGCTCAAGTCCTCTCGTAGCTCAATGGTGGAGGCATCCAAGGCATGAGAGGGGTCTGCCAGGTACTTCCGGAGCATCGAAACGTGGAACACGTTGTGGACTCGTTCGAGGTTCGGGGGCAGGGCCAACCGGTACGCCACCGGTCCCACGCGCTCCAGAATCTCGAACGGTCCCACGTATCTGGGGCTCAACTTCCCCTTTATGCCGAAACGTCGGTTCCCTTTGGAGGGTGAAACCCGGAGCAGAACGTGCTCGCCCACCATGAACTCTAAGTCTCGGCGTCTGTTATCTGCATAGCTTTTCTGTCTGCTTTGGGCGGTCAGCAGCCTTTGTTTAATCAAACGCACCTTTGCTTCGGTCTCCTCTACCAGATCTGGGCCCAGAAACTTTCGCTCACCTAAGTCATCCCAGCATATCGGAGACCGACAACGGCGCCCGTACAGGGCCTCGTACGGCGCCATCTGAATACTGGCCTGATAACTGTTATTGTAGGCAAATTCCACCAGGGGCAGACACCGTGCCCACCCTTCGCCCAAGTCCAGAACGCACGCTCGAAGCATGTCTTCCACGATCTGTATCACCCGCTCCGATTGCCCATCGGTTTGCGGATGAAAGGCTGTGCTGAAGTGCAACTTGGTCCCCATCGCTTGTTGCAAACTTCGCCAAAAGTTCGACACAAAACGTGTGTCTCTGTCCGACGTGATGGATGTTGGTACACCGTGCAACCTTACTATCTCATCGAGGTACGTTTGCGCCAGTCGTTCCCGGGTCCACGTCGTGTGTATGGGCAAAAAGTGGGCCGATTTCGTCAAACGGTCCACGATCACCCATATCACATCGTGTCCCTGTGGCGATCTCGGGAAACCGGTCACAAAATCCATGGTAATCATGTCCCATTTCCACTCGGGCACCGGTAAAGGTTGCAATTTTCCCGCCGGCCGTTGATGTTCGGCCTTCACCCGTTGGCACACCAGGCAGTGCGCCACAAATCGGGTCACGTCTCCCTTCATTTTCGGCCACCAGAAGGTTTGCTTGACGTCCTTGTACATCTTGGTTCCCCCGGGATGCGCCGCATACGGGGCGGTATGCGCCTCCCGTAGGATCTCCTCCTTGAGTTCCGGTAGGTCCGGCACGCAAATTCGTCCGCGAAATCGTATCGTGCCGTCGGTGTGACGCCCCACTTCCCAGGGGGTCACCCATCATAGAACTACTCTAGCTCTAGCACGCTTAACTCTCATGTTCCTCTTGGATTTTGCTACCATCCAAAATGCTATAGCCGGGTTAGAGATTTAGTCCTATTATATCATTTATATAGAGGACTAATCCAAATTCCAGGGGTGTCACATTCTTCCCCCCTTTAAGCCCTGACGTCCACGTCAGGCTCAAGCACACTCACAAGCACCAGGCGATGTGAGACTCGTCTTGCTAGCCTTAGCCGACCTTGTGAGGAGCTGCACTCCACTCACAACGGTCATTAGCCGGGGAGCCTCGCTCTACCCGCTATATAACCCTGGCTCAGCCGAGACTCATCTCACATTTCCGGCTGGTGAATGGCTCTGATACCAACTGTGACGCCCCACTTCCCAGGGGGTCACCCATCCTAGAACTACTCTAGCTCTAGCACGCTTAACTCTCATGTTCCTCTTGGATTTTGCTACCATCCAAAATGCTATAGCCGGGTTAGAGATTTAGTCCTATTATATCATTTATATAGAGGACTAATCCAAATTCCAGGGGTGTCACAGTCGGAGTCCACCCTGAAATCGCTCTCCTTGTCGGCGGTTATTCTACTCTGTTACGGAATTTGAGTTGGCGTATTTCGTGAATGTGTTAAGTCTTGAAGATTGAAGATGAAGAAATTTTGGATCGTCTACCTCAATCTCAAGAAAGAAGAATTCAAAAGGATCAGGTACGTTTAACTAAAGAATTTTGATGATCCGAATACTTCTTATAGTGTAGAATCACCTGGAAGAGGTTTTAATTGCTTATTCATCAAAAACTGGACATGGGACATGTTCAGGATCCGGATCGTGGCTTTCAATCCGGATCCCGAAAGGTGTTTGTTCATACACTGGTTCAATCCGGATCGCAGCACTCTCTGATCCGGATCCCGAACACTAGTTTTACCTGTGTGCTTCTTCGATCCGGATCAGGAATTGCAATCCGGATCCCGAACATGATGTTTGGTAAAACTGTATGAACGATCCGGATCGGGGACTACGATCCGGATCCCGAACAGGCAATTTTCTGGAAATCGTCTTTGTGCTTCTGCAATCCGGATCGCCAAATCCAATCCGGATCGCCGTCGGTAAAACTTTCCAGAAAAGTTTGTTTTTGATCCGAATATTCTTCCTAGGGTTTCTAACCTATAAATAGCCCTTATTTCATTTCTAGGGCATCCGCAATAGATCGGCTGATCAAGAAAAGATAGCCGAAAAGAAAAATCCACATATAGAGAAGAAAGGAAATCAATAGATCTATTCTATGTTTCTTCATCTATATTGATTGATTTGATTCTAGGTTTTCCATACTCACATTTTGAGTAGAATCAAATCAATGAATACTTAGATGGTATTTCCGATCTATCTTTAATCTAAGTATTCGGCGGATCATCACCACCCAAACAAACAACGATTTACCCAAAATCGGCGCGTGGACTCGCGTGGCCTTGTGGATTCAAGGTGCAACCGCTCTCGTGGATTCGGAGCGAGGTACGTTCGTGGATTCGAAGCGTGCCATTGGGTGAAGACCGTGGATTCGGTTGGACGTCGTGGACTCGACGTTGGACGCTGTGGATTCAGCGTTGGGCGCGGATCGTGGATTCGAGAAGCGTCGTGGAGCGAGCGGAGAAGATCTACTAGGAGCGTATGGTAAAAGGTTGAGTCGTCTGTGAGTACGTTATATCACCTTGTACGTGTGTTAATTCTAGTGGATTTCGCCGTGTTATCGGTCCCGTGGTTTTTTACTCCGGTTTGGAGTTTTTCCACGTAAAAATCTTGCGTGTTCTTTTATTTTTCCGCATTGGGTTTTATCGCGCAATGATTTTTTGAGTGTTTATTGTTTACACCTATTCACCCCCCTCTAGGTGTTTTTTCCCCTATTTAGATCCTTATTAACCTAAACCCAACAAGTGGTATCAGAGCGGGAATAGGGTTGTAAACAATGGTTGAAGGTGGAAACATCAATCGACCCCCTTTCTTTGATGGAACAAATTATGCGTACTGGAAAGTACGGATGAAAGCTTTCTTAATTTCCATCGACGAAAGGGTGTGGCAATCAATTGAATTAGGATGGTCTAATCCAACTGAAATTTTAGATGATGTTCGCACCTTAAAACCTAGGTCGAAATGGACCAAGGAAGAGATAGACTTATCTTCTTACAATGGCAAAGGGATTAATGCTCTATTTAATGCTTTGTCACAAACTGAGTTCTCTCGCGTCTCGGCATGTGAGACTGCGAAAGAAATCTGGGATGTTCTTCAAGTTACGCATGAGGGAACTAACTTAGTGAAGATTCAGAAACTGCAAATGCTCACGAGCAAGTTTGACTCTATCTCTATGGCAGAGAATGAATCCTTCACTGACTATTACACACGATTGCAAGACATCGTGAACTCATGTGCTAACTTGGGAGAGAAGATTCCAGAATTTAAAGTTGTAAGAAAAATTCTAAGAACTCTTCCTGAACGATTTCGCCCGAAGGTCGCAGCCATTGAAACAATTAAACACCCGGACGAAATGCGTGTAGAAGAATTAGTAGGTGCTTTACAAACTTATGAAATGACTTTTCCTACTAACTATTCTTCTGGAAAGGCATCCTCTTCTAAGTCTTCAGGTTACGCATTGAAATCAACTAAAGAAGAAGACGCGGATTCATCCTCCTCGGACGACGACGAGAACATTTCTATGGAGGACTTTGAGAAGCAGCTCGCTCTCTTGACAAGGAAGTTTCGCCGCAACTTTCGAAGGGGAAATTCAAGCAAACCTCAATCCTTCGGAAAGTCGAAGAAAGGCAAGGGTCCTTCAATCACAAGTCAAGAAGCCAAGAGAACTTCTCAAAGGATAAGAAAAGTTCTGAGGGACAAGTTCAGTGTTTCAAATGTCGAGGCTACGGCCACATAGCAACGGAATGTCCCAACAAGAATCCGGCTAAGAAGAAAGCGATGCAAGTAGTTACTTGGGATGACAACTCCACGTCAAATGAGTCATCGTCAAGTGATGAAGAAGACAACGCGACAGCTTTCCACGCGTCCACTACATCTTCTCCCTTCATGTGCTTAATGGCAAGTACATCTGACTCACTGTCCAACTCCACTGTTGAAAAGATTGCAACGGACGATGAATCAGATGATTCGGAAGGTGAAGATTTTGTTTTAGCCTACCATAAGCTTTTGAGGGATTCAAAGAAACTGGCTAAGCAAAACAAGGGGTTGAAAGAGAGATTACAGGATCTTGAAGATGAAGTAAAAAGAGTAACCTCTATCTCAACCGATCTTGAAGTGGAAAGGGACAATCTGATTAAGACAAATGTTTCCCTTCAAGAGTCCAATGAGCAATTCGAGAAGAATTATATGGATATGGTGAACAAAGCGAATTACTTCTTGAAGCTCTACGGCGAGGCCCGACAGGAAAAATCGGAAATGACAGAGACCATACGCCAACTAAAGGATGACTTACAGAGATTTTCTTCTGGAAGGAGTAAGTTGGACAGACTCCTTGGTCTCGGTCAAAGAAATAAGTTCGGCCTCGGATACACTCAAACTGGAGACATTCCAAGTTCGAGTGGTACAGTGTTTGTGCCCCAGTCGGTATCTCCTCCTCCGACATCGGTGTTCACGACAAGCAACGACAACGAATGTCACGCCCCCGGGGGTTTTTAAGTCAAGAAAAACGGAAAATGCGTGTGTAATTTTTTTTTTTTTCGTAATAAATAAGCATCAGCCTCGTCCCCGGTGCGTGTCAGACCGTCACATACACAAATTCACTCTGCCCACGGACAGAGTCTCCTTTGTATATGCACGGCGTCTCATTTGCAACATCAACATACGATCTTTAACCACACAGTCACAGTCACCAAGTACGAGAGTGTAAAGACATTTAATCACATTAAGAGGAACCTACAAGTTTGCAACAGTGTCCACTCGACACCCATTCCTTTAAAAACGTCTACACATTCACAGTAAGGCGGCTACATCGTTTTGGAAAGGATAAATCCACAGGTTTTCAAAGCAGTGCCCACACGACACTTGGTTTTGGAAAATATTTTCGAAACCCCTTTTTGTTCGGTATAAAACATGCCGCATATGAGTCATTAAGGAATAATATAAAGACCACATCGCAAAACAGTCACACGATCCAACATCCACAACATTCCACAATCAAACAATTGAAAACTTAAACTTAGATATAAAGAGATGAGATAACCCCAGCGAGAATGATGGAATAAACCTTATCCAACTAATGTCCTTTAATCGCTGCCTCACCGTCGTCCGGACTATTACACCTAGTCAAACCTGTCACGGAGTGGGTAAAGTCAGTGACAAACAAAGTAGATGTCTTAACAATAACATGGATTAAAGAACAAACCAATTTCATCGGAACCTTTCGCTAAAACCCTGTCACAAAATAAGCTGGGCACCAACCCCAGAATACCGAGTTAAGCTGGGCACCAACCCCAGAATACCGAATAAGTTGGGCACCAACCCCATGATGCTTTTAACCCCTTCACGGTGCTAGTGCGAACACTGAAGCTGGCGTGAAGAGGTCCCCACCCTACACACGTGGGGCACACGGGTCATAACGACCACTTCTCCGGAAAAGTACACCATTGCGGGGGCCTATTCCGCCGGTGTACGTGCAGCATCCAAAGTCCCCGCGACCGCAGCCGCCACAATTATTATGTTAAATTAAACAAAATATTTATGCGAAAGGTTACACTGTCCATCTACTTTGTTAGGTAAATTGAGAGCACTTTTAATGACGAAAGATGCACTTACTGCATTTGTTGCACTTATAGCAACTGTACCCACCTGGTTGAAGATATACGTCCGCGCCCGCGACCCTCACAAGCCAAACGGAGCTCCTCGCGGCCTACTAAAATATCCAACAGCACAAATTAACACCTTACCCTAATCAGGTAAAATCAGTGGTCCCGACCACTGTAACATTAAACCCCCAAAACTGAGACCACTGCACCTAGAGGACCGGGACGTCAATCAAAAACCCAACAAATCAAAACCGTCAAGTAAAACCGAATGACTCAAATCAAACCGGGTCCCCGACGATAAAACTGATGGTTAACCACAACCGGATCGCGACTACATCATCGCGAACTCCGTCGGAACCCAAAATCCGCTAACGGAAATCCTACAAAAACCAATCCCTCAACTAGTAGCCAACTCGGGACGTCATGGTCCAGCCGAGAAGCCCTGACGACGAAAAGATGAGAAAAAGACCCGACGGCGCGCCCCCGACAATTTCGTCGAGGCACGGAGCGTCGGCGAAATCGGCACCCAACAAAATAAAATAATGACCAAGTAGGTCCCAAGTGGCTGTACCAAGAAAGCCGCGGAAATAACGATCCCAACGGCGAAAACCGCGCTCAAAACGGTGGAAAAACGGACCCAAACGGAGCCACCGAATTTTAGGCTGTCGGGTGGTGCACAGGAGCAACCATGGACCGGGTCTGCGCATCGGGCGGCCGCGCAGCGTACGCCGGGTGCACGCAGGGAGCGTGCACCGCAAGTCTTGGGCCGGGCCGGTGCACGACACAAGCGTGCACCGGGTCTGCGCTTCCCGGGTGCGGAGGCGTGCGCCGGGTGCACGCCTAGAGCGTGCACCGCGCAGGCCGGTGCACGGTTGCGTGCACCGGGTCCGCAGATTCCTCGCCGCGGGGCGTGCACCGGGTGCACGCCCAGGCCCGTGGACCGCGCTGTACAGATTGCTACAGTAAACCCTATTTTCGCCGTTTTCGCGCCGTTTTCGCTTTTCGCTCGTTTCGCGATTTCTTCTCCGTTTTCGCTCCCGTGCGATCCCGGCGACGACCCCGCGAACATGGTAACGACGGCGGCGGCCTCCCGTCTAACAACGGCGGCGGCGGCCTCCCGTTAACCCACTATGTCCCGCCGGAGTCGCCCGAAAAATTCCCGAAAAATTCCCAGAAAATTCCCGGAAAATTCCCGGTAATTCTAACGGCTAAACCGACGATCGACGAACACCCAAAACGTCGATCGGAAGTTCGATAACATGAGACCCGTTAAAAACCATCAATTAAAATCCGATAAAAAAAATCCTCGATCACACCCGATCAAGAACGAGGATAAAATATGGATCAAAACCCGACGAAAATCCGCGAACGATGTTCCGATTAAAATAATCTAACAAGAACACGGAAAACCCCCGATTAATTTAACAAACGAAACGATGATGACTAACCTTAAATTTATCGGAATAAAAGATCCGATCTTGTTTCTCGCGGCGTCGGAAATCCGGATCCGCTCCCCGTAGACGATGGCGTCTCGTTCTCCGATCTCCGGCACGTGAATCGGGGCGATCGGGTTCCTCCGCTTCCTCCTTCTTTTCTTCTTTTCTCCTCCGGTTAGGGTTTTCCTCTTTCTTTTCTAATTGGGGTTTCGTTTGGTTTTCGGTACGCACGAAAGAGGAGGGTTTGAGGAGGCGGTATTTTAAATTAGGGTTTCCATTCGGTAAGCGGGGGAATAAATAACCCTTATTATCAATTTATCCAATTTGTAAGTACGCACCGTCAAAACCCCTTTCGGGTATTTTGGACTCCGATTAATTAATTCATCAATTAATTAATCCCTACCGATAACCCGATTACTTAATTTCTTTATTTACGTACGTAGGAAAAATCCGAAATTCCCCGTTCCTATTTCTCAAGAAAATATCCGACTGACGGGATATTTCTCACCTTTAAATCCTGACCACCGATTAATTAATCACCTTTATTAATTAATCAAGGGAAATCAAATTCCCAATTGGATTCAAATTACCGGATATTTAAATCCCCAATTTTCAAATCCCGGTCACCGATTATTTAATCCCCTTTATTAAATAATCATGGGAAATAAATCCCCAAATTAAATATCCGGATTTTATCTCTTATCCAATCCGCGAGATAAAATTCCCACTAATTTAAATCCCTTATTTAATTCGTACGTAGGAGGATTTAATTTTCCGTCACCAGACGATTAATTAATCAATTAATTATCCCTACGAGATAACCCACCTTATCTCTAACGGGTGCAAGATATTTTGCACGGTTCCCGATGCGTGACTAATCTCCGTATCACTTTGAATCCCGTTCTGGGGGATCCCGACATCGGATTTCGAATCCGATCGCACCGTCGGTCATCATTTTCCGCGCTCTATCGCAGAAAAATACACGCACCCCGCCCCGGCCGACTTTTGAAACTTAAATAATTTTATTTCGCTTAAGGCTTAAATGACTACAAGTAAGTCAAAATACCCCGAAAGGCCGGATCACTACACCACTCACACTTTATAAAAAGTTTCGTCCCGAAACTTAAGCACAAACCTCCCTAAAACAATTCGGGAAAACATTCCCTCATCTTCGCTTCCAGTTCCCACGTCGCCTCGCGCTCTTCGTGGTTGCTCCACTGGACCTTCACGTAGGGGATCGTTCGGTTGCGCAACTTCTTGTCCTCTCTTGCCAAAATCCGCACCGGCGTCTCCTCGACGCTTAAATCCTCTCGCAACTCGATGGTAGAGGCATCCAAGGCATGAGAGGGGTCAGCGAGGTACTTCCGGAGCATTGAGACATGGAACACGTTGTGGACTCGTTCGAGGTTCGGTGGCAGGGCTAAGCGGTACGCCACCGATCCTACGCGTTCCAGGATTTCGAACGGTCCCACGTACCTCGGCTCAGCTTTCCCTTTATGCCGAAACGTCGGTTTCCCTTGGAGGGTGAAACCCGGAGTAGCATATGCTCACCCACCATGAACTCTAAGTCTCGGCGCCTGTTGTCCGCGTAGCTCTTCTGTCTGCTTTGGGCGGTCAGTAGTCTTTGTCTAATCAATCGCACCTTTGCTTCGGTCTCCTCCACCAAATCCGGACCTAAAAACTTACGCTCATCCAAGTCGTCCCAGCATATTGGGGACCGACAGCGGCGCCCATACAGGGCCTCGTACGGTGCCATCTGGATGCTGGCCTGGTAATTGTTATTATAGGCAAATTCTACCAGGGGCAAACACCGTGCCCACCCTTCGCCCAAGTCCAAAACGCATGCTCGAAGCATGTCCTCCACGATCTGTATCACCCGCTCTGATTGTCCATCGGTTTGCGGGTGAAAAGCCGTACTGAAGTGCAATTTGGTGCCCATTGCTTGTTGCAGACTTCGCCAAAAGTTGGACACGAATCGCGTGTCCCTGTCCGATGTGATAGACGTCGGCACCCCATGCAACCTCACTATCTCGTTAATGTAAGTTTGTGCTAGTCGTTCCCGCGTCCACGTCGTATGTATGGGTAGAAAGTGGGCCGATTTCGTCAAACGGCCCACAATTACCCATATTGCATCGTGTCCCTGCGGCGACCTCGGGAATCCGGTCACGAGATCCATGGTAATCATGTCCCATTTCCACTCGGGCACTAGTAACGGTTGCAATTTCCCTGCCGGCCGTTGGTGTTCGGCCTTCACCCGTTGGCACACCAGGCAGTGTACCACAAATTGTGTCACGTCGCTCTTCCGATTTGGGCCACCAGAAGGTCTGCCATAGATCCTTGCACCTCTTTGCACCTCCGGGATGCACGGTAAAGGAGGTATTACATACCTTAGCTAGACTTTCTTCCCTCTTCTTTAGCTTATCGGGTACACAAGTTCGTCCCCGGCACCTTATTACATCATCCGATTCAGTCATACAACTCCGCCTTGCTCCGAGGACATTCTGTCTCGCACCAGTTGTAGTCGCGTGTCCGTTATTTGGTCTCCCAAGATCCTCTTGGAGATTCGTCAGACTAAATCTTATAGTCCTGCCCGGGCTTCAGCAATGTGAGCACCGGCGCCTGTGCGTGTTCATCTTTAAGTTCCTTGAAACCCTCCCGGCACTGGGCCATCTAGACGAATCTCTCCCCCCTTCGGGTTAACCGATTTGGGGAAAAGGCCTCCCACGAGGCATCTGTAGCGGTCTGCCCGTTCTAAGAAGCTTTGGATTTCCATTATCGCTGTTGGTCGAGCCCAGTTGATTCCTGATTCAATCCTCCTTGGATCCACTGCAGTTCCAGACACCGAAGCGATATGCCCCAAAAAGTCCCCCTCGCGGACCATAACTCACACTTTATAAGTTTTGGCATATGGTTTCTGACCCCGGAGGGTCTGGGGGATTACTCGCAAGTGTTCCCAATACCCCTTGTCTGTGCAAGAGTAGATCGGAACGTCCACTAAAGGACCATCACCGACCGGTCTAAGAAGGGCTTGAGTATCCTTTTCATCACGCCCATAAGCGCCGCTGGTGCATTAACGAGTCTAAACGGTATAACCGTAAACTCTTGCTGACTATTCCGAGCTCGCAGGTCCGTTTTCAGTATGTCATTACCCCGGACTCTAGGCTGGCGGTAGCCGGACCGCAGATCAATCTTTAGGGACTCAGTTGCTCCTTGTAGTTGATCGCATAGGTCACCTATCCGAGGTAGAGGAGTACTTGTCCTTCTCGTGTCGAGATCCATACGGTACTCGTGAACGCTACCCGACTGCCTTCTACCAAGCTCCTTGCCCGCAACAAGGAAAAGCGAGCAGAAGGCGTTCCTACAAGCTAAGTTTACAAGTTCCGGTAAGTCCGGTTCCCGGAGACTCGCTTGGAACTTCAAGCAGTCAACTACCGCTTAAAGATTGCCGCGACTGTCGGCCCCAAGCGCTACACCGATAACCTTTAACGGAAACCTCATTCGTTCTTAGAGGCTAAGAACCCGCCTCACCCTCACTGGGCAGGAAGGAGTGCAGCCGCCTGCCTCGGGGGGTAGCCGGAGGATCCGACCGAACTTATTTCTACGATGGGAATTTCTTCTAATAACTACGATAGGGTGAAAACATAAAGCGAGGTGAAAGAGTGGGATGCTTAGGTGTTAACACAAAGGTTCTAGCACGAAGATCTGAAACTCGAGTATTACCTGCTACATCGTGCTCCGTGGATCCGTCCCCTGATGAGTCATCGTATAGACTTTCCCTCCTCCTGTTGAGACGAAGGCATAGATGCTGCCACGGGCGTCGTCCCCGTCTTGAAGGGGCAGTTGAAACGGAAGTGCCCCGATTTGCCGCATCGAAAACAGTGGTCTTGCTTCTGGGGACACTCGATCGCTTGGTGTATTCCGTCGCAAATGATGCAAGGCTTGTTCACCGGCCTTTGTCCTCCCGTCGGCACATTCTTGGTTCTTCGTCGCAACCTCGGGTGTTTAGAAGGCCGGCTCCTCTTAGTATGCTCTCTTCCTAAATTTGGCCGAGTTCGTTTCTTATCCCCGCTGTGATCTGAGCTCTCCTGTCGGGCTCGTGGCATTGCCAATCCGCGCTCCGCCGCAGTGGCCCTATCGACCACCCCCTGGAAGGTGTGCAAATCCGCTGCTTGCACCACCTCGAAGATGTCCCTTCGTAATCCGTCCACAAAAAGACGGGCTTTGTGAGACTCATTTCTTATAACGAAGGGAACACATTTGATCATCCTCACAAATGCCCGCTGGTATCCCATAATCGTTTGCCTACCCTGCTTGATGTGCTTTAGGTCATCTTCCATCTGCTGTTTGATGCGGTCGGAGAGAAATGCCTCAAACAGCTTTTCTCGGAACGTGGTCCAAGATGGAAGGGCGGTGCCCTCCGAGGGGTCCGGGCGCACCGTCTTCCACCACCTGCGGGCGTCTCCCTCAAGAAAATGGACTGCCAAAGGGACCCATTCATGTTCCTCCATCAATAGGTCTTCAAAAAGCTTCTCCATGGTATCCACCCATTTTTCCACGGCCCAAGGGTCGGTCGTCTCTCCCTCAAACACGGGTGGATCGTACCTCTTGAAATTCGCCAAATTCGCTCTCACCCTATCCCGTTCGGTTGGCCGAAAAGGGGCTTCCCCCGCTGCATCGGCGGACACTCTAGGGGTAGGTATCACCACGGTCTCTCTCGAGGGGTCTCCAACAGTGGCCCCCGGCATAGGTCCCGAAGTTGCTGGTGTCGGGTCCACTGAAGGCGTCTTCGGATGCACCGAAGGTATCTCGGTCACCGTGGTCGGAGGAGGGGCGACCATAGTCTCGCTGTCCACTACCGGCAGTTCCATCGCTGGTGCGGCTGGTCTGGGTAGAGAGGCCTGGGCGACCTCCACTGGTGTAGTCGGCTGTTGCGCCCATTGCCGCATCTGTTCTCTAAGGGTTGCTAACTGCCCGACCATCTCTCGCAATTGTTGTCGGAGAAGTTGATACTCCGCCGCGGTTGGCACCGTACTTTCCGCCCCTGTGTTCTCCGCTGATAACCCATCTCGGGCCATCATTCGCTGTATACAAAGAAACCAAGTCAACCCTAGACCTAACTGGTCTAGCACCACGACCTACAGACGCACCGAAATTAATTCCCTTTTTCCCCCGTACACTCACGATCTACTGCACCTACACCTTGGTTATCTCATGTTCAATTTGCTTGTGGCATCATGCATTGTGGATGTTGGTTACTGACTGCTGTGGTTAAAGTTGTTTTTCTCTGATACCATTTAATCTGTCACGCCCCCGGGGGTTTTTAAGTCAAGAAAAGCGGAAAATGCGTGTGTAATTTTTTTTTTTTTAATAAATAAGCATCAGCCTCGTCCCCGGTGCGTGTCAGACCGCCACATACACAAATTCACTCTGCCCACGGACAGAGTCTCCTTTGTATATGCACGGCGTCTCATTTGCAACATCAACATACGATCTTTAACCACACAGTCACAGTCAACAAGTACGAGAGTGTAAAGACATTTAATCACATTAAGAGGAACCTACAAGTTTGCAACAGTGTCCACTCGACACCCATTCCTTTAAAAACGTCTACACATTCACAGTAAGGCGGCTACATCGTTTTGGAAAGGATAAATCCACAGGTTTTCAAAGCAGTGCCCACACGACACTTGGTTTTGGAAAATATTTTCGAAACCCCTTTTTGTTCGGTATAAAACATGCCGCATATGAGTCATTAAGGAATAATATAAAGACCACATCGCAAAACAGTCACACGATCCAACATCCACAACATTCCACAATCAAACAATTGAAAACTTAAACTTAGATATAAAGAGATGAGATAACCCCAGCGAGAATGATGGAATAAACCTTATCCAACTAATGTCCTTTAATCGCTGCCTCACCGTCGTCCCGACTATTACACCTAGTCAAACCTGTCACGGAGTGGGTAAAGTCAGTGACAAACAAAGTAGATGTCTTAACAATAACATGGATTAAAGAACAAACCAATTTCATCGGAACCTTTCGCTAAAACCCTGTCACAAAATAAGCTGGGCACCAACCCCAGAATACCGAGTTAAGCTGGGCACCAACCCCAGAATACCGAATAAGTTGGGCACCAACCCCATGATGCTTTTAACCCCTTCACGGTGCTAGTGCGAACACTGAAGCTGGCGTGAAGAGGTCCCCACCCTACACACGTGGGGCACACGGGTCATAACGACCACTTCTCCGGAAAAGTACACCATTGCGGGGGCCTATTCCGCCGGTGTACGTGCAGCATCCAAAGTCCCCGCGACCGCAGCCGCCACAATTATTATGTTAAATTAAACAAAATATTTATGCGAAAGGTTACACTGTCCATCTACTTTGTTAGGTAAATTGAGAGCACTTTTAATGACGAAAGATGCACTTACTGCATTTGTTGCACTTATAGCAACTGTACCCACCTGGTTGAAGATATACGTCCGCGCCCGCGACCCTCACAAGCCAAACGGAGCTCCTCGCGGCCTACTAAAATATCCAACAGCACAAATTAACACCTTACCCTAATCAGGTAAAATCAGTGGTCCCGACCACTGTAACATTAAACCCCCAAAACTGAGACCACTGCACCTAGAGGACCGGGACGTCAATCAAAAACCCAACAAATCAAAACCGTCAAGTAAAACCGAATGACTCAAATCAAACCGGGTCCCCGACGATAAAACTGATGGTTAACCACAACCGGATCGCGACTACATCATCGCGAACTCCGTCGGAACCCAAAATCCGCTAACGGAAATCCTACAAAAACCAATCCCTCAACTAGTAGCCAACTCGGGACGTCATGGTCCAGCCGAGAAGCCCTGACGACGAAAAGATGAGAAAAAGACCCGACGGCGCGCCCCCGACAATTTCGTCGAGGCACGGAGCGTCGGCGAAATCGGCACCCAACAAAATAAAATAATGACCAAGTAGGTCCCAAGTGGCTGTACCAAGAAAGCCGCGGAAATAACGATCCCAACGGCGAAAACCGCGCTCAAAACGGTGGAAAAACGGACCCAAACGGAGCCACCGAATTTTAGGCTGTCGGGTGGTGCACAGGAGCAACCATGGACCGGGTCTGCGCATCGGGCGGCCGCGCAGCGTACGCCGGGTGCACGCAGGGAGCGTGCACCGCAAGTCTTGGGCCGGGCCGGTGCACGACACAAGCGTGCACCGGGTCTGCGCTTCCCGGGTGCGGAGGCGTGCGCCGGGTGCACGCCTAGAGCGTGCACCGCGCAGGCCGGTGCACGGTTGCGTGCACCGGGTCCGCAGATTCCTCGCCGCGGGGCGTGCACCGGGTGCACGCCCAGGCCCGTGGACCGCGCTGTACGGATTGCTACAGTAAACCCTATTTTCGCCGTTTTCGCGCCGTTTTCGCTCCCGTTTCGCGATTTCTTCTCCGTTTTCGCTCCCGTGCGATCCCGGCGACGACCCCGCGAACATGGTAACGACGGCGGCGGCCTCCCGTCTAACAACGGCGGCGGCGGCCTCCCGTTAACCCACTATGTCCCGCCGGAGTCGCCCGAAAAATTCCCGAAAAATTCCCAGAAAATTCCCGGAAAATTCCCGGTAATTCTAACGGCTAAACCGACGATCGACGAACACCCAAAACGTCGATCGGAAGTTCGATAACATGAGACCCGTTAAAAACCATCAATTAAAATCCGATAAAAAAAATCCTCGATCACACCCGATCAAGAACGAGGATAAAATATGGATCAAAACCCGACGAAAATCCGCGAACGATGTTCCGATTAAAATAATCTAACAAGAACACGGAAAACCCCCGATTAATTTAACAAACGAAACGATGATGACTAACCTTAAATTTATCGGAATAAAAGATCCGATCTTGTTTCTCGCGGCGTCGGAAATCCGGATCCGCTCCCCGTAGACGATGGCGTCTCGTTCTCCGATCTCCGGCACGTGAATCGGGGCGATCGGGTTCCTCCGCTTCCTCCTTCTTTTCTTCTTTTCTCCTCCGGTTAGGGTTTTCCTCTTTCTTTTCTAATTGGGGTTTCGTTTGGTTTTCGGTACGCACGAAAGAGGAGGGTTTGAGGAGGCGGTATTTTAAATTAGGGTTTCCATTCGGTAAGCGGGGGAATAAATAACCCTTATTATCAATTTATCCAATTTGTAAGTACGCACCGTCAAAACCCCTTTCGGGTATTTTGGACTCCGATTAATTAATTCATCAATTAATTAATCCCTACCGATAACCCGATTACTTAATTTCTTTATTTACGTACGTAGGAAAAATCCGAAATTCCCCGTTCCTATTTCTCAAGAAAATATCCGACTGACGGGATATTTCTCACCTTTAAAACCTGACCACCGATTAATTAATCACCTTAATTAATTAATCAAGGGAAATCAAATTCCCAATTGGATTCAAATTACCGGATATTTAAATTCCCCAATTTTCAAATCCCGGTCACCGATTATTTAATCCCCTTTATTAAATAATCATGGGAAATAAATCCCCAAATTAAATATCCGGATTTTATCTCTTATCCAATCCGCGAGATAAAATTCCCACTAATTTAAATCTCTTATTTGAATATCCGGACTTTATCTCTTATCCAATCCACGAGATAAAATCCCACCAATTTAAATCCCTTAATTAATTCGTACGTAGGAGGATTTAATTTTCCGTCACCAGATAATTAATTAATCAATTAATTATCCCTACGAGATAACCCACCTTATCTCTAACGGGTGCAAGATATTTTGCACGGTTCCCGATGCGTGACTAATCTCCGTATCACTTTGAATCCCGTTCTGGGGGATCCCGACATCGGATTTCGAATCCGATCGCACCGTCGGTCATCATTTTCCGCGCTCTATCGCAGAAAAATACACGCACCCCGCCCCGGCCGACTTTTGAAACTTAAATAATTTTATTTCGCTTAAGGCTTAAATGACTACAAGTAAGTCAAAATACCCCGAAAGGCCGGATCACTACAACGAACCTACTACATCTTCCTCGGAATCGACAAGAACCAAGGTATGTTTTCGTTGTGGCATTTCAGGGCACATAAGAAGAAATTGCAAGACGGAAGCTAAACGCACATCTCAAGCACATATTGCAACGACTACCAAAAGGGCTACTCCTCGGAAAACAAGTTCAATTCATTCAAAGGAAAAGAGCCTGGGTAGCACATCTCTCAAGACAACATTGTTGGGTTTAGGTTAATAAGGATCTAATAGGGGAAAAAACACCTAGAGGGGGGTGAATAGGTGTAAACAATAAACACTCAAAAAATCATTGTGCGATAAAACCCAATGCGGAAAAATAAAAGAACACACAAGATTTTTACGTGGAAAAACTCCAAACCGGAGTAAAAAACCACGGGACCGATAACACGGCGAAATCCACTAGAATTAACACACGTACAAGGTGATATAACGTACTCACAGACGACTCAACCTTTTACCATACGCTCCTAGTAGATCTTCTCCGCTCGCTCCACGACGCTTCTCGAATCCACGATCCGCGCCCAACGCTGAATCCACAGCGTCCAACGTCGAGTCCACGACGTCCAACCGAATCCACGGTCTTCACCCAATGGCACGCTTCGAATCCACGAACGTACCTCGCTCCGAATCCACGAGAGCGGTTGCACCTTGAATCCACAAGGCCACGCGAGTCCACGCGCCGATTTTGGGTAAATCGTTGTTTGTTTGGGTGGTGATGATCCGCCGAATACTTAGATTAAAGATAGATCGGAAATACCATCTAAGTATTCATTGATTTGATTCTACTCAAAATGTGAGTATGGAAAACCTAGAATCAAATCAATCAATATAGATGAAGAACCATAGAATAGATCTAATGATTTCCGTTCTTCTCTATATATGTGGATTTTTCTTTTCGGCTATCTTTCTTAACCAGCCGATCTATTGCGGATGCCCTAGAAATGAAATGGAAGGGCTATTTATAGGTTAGAAACCCTAGGAAGAATATTCGGATCAAAAACAGCCTTTTCTGGAAAGTTTTACCGACGGCGATCCGGATTGGATTTGGCGATCCGGATTGCAGAAGCACAAAGACGATTTCCAGAAAATTGCCTGTTCGGGATCCGGATCGTAGTCCCCGATCCGGATCGTTCATACAGTTTTACCAGAACATCATGTTCGGGATCCGGATTGCAATTCCTGATCCGGATCGAAGAAGCACACAGGTAAAACTAGTGTTCGGGATCCGGATCAGAGATGCTGCGATCCGGATTGAACCAGTGTATGAACAAACACCTTTCGGGATCCGGATTGAAAGCCACGATCCGGATCCTGAACATGTCCCATGTCCAGTTTTTGATGAATAAGCAATTAAAACCTCTTCCAGGTGTTTCTACACTATAAGAAGTATTCGGATCATCAAAATTCTTTAGTTAAACGTACCTGATCCTTTTGAATTCTTCTTTCTTGAGATTGAGGTATACGATCCAAAGTTTCTTCATCTTCAATCTTCAAGACTTAATACATTCACGAAATACGCCAACTCAAATTCCGTAACAATCTCCCCCTTTGGCGGTTTCGTGACAAAACACAAATCCACAAAGAAAATTCAAAAAGATATTTTTGTTGCTATCACCATACAACAAAAATTTACAAAAGAGTTCCAGAAATTAAAAACATGAGATAAACTCCTAGAACAGACTCTAGACTTAGACATCTGTAATCTCTGCACACAGAAAACATTCTTGACAAACAAATTCGTTAGATACCTCAAGAATTGAAACATACAAAACCAAATACAGAGATAGAGTTTATTCTCATCATGACATTTGAAAAATTCAGATATGTGAAAGAATCATAGTTAAAACCAACATATCTTCTAAGCAGTTGAAAACCAAATGTCAAAGTATGTTAGTCCAACATCAACTTGTTAGTCATATTACATGCCCAAATAGTTAGTCGAATAGTTAGTATAGAAGCATGTCACAAATCACAAAAGAAAAACCAAAGTTGAGTTGAAGTTCATACTTACCTTGATATCATCGATTTCATACTTACCTTGATATCATCGATATTCACAATCATTGTTCACATCATTCATTGTTCAGAGTTCTTTCTAACTCTCTCACTCTCTCCCCCTTTTTGTCACAAAACAAAGCCAAAACGTAGCATGAGCTACAATATGTAAGGAGAGTAAAGAAAACATAAAGTCCTAATAGTATGCACAAACTGAAACTAAACTAAAAGAATCGTTAAAAAAAAAATCCTGCACAAAAAGAAAAAGTCAGTTTTCAGAGTCTGAATCTTCAGAACTTGTGCAACCAATCTTGGACATTATCTTTCGCATCCGCTTGTCCATTGAATTTATCTTCTTCGTGATGGTGATGTGAGCTGCTGTTGATATTTCTAGCTCATTGGTAATCCGCTGTTGTTCCTTCAAAATTTGTTCCTGCTGAATAGACAGCCGTTGCTGTAACTTGAAAATCGAATTCAAAGATGCGTCATCATCTGTGCCAGGTGCTTGATGAGATGGTGATGCAGCCGTGCTTGGGTCAGGCTTCTTCCAGATGCAGAAGCTTGAGTGACATGTGGCAACTTGTGAAGGGATTTGACAATTGTGGACTCATCTATCATGTTCAGACATTGATGATAGGTTGTAGAGGTGATGTCAACTTGAAATTTCTTTAAGATCCTCATTATAATCAGTGGAAAAGGAATTCTTTCGCTGGGGTGAGGATGCTCAACATATCGTGCCATTCTATTCCAGATGATGTACGGGATGTTGATATTCAATGCCGTTGCCTCTGATGGATGTCCGATGAGATATAAGAACAACAATCGTTCCCATCTCACAACCTTCGTCTGCATGTTTGGAAGTATATTGTAACACGTGATGAAATTTAAGAAGCGATATTCAAGACGAAGTTCTTTAGATCGAACTGATTTTTCGGTTGACTGTGTTCCCTCGAGACAAATTCCTTCGATAACTTTTCGCCATAAAGTATTTGTCAAATTTATCCCTTTCAGGTAGTGGACTCCTTTCTTGCTGGCTTCCATTCCCAAAACCTCGCCAATCAACTGTGGAGTGATTTTGAATCTCGTGCCTTGGATATTCGTGTAGAACTCCATAGGACCGTTTTCAAATTCGCGAAGATGCCGTGCGTTGGTATAGAAGGTCCTCACAGGTGCAGGCAGTAACCGAGAGTTTCTGGGAAGCGACATACTTGAATGAGATTTGCTTGTTCAATCAAAGTACCAAATTCAGGGGAGTGACCTTGTAGAGCCTCAATGTTCACGTGCCTTTCGCCAATGCATTCGCGATGTGCAAACGCTCTAAGACGGTCACTGTTAACAACTACTTCTTCAACACGTGGCGGAGAGTCAGGAGCTATTGGTGGGTCAACCTTGGTCTCCTGTCTCAGTCCAAAACGTCGAGCAAGTCGCTTACGTTTTATAGAGAAGATGGGGCAGGCATAGGAGCATTCCCAGTGTCCAAGGGAGCTTTTCCTTTTCGTGTTGAGTTAGTCGGCAATACCTCATCATCTTCATCATCTGTTATCATGTCCCAATGAATCTCATTCTCATTCTCTTCAAGTTCAGTGTCACTTATGACATCGACTTCTCCTTTTCTTTGGAGTTTCTTGGCTCTTTTCAACTTATTAGTTGCTCTGGTGAGCACCATTGTAACCAGTAGCAGAATTACCCAGGAGAATGCCATTGCGTCTAGTGCTTTGAGTTTAAGAAAGTGTCCTGTGAAACCAACTCAAGAACATATGAAAAATTGTCAATTTTGAAAAATTTGAAAACATTGTACCTAGACAATCATAATCATGTAGAGAAGCCAAGAATCAAATTAGTTTTCCAAAAAGAATTTTAAAAATAGATCAATTCCATGATTTACAAAAATTCCTCTTTTATGCCCTAAAACCGAATTTTTAGAAATCGAAGCCTAAAAACTCGTTAATCAAGTAAAATCCCAGCATAAAAGCAAAACTAATTGACCCAGAGTTCTTATTTCAAAAGAAATTTGATCAAAAACCATTCACAAACGAAAAAGTTCCAATTTTTCAACTCACGTTTGATGAAAAACCATAAAAACTGTGAAAAACCGAGTTTTGATCATGAAAACTTACTTGAATCCGAAGAACTTTGAGTTTTGAAGCTCCAAGAAGCAAGAAATCTAGAGAGAGAAACTCTAGAGGCTTGAAAACCAGAGATTAGGGTAAAGAAATCAAAATCTGTATGTTTCTATATAAAACCCTAGCCGTGATCCGGATCGGCCGAGAATGTGATCCGGATCGGCTACCCGCAGGAAAAATCCTGCGTTCGGGATCCGGATCACTTGTCCCGATCCGGATCGGCTACACCTTTTTCTTCAGAAAAATTTAGAAAAATTCAATAAAATCCAGAAAAAGTATGTAAGCACTTTACCATGTCAACTTTAAACAAATGACATCGTTTCATACAACAAGAAATAGATTATGCAAAATCTATCAAAAATATCCAAAAATGAAACGAAAATTTACGAAAGTTAAAACACTTAAAGTTGAACAACTTCAATTACATCTATCCTGATCCTATGTGTAATGTCTTTATCAAATCATCAATTTCAGTAAAGAAAATGAAGTACCAAGATCAATAGATGTTTGAAATCCCAGATAAGTTAGATAATATATCTAGACAATCTGTTGAAGGAGTGGCTCTTTGAGCATCTTTTACTAAAAATCCCACCTTATACCAACCATGAAATACGACTGAGTCAAGTATTTCAATATGAATTTCATCAACAATTTTCAAACAAAAATTTGCTTTTCATTCATGGAGTATCTTTTTCTTTCATTTTCTCCATGTGGTGGTAGTTTTCACACTCCTCATTGGGATGTAACTCTTTCCACATCTTTTGAGCATTTCACATTTCATTGACTCCCCCTCAATTGGCTATCAATTATTTAATATATAAGGTATTCAACCAAACCATTGATCTCGAATTCATACTCGACTAAGCAATCAAATATGATAATGACTATACCAAGAGATCATTGAGAGAGAAATTGACTTTGATCACTTAAAAGATGGTTTAATTAACGTAAATGATCATTGCAACATTGAAATATTATGACATCAAAAACATAATAAATTTCTAAATGCATAAAAGGATGCAATTAAAGTCAATTATGATTTATGCTCAATTAGTGTGCTATGTACAGAACATAGATAAAGAACAAAACAAAAACAAGAACAAAAACAAAACCTAATCTAAGCAAAGGTTTCAAAAGAGTTTATTTCAAGGAAAGCATGCCAATTGCTTTACGCAAGTGAATAAAACGTTTTTGATCCAAAGGTTTTGTTAAGATGTCGGCTAATTGATCCTCAGTTGAAATATATGACAGTTGAAGAATGTTTGATTCAACTAGCTCTCTAAGAAAATGATATCTAAGTTCAATATGTTTTGTTCTAGAGTGCAACACAGGGTTTTTAGAAATGTTAATAGCACTAGTGTTGTCACATAAAATGGTTACCGAAGATGTTGAAATTCGGAAATCGCTCAACACGCTCTTCATCCAAATCAATTGGGTTGAACAACTTCCTGCAGAAATGTACTCCGCTTCGGCAGTCGAGAGTGCTATGCAGTTCTGCTTTTTACTGTGCCATGCAACAAGGCAGTGGCCAAGATAGAAGCATGCACCACTCGTGCTTTTCCGGTCATCCACCGATCCAGCCCAATCGGCATCTGAGTATCCAACAATATCCAAAGTCGTTCCCATAGGATACCAAATTCCGAAATTGATTGTACCTTTGATATACCGGATGATCCGTTTCACCGCTTTCAGGTGAACCTCCTTCGGTGCTGATTGATATCTCGCACAAATCCCAACACTGAAGGATATATCCGGGCGACTAGCCGTGAGATATAGTAGACTTCCAATCATACTGCGGTACAGTTTCTCGTCTACATTCTCACTTTGTGATTCACTTCCAAGTCCCTTATGGCTAGTTCCCATTGGAGTCGGAAAATCTTTAGAATTTTCAAGATCAAACTTTTTGACCAACTCCAGTGCATACTTGGATTGACACAAGTGAATTCCTTCATCGTTTTGCTTAACTTGTAATCCAAGAAAATAATTCAACTCGCCCATCATGGACATCTCAAATTCGCTTTCCATGGTCTCCGCGAATTTAGAAGCATCATTATCTCTCGTTGCTCCAAAAACAATGTCATCGACATAGATTTGAGCAACTATGAAATTGTTTTGATAATGCTTCACAAAGAGAGTCCTGTCAGCTCCCCCTCGAGTGTAGCCCTTTTCCAAAAGGTGCTTTGTCAACCTTTCGTACCATGCTCGCGGTGCTTGTTTCAGACCGTAAAGAGCCTTTTTCAGTCGAAAAACATGGTTAGGTAGTTTATGATCCACAAAACCTTTCGGTTGAGCTACATAAACTTCCTCATTTAAAAATCCATTTAAAAAGGCGCTCTTAACGTCCATTTGAAATAATCTGATTTTAAAATGACAAGCGATCGCAAACAATATACGAATGGACTCGAGTCTAGCTACAGGGGCGAAGGTTTCATCAAAGTCTATACCTTCTACTTGAGAATAGCCTTGAGCAACTAACCTTGCTTTGTTCCTGATGATAGTACCTTCTTCGTTTTTCTTGTTCTTGAAGATCCATTTGGTACCTATCACATTGTGTTGCTTCGGAGGCTTCGTCAGTTCCCAGACTTTGTTTCGCTCGAATTGATGGAGCTCTTCCTGCATTGCTTTAATCCAATAATCATCTTGGAGAGCTTCATCAACATTCTTTGGTTCGATTTGAGATACATAGCATGCAAATCCGCAAACCAATTGTCTCCGTGTTCTAACTCCTTCTTGTGGATCTCCAATTATGTTCGATTCAGGGTGATCCTTGGAGATGCGTAACGTTTGAGGTAGAGGAGTAGGCGGAGGTACACGAGATGATTCCTGCACATCAGATAAGCTTGAAGAACCGTTAGATGCATCAACATTATTATCGAAAGAATTGTTAGAAGAAGATGCATTAGCAGGTGTATCATCATCAAGAGAGATATCGAGGGTAGATTTTTCAGATTCAAAATGAAAAGCTTCATCTACCTTAACATTTATCGATTCTACGATCGTCTTAGATTCTAAGTTAAAAACTCGATATGCTCTGCTGTTTGTAGAATAACCTAAGAAAATCCCTTCGTCACTTCGAGAGTCAAATTTTCCAAGATTCTCACGATCACGTAAAATAAAACACCGACTCCCAAAGATGCGAAAATATTTGATGTTAGGTTTTCTACAAAACCAAAGTTCATATGGTGTATTCAATGTCCCCGGGCGCAAATACACGCGATTGATAACATAAACAGCAGTGTTCACCGCTTCAGCCCAAAAATAAAAAGGTAAGTTCCGGCTGTGAAGCATAACACGTGCCATTTCCTGTACGACCCTGTTTTTGCGCTCGACTACACCATTTTGTTGAGGTGTGTAAGGTGCGGAGAATTCATGTTTAATGCCATTAGAAATGCAAAAATCAATGAATTTGGAATTTATGAATTCCCCACCTCTATCACTCCTAACTCGAGTAATCCTATCATTCTTTTCTATCATAATACGATTGCAGATTTCGAGAAAAGAATCAAAGGTATCAGCTTTTTCTTTTAAGAAGGCTACCCAAGTATATCTAGAAAAGTCATCAACCAACAAGAAAATATACCATTTACCTCCCAGAGATGGTTGACGAGTTGGCCCCATTAAGTCCATATGCAAAAGTTCCAAAGGCCGTTTTGTACCTATGTGGTTCAAATTCTTGTGTGCAGTCCTAGACTGTTTTCCCTTTTGGCAACCGCCACACACAAGGTTTTGTTCAAAAGAAAGTTTTGGAACCCCCTTGACCACATCTTTATTTGAAATTCTAGCAAGTTCCTTAAAGTTTATGTGACCTAGCCTTTCATGCCAAAGTGTTTCATTTTTCAAAGATGCTAGGTTACATTTTTCAGAAATCTTAGAAGGAACTACATAACAGTTGTTTTCTGATCTAACCCCCTTTAAAAAGAAAGCATGGTTCATGTCAGTTACAGTGCATTTATCAGATGAAAAATTAACTGAATAACCACTATCACACAGTTGACTTATGCTTATGAGGTTAGTCTTAAGGCCATGAACAAATAATACATTATCTAGAACCGGGCCATCTGGAATAGCTACCGTTCCCTTTCCAACAATTTTGGAAGACCGACCATCTCCGAAAACAACAAGTCCTCCGGAGTTTTTCTCAAATGTTTGAAAACAGTTTTTATCGCCGGTCATATGACGGGAACACCCGCTATCCAGGTACCAAGACGAACTATCATATGCATGCAAAGAAACATTGGTAGCAAGACAGGGAAAGATCTCACCTTTGCGCACCCAAACCTTTTTGAAGTGCGTCGGTAATGGTCGTGAAGTTGATTTCCTAGGTGAGAGCGTCTTGCTTGAAGAATTGCTGCTCCTTGATGATGTCGTCTTGAGCGATGTACTACCAAGGCTCTTTTCCTTCAATGAATTGCAGTTGTTTTCCGAGGAATAGCCCTTTTGGTAGTCATTGCAAGATGTGCTTGAGGTGTGCGTTTGGCTTCCGTCTTGCAATTTCTTCTTATGTGCCCTGAAATGCCACAACGAAAACATACCTTGGTTCTTGTCGATTCCGAGGAAGATGTAGTAGGTTCGTTGTCGTTGCTTGTCGTGAACACCGGTGTCGGAGGAGGAGATACCGACTGAGGCACAAATACTGTACCACTCGAACTTGGAATGTCTCCAGTTTGAGTGTATCCGAGGCCGAACTTATTTCTTTGACCGAGACCAAGAAGTCTGTCCAACTTACTCCTTCCAGAAGAAAATCTCTGTAAGTCATCCTTTAGTTGGCGTATGGTCTCCGTCATTTCCAATTTTTCCTGTCGAGCCTCGCCGTTGAGCTTCAAGAAGTAATTCGCTTTGTTCACCATATCCATATAATTCTTCTCGAATTGCTCATTGGACTCTTGAAGGGAAACATTTGTCTTAATCAGATTGTCCCTTTCCACTTCAAGATCGGTTGAGATAGAGGTTACTCTTTTTACTTCATCTTCAAGATCCTGTAATCTCTCTTTCAACCCCTTGTTTTGCTTAGCCAGTTTCTTTGAATCCCTCAAAAGCTTATGGTAGGCTAAAACAAAATCTTCACCTTCCGAATCATCTGATTCATCGTCCGTTGCAATCTTTTCAACAGTGGAGTTGGACAGTGAGTCGGATGTACTTGCCATTAAGCACATGAAGGGAGAAGATGTGTGGACGCGTGGAAAGCTGTCGCGTTGTCTTCTTCATCACTTGACGATGACTCATTTGACGTGGAGTTGTCATCCCAAGTAACTACTTGCATCGCTTTCTTCTTAGCCGGATTCTTGTTGGGACATTCCGTTGCTATGTGGCCGTAGCCTCGACATTTGAAACACTGAACTTGTCCCTCAGAACTTTTCTTATCCTTTGAGAAGTTCTCTTGCTTTCTTGACTTGTGCTTGAAGGACCCTTGCCTTTCTTCGACTTTCCGAAGGATTGAGGTTTGCTTGAATTTCCCCTTCGAAAGTTGCGGCGAAACTTCCTTGTCAAGAGAGCGAGCTGCTTCTCAAAGTCCTCCATAGAAATGTTCTCGTCGTCGTCCGAGGAGGATGAATCCGCGTCTTCTTCTTTAGTTGATTTCAATGCGTAACCTGAAGACTTAGAAGAGGATGCCTTTCCAGAAGAATAGTTAGTAGGAAAAGTCATTTCATAAGTTTGTAAAGCACCTACTAATTCTTCTACACGCATTTCGTCCGGGTGTTTAATTGTTTCAATGGCTGCGACCTTCGGGCGAAATCGTTCAGGAAGAGTTCTTAGAATTTTTCTTACAACTTTAAATTCTGGAATCTTCTCTCCCAAGTTAGCACATGAGTTCACGATATCTTGCAATCGTGTGTAATAGTCAGTGAAGGATTCATTCTCTGCCATAGAGATAGAGTCAAACTTGCTCGTGAGCATTTGCAGTTTCTGAATCTTCACTAAGTTAGTTCCCTCATGCGTAACTTGAAGAACATCCCAGATTTCTTTCGCAGTCTCACATGCCGAGACGCGAGAGAACTCAGTTTGTGACAAAGCATTAAATAGAGCATTAATCCCTTTGCCATTGTAAGAAGATAAGTCTATCTCTTCCTTGGTCCATTTCGACCTAGGTTTTAAGGTGCGAACATCATCTAAAATTTCAGTTGGATTAGACCATCCTAATTCAATTGATTGCCACACCCTTTCGTCGATGGAAATTAAGAAAGCTTTCATCCGTACTTTCCAGTACGCATAATTAGTTCCATCAAAGAAAGGGGGTCGATTGATGTTTCCACCTTCAACCATTGTTTACAACCCTATTCCCGCTCTGATACCACTTGTTGGGTTTAGGTTAATAAGGATCTAAATAGGGGAAAAAACACCTAGAGGGGGGTGAATAGGTGTAAACAATAAACACTCAAAAAATCATTGTGCGATAAAACCCAATGCGGAAAAATAAAAGAACACGCAAGATTTTTACGTGGAAAAACTCCAAACCGGAGTAAAAAACCACGGGACCGATAACACGGCGAAATCCACTAGAATTAACACACGTACAAGGTGATATAGCGTACTCACAGACGACTCAACCTTTTACCATACGCTCCTAGTAGATCTTCTCCGCTCGCTCCACGACGCTTCTCGAATCCACGATCCGCGCCCAACGCTGAATCCACAGCGTCCAACGTCGAGTCCACGACGTCCAACCGAATCCACGGTCTTCACCCAATGGCACGCTTCGAATCCACGAACGCACCTCGCTCCGAATCCACGAGAGCGATAACACCTTGAATCCACAAGGCCACGCGAGTCCACGCGCCGATTTTGGGATAAATCGTTGTTTGTTTGGGTGGTGATGATCCGCCGAATACTTAGATTAAAGATAGATCGGAAATACCATCTAAGTATTCATTGATTTGATTCTACTCAAAATGTGAGTATGGAAAACCTAGAATCAAATCAATCAATATAGATGAAGAACCATTGAATAGATCTAATGATTTCCGTTCTTCTCTATATATGTGGATTTTTCTTTTCGGCTATCTTTTCTTAAAGCCGATCTATTGCGGATGCCCTAGAAATGAATGGAAGGGCTATTTATAGGTTAGAAACCCTAGGAAGAATATTCGGATCAAAAACAGCCTTTTCTGGAAAGAAATCCCGACGGCGATCCGGATTGGATTTGGCGATCCGGATTGCAGAAGCACAAACCACGATTTCCAGAAAATTGCCTGTTCGGGATCCGGATCGTAGTCCCCGATCCGGATCGTTCATACAGTTTTACCAGAATCATGTTCGGGATCCGGATTGCAATTCCTGATCCGGATCGAAGAAGCAACAGGTAAAACTAGTGTTCGGGATCCGGATCAGAGTGC
Organism: Tillandsia fasciculata; assembly: GCA_029168755.2. Taxonomy (NCBI): domain Eukaryota; kingdom Viridiplantae; phylum Streptophyta; class Magnoliopsida; order Poales; family Bromeliaceae; genus Tillandsia; species Tillandsia fasciculata. The sequence continues at coordinate 100,669 of JAQOTM010000719.1, forward strand.
TGCGATCCGGATTGAACCAGTGTATGAACAAACACCTTTCGGGATCCGGATTGAAAGCCACGATCCGGATCCTGAACATGTCCCATGTCCAGTTTTTGATGAATAAGCAATTAAAACCTCTTCCAGGTGTTTCTACACTATAAGAAGTATTCGGATCATCAAAATTCTTTAGTTAAACGTACCTGATCCTTTTGAATTCTTCTTTCTTGAGATTGAGGTATACGATCCGAAGTTTCTTCATCTTCAATCTTCAAGACATATTACATTCACGAAATACGCCAACTCAAATTCCGTAACAAACATCATCAAGGAGCAGCAATTCTTCAAGCAAGACGCCCTCACCTAGGAAATCAACCTCACGACCATTACCAACGCACTTCAAAAAGGTTTGGGTGCGCAAAGGTGAGATCTTTCCCTGTCTTGCTACCAATGTTTCTTTGCATGCATATGATAGTTCGTCTTGGTACCTGGATAGCGGGTGTTCCCGTCATATGACCGGCGATAAAAACTGTTTTCAAACATTTGAGAAAAACTCCGGAGGACTTGTTGTTTTCGGAGATGGTCGGTCTTCCAAAATTGTTGGAAAGGGAACGGTAGCTATTCCAGATGGCCCGGTTCTAAATAATGTGTTATTTGTTCATGGCCTTAAGACTAACCTCATAAGCATAAGTCAACTGTGTGATAGTGGTTATTCAGTTAATTTTTCATCTGATAAATGCACTGTAACTGACATGAACCATGCTTTCTTTTTAAAGGGGGTTAGATCAGAAAACAACTGTTATGTAGTTCCTTCTAAGATTTCTGAAAAATGTAACCTAGCATCTTTGAAAAATGAAACACTTTGGCATGAAAGGCTAGGTCACATAAACTTTAAGGAACTTTCTAGAATTTCAAATAAAGATGTGGTCAAGGGGGTTCCAAAACTTTCTTTTGAACAAAACCTTGTGTGTGGCGGTTGCCAAAAGGAAAAACAGTCTAGGACTGCACACAAGAATTTGAACCACATAGGTACAAAACGGCCTTTGGAACTTTTGCATATGGACTTAATGGGGCCAACTCGTCAACCATCTCTGGGAGGTAAATGGTATATTTTCTTGTTGGTTGATGACTTTTCTAGATATACTTGGGTAGCTTTCTTAAAAGAAAAAGCTGATACCTTTGATTCTTTTCTCGAAATCTGCAATCGTATTATGATAGAAAAGAATGATAGGATTACTCGAGTTAGGAGTGATAGAGGTGGGGAATTCATAAATTCCAAATTCATTGATTTTTGCACTTCTAATGGCATTAAACATGAATTCTCCGCACCTTACACACCTCAACAAAATGGTGTAGTCGAGCGCAAAAACAGGGTCGTACAGGAAATGGCACGTGTTATGCTTCACAGCCGGAACTTACCTTTTTATTTTTGGGCTGAAGCGGTGAACACTGCTGTTTATGTTATCAATCGCGTGTATTTGCGCCCGGGGACTTTGAATACACCATATGAACTTTGGTTTTGTAGAAAACCTAACATCAAATATTTTCGCATCTTTGGGAGTCGGTGTTTTATTTTACGTGATCGTGAGAATCTTGGAAAATTTGACTCTCGAAGTGACGAAGGGATTTTCTTAGGTTATTCTACAAACAGCAGAGCATATCGAGTTTTTAACTTAGAATCTAAGACGATCGTAGAATCGATAAATGTTAAGGTAGATGAAGCTTTTCATTTTGAATCTGAAAAATCTACCCTCGATATCTCTCTTGATGATGATACACCTGCTAATGCATCTTCTTCTAACAATTCTTTCGATAATAACGTTGATGCATCTAACGGTTCTTCAAGCTTATCTGATGTGCAGGAATCATCTCGTGTACCTCCGCCTACTCCTCTACCTCAAACGTTACGCATCTCCAAGGATCACCCTGAATCGAACATAATTGGAGATCCACAAGAAGGAGTTAGAACACGGAGACAATTGGTTTGCGGATTTGCATGCTATGTATCTCAAATCGAACCAAAGAATGTTGATGAAGCTCTCCAAGATGATTACTGGATTAAAGCAATGCAGGAAGAGCTCCATCAATTCGAGCGAAACAAAGTCTGGGAATTGACGAAGCCTCCGAAGCAACACAATGTGATAGGTACCAAATGGATCTTCAAGAACAAGAAAAACGAAGAAGGTACTATCATCAGGAACAAAGCAAGGTTAGTTGCTCAAGGCTATTCTCAAGTAGAAGGTATAGACTTTGATGAAACTTTCGCCCCTGTAGCTAGACTCGAGTCCATTCGTATATTGTTTGCGATCGCTTGTCATTTTAAAATCAGATTATTTCAAATGGACGTTAAGAGCGCCTTTTTAAATGGATTTTTAAATGAGGAAGTTTATGTAGCTCAACCGAAAGGTTTTGTGGATCATAAACTACCTAACCATGTTTTTCGTCTGAAAAAGGCTCTTTACGGTCTGAAACAAGCACCGCGAGCATGGTACGAAAGGTTGACAAAGCACCTTTTGGAAAAGGGCTACACTCGAGGGGGAGCTGACAGGACTCTCTTTGTGAAGCATTATCAAAACAATTTCATAGTTGCTCAAATCTATGTCGATGACATTGTTTTTGGAGCAACAAGAGATAATGATGCTTCTAAATTCGCGGAGACCATGGAAAGCGAATTTGAGATGTCCATGATGGGCGAATTGAATTATTTTCTTGGATTACAAGTTAAACAAAACGATGAAGGAATTCACTTGTGTCAATCCAAGTATGCACTGGAGTTGGTCAAAAAGTTTGATCTTGAAAATTCTAAGATTTTCCGACTCCAATGGGAACTAGCCATAAGGGACTTGGAAGTGAATCACAAAGTGAGAATGTAGACGAGAAACTGTACCGCAGTATGATTGGAAGTCTACTATATCTCACGGCTAGTCGCCCGGATATATCCTTCAGTGTTGGGATTTGTGCGAGATATCAATCAGCACCGAAGGAGGTTCACCTGAAAGCGGTGAAACGGATCATCCGGTATATCAAAGGTACAATCAATTTCGGAATTTGGTATCCTATGGGAACGACTTTGGATATTGTTGGATACTCAGATGCCGATTGGGCTGGATCGTGGATGACCGGAAAAGCACGAGTGGTGCATGCTTCTATCTTGGCCACTGCCTTGTTGCATGGCACAGTAAAAAGCAGAACTGCATAGCACTCTCGACTGCCGAAGCGGAGTACATTTCTGCAGGAAGTTGTTCAACCCAATTGATTTGGATGAAGCGTGTTGAGCGATTTCCGATTTCAACATCTTCGGTAACCATTTTATGTGACAACACTAGTGCTATTAACATTTCTAAAAACCCTGTGTTGCACTCTAGAACAAAACATATTGAACTTAGATATCATTTTCTTAGAGAGCTAGTTGAATCAAACATTCTTCAACTGTCATATATTTCAACTGAGGATCAATTAGCTGACATCTTAACAAAACCTTTGGATCAAAAACGTTTTATTCACTTGCGTAAAGCAATTGGCATGCTTTCCTTGAAATAAACTCTTTTGAAACCTTTGCTTAGGTTAGGTTTTTGTTCTTGTTTTTGTTTTGTTCTTTATCTATGTTTTGTACATAGGACATTAATTGAGCATAAATCATAATTGACTTTAATTGCATCCTTTTATGCATTTAGAAATTTATTATGTTTTGATGTCATAATGTTTCAATGTTGCAATGATCATTTACGTTAATTAAACCATCTTTTAAGTGATCAAAGTCAATTTCTCTCTCAATGATCTCTTGGTATAGTCATTATCATATTTGATTGCTTAGTCGAGTATGAATTCGAGATCAATGGTTTGGTTGAATACCTTATATATTAAATAATTGATAGCCAATTGAGGGGGAGTCAATGAAATGTGAAATGCTCAAAAGATGTGGAAAGAGTTACATCCCAATGAGGAGTGTGAAAACTACCACCACATGGAGAAAATGAAAAAAAAAAATATACTCCATGAATGAAAAGCAAATTTTTGTTTTGAAAATTGTTGATGAAATCATATTGAAATACTTGACTCAGTCGTATTTCATGGTTGGTATAAGGTGGGATTTTTTTAAAAGATGCTCAAAGAGCCACTCCTTCAACAGATTGTCTAGATATATTATCTAACTTATCTGGGATTTCAAACATCTATTGATCTTGGTACTTCATTTTCTTTACTGAAATTGATGATTTGATAAAGGCATTACACATAAGATCAGGATAGATGTAATTGAAGTTGTTCAACTTTAAGTGTTTTAACTTTCGTAAATCTTCGTTTCATTTTTGGATATTTTTGATAGATTTTGCATAATCTATTTCTTGTTGTATGAAACGATGCCATTTGTTTAAAGTTGACATGGTAAAGTGCTTACATACTTTTTCTGGATTTTATGTGTTTTTTCTAAATTTTTCTCAAGAAAAAGGTTAGCCGATCCGGATCGGGCAAGTGATCCGGATCCCGAACGCAGGATTTTTCCTGCGGGTAGCCGATCCGGATCACATTCTCGGCCGATCCGGATCACGGCTAGGGTTTTATATAGAAACATACAGATTTTGATTTCTTTACCCTAATCTCTGTTTTCAAGCCTCTAGAGTTTCTCTCTCTAGATTTCTTGCTTCTTGGAGCTTCAAAACTCAAAGTTCTTCGGATTCAAGTAAGTTTTCATGATCAAAACTCGGTTTTTCTCAGTTTTTATGGTTTTTCACCAAACGTGAGTTGAAAAAATTGGAACTTTTTCGTTTGTGAATGGTTTTTGATCAAATTTTTTTTGAAATAAGAACTCTGGGTCAATTAGTTTTGCTTTTATGCTGGGTTTTTACTTGATTAACGAGTTTTTAGGCTTCGATTTCTAAAAATTCGGTTTAGGGCATAAAAGAGGAATTTTTGTAAATCATGGAATTGATCTATTTTTAAAATTCTTTTTGAAAACTAATTTGATTCTTGCTTCTCTCTACATGATTATGATTGTCTAGGTACAATTTTTCAAATTTTTCAAAATTGACGATTTTTGTGTTCTTGAGTTGGTTTCACAGGACACTTTCTTAAACTCAAAGCACTAGACCAATGGCCTTCTCCTGGTAATCTGCTACTGGTTACGATGGTGCTCACCAGAGGCAACTAATAATTTGAAAAGAGCCAAGAAACTCCAAAGAAAAGGAGAAGTCGATGTCATAATGACCTGAACTTGAAGAGAGGAGAATGAGATTCATTGGACATGATATACGATGATGAAGATGATGAGGTATTGCCGACTAACTCAAACCGAAAAGGAAAAGCTCCCTTGGACACTGGGAATGCTCCTATGCCTGCCCCAACTTCTCTATAAAACGTAAGCGACTTGCTCGACGTTTTGACTGAGACATAGACCAAGTTTGACCCACCAATAGCTCGACTCTCCGCCACGTGTTGAAGAATATTTGTTAATAGTGACCGTCTTAGAGCGTTTGCCACCGCGAATGCATTGGCGAAAGGCACGTGAACATTGAGGCTCTACAAGGTCACTCCCCTGAATTTGGTACTTTGATTGAACAAGCAAATCTCATTCAAGTATGTCGCTTCCCAGAAACTCTCGTGTTACTGCCTGCACCAGGTGAGGACCTTCTATACCAACGCACGGCATCTTCGCGAATTTGAAAACGGTCTATGGATTTCTCACGATTCCAAGGCACGAGATTCAAATCACTCATCACAGTTGATAGGTCGGTTTTTGGGAATGGAAGCCAGAAGAAAGGAGTCCACTACCTGAAAGGGAATAAATTTGACAAATACTTTATGGCGAAAAGTTATCGAAGGAATTTGTCTCGAGGGAACACAGTCAACCGAAAATCAGTTCGATCTAAAGAACTTCGTCTTGAATATCGCTTCTTAAATTTCATCACGTGTTACAATATACTTCCAAACATGCAGACGAAGGTTGTGAGATGGGAACGATTGTTGTTCTTTATCTCATCGGACATCCATCAGAGGCAACGGCATTGAATATCAACATCCCTTACATCATCTGGAATAGAATGGCACGATATGTTGAGCATCCTCACAAACACCGCGCAAGAATATCCTTTCCACTGATTATCATTGAGGATTTTAACGAAATTTCAGTTGACATCACTCT